>OX638142.1:18434880-19034880 GCA_951805005.1 Othius punctulatus | reverse complement strand
GCGAAACTAGTCGCGACGCTGAAGAGGCGAACGCAACCTGGGGCGGCAGCGTGGAAAGGCAGTGTCGGAGAAATGTGAAAAAATTCAGGCGTGGAACAAGTCGGACGTTCTTCGCAGGATAGACGGTGGGGAGTTGCCCGAAAGGCGATTGTTTAGACAAGCCGCAACAGCGCCGCGTAACCCTATGTTCTAGGTGTACGACGAACGCGGGCAGCTAAATCCAAGGGCCACCGAAATGATATCCACATACGCATAATTTATATAAGAAAAATACAAATAAACACAATTGCAGTACATCCTGCTGCAGTAGCATCAGTACAGTAACCGCCAAGAGGTAAGCATCATTTAGGATTTTTATTAATATAGACTTTAAAAAAACTTTTCTACGGCATTAATTTCTGCTTGTCTTATTAACAAAACGCGGATTTATAAGCATAAAAAATTATGCTGAAAATACATGAAAATGTATTTTCAAATACATGAAAATACAATATTTTTATGAACCTCGACACCCAATGGGTAAAAGAGGGATGAATTATGCGTATCAAAATACAAAAAAACAAAACAAAACATAATTTTATTAACAAGAACGCACTATAGGTAGATAAAAGTAATATTTTAATAACATAGGTTTTGGTGATTAATATTAATAACAATAATAATTAATAAGAAATAATGATTACTGCTCATTTTTAAATGAACTAATAATTAAATGTTTTTCTAAATTTTCAACGAAAAATCTCATTCTCCTATCACTGAGCACATTTTTAAGTGTGAAAAGCTTCTCTAAACATCCACACATGTAATCGGTGCATATTTAAATTTGGGAACAATTGTAATATTTATCAGCAAATCTTCCACGAAATCTCCTTTTAAAACTGTTGATATTTTTTTGTAACTTGCCAAACCCTTCATTTTTTGACAAAACTGCATCACATTTGTTTCTATAATCACTCCTATAGATCCCCGTACGTTTGAGACGTCGTTCCTAAAATCTTTAACAATTTGAACCGCATCTACCAAAGTTGTGCTTGGACTTTATCAATCGCTTTGCTTACGAAACTATAGTTGGTTTTGAGGAATGCTAAATTTTGTACAACCCTCCTATCTTTAAGAACTTTGTGGCATTCTTTAATTGCCTCTGACACACTTTCGGGAAACTTTAACACAAGCTCCTTAAATGAATCGAAATGGTCGGCATAATAGCAGGCAGCATCTAGCCACGTACCCCATCTAGTTATAACCAGTGCCGGAAGAAGAGGTACATTTGGCATTCTTTCCCTAAAATTTCAACCCTCAGTGGAGCTTATAGGAAAATTTTCTAACTGGTTTTTATCACATCATTGACAAGGGGAAATTGCAGTCGAGTTTCAGCAACTCGACTAAAACCATGTGCCAAACAGGTGCAATGCATTAATTGCTTATAAAATACTTTTAAATTAGAATATGCCTTCAACATATATGCAGCGGCATCAGAAAGCACCAATAATAATTTATCATTTGGTACGGGGTTTGTCAAAAATGTGTTAATCCATCATGAACGAATTTGGCAACGGTATTGCCATTTGTTTTTTCTAACTGCTTGGAACTAATTTAAAAATGCATTGGTGGAGTCTTCGTTTAATATTCTAATCATTAAATGGGCGATGTACCGACCACATGAATCAGTAGTTTTATCTACACAGAACCATATGTAATTGTTGCCAATTATCTTTTTTTATTTCCTCAATAGTGTGTTTATATACTTCCTCTACATAGTTTTTGCGAATGGTTGAGTCGGCAGGAATATGTCTACCGGTGAATTTTTGTAAAAAAGATTTAAACATACTATTATCTAGTTTTTAGACGTTTTTAACGGAATGTTAGAAGATACCATCGTATTGCAAATATCAAAGTAAAATTTCTTTTTATTCTGTGTAGAAGAACTCGCAAAAGACTCGGAAATAGTTTGCTGGGTACTCAGGGTACTGCTTGCAGATTTGTGTTTTTTTTTTTTAATTTTCCAGGTGTACTGTTGTTTTAATATGTTGTGTTATGTTAGATGTTTTCTCGCAGTTAATCTACAACATAATACATGCTTGTACCTAGGCCAATAGCAACACAAAGTAAAACTTACCGGTTTGATACAAGCCCTGCAAATTAATTTGCCGTTCTCGTATTTTAATTCAGAATGTCCACGTATCGGTCGACGGAAGGTTTTACTTTCGGCATTTTATACAAGAAAAGTAGTTAGGCAACACCGATTCTAACGCAGGTTAGGTTAGTTTTCGATTAATTTAATCCGCGGTTTTTATTGGCGGATTAATCAATTACCGCGGGCAGTAACAATGGGTTGATTGCGGAAATCGCGAGTAATTTAATCACAATTGCAGGATAACAATGGAATAATTGCAGATGCATTACATTAATTACAGGTGCATTACTGCAATTACAGGCTCTTTAATTGCAGGTTAATTGACGATCCGCAAATTTAATTGGCAGTCTAATCACCGCGAGCAGTAACAATAGATTGATTGCGAGTAATTTAATCACAATTTCAGGATAACAATGAAATAATTACATCAATTGTAGGTACTTTAACTACAGGCTAATTGGCGATCTGCGAATTTAATTGGCAGTCTAATCACCGCGGATCAAATTGATATCATTGATCGCTAGACTGAGGGCCGCCACACAGTCGCCGCCCCCGACCCCGCCGCCTCCAGACCACCCACGAGGCCAGACGCCGCCGCCCCCACGCCGCCTCCCGGGCCCCGTGGACCACTGCCACAACACCCCCGATGTGGCCGTGCGGCGCGCGAGTTGAACCAGCCATCTGATACTGCCCGGCGTGGGGTCGGCCGAAGGGTCGCCCCCACCCGCGGTGTGTAATGCGATACACGATTCGGCAGGAAATGATCAATCAAACCGCACTCAAACCCGTTGCGGGTTGCTGACGCAGGCCATAAACATACCAATTTTATCATTATACAACCGGTTCCCGGACGGGCTATAAAAAAATAGTGGCAGAGTCTGGAGATTAAGACAGCTGATAAACACGGGTGTCACCCGATACGGGTTTTTCGGGCGCAGCTATAAACATATCATTATAATTAAGTCACCGGGGCATATGGCATTCAGACGCGATATAAAAAAAGGTCGGGGGGAGTCTGAGAGATAAGACAGACATGATAAATATATCAATTTTAACGATGTCGTAAATTGAATACTAATGGAAAATATAAAAAATTCGGCGGATGCAGCTGTGAATTAAGATTAGATATCTAACGAAATATGCACGTGCACCGATTAACTTGATGTCGCAACAAGTCGAGACTAGATAATTCCTGTCTTTGTGAACACGTACGCCACCACACCCCACCCCTGCGAGGGTTATTTAAACGAAAAACGTCGTGCCGCGAGCATCAGTCTACTCCGACCAGTGTCGAAGCTCACATCTAGCCCTTCAAGTTTCTTGTGTTACCCTCTGTGCCAGCACAGATCTCCTAGTGTGTGTTATCGTGTTTTGATCAGGTAAGCTAATAAAAATTTAAATAAAAATTATTGCCGCGGGCAATAAATAAATAAATAAAAGATAAATACATCATAATATTATCCATTAAATCTCCAGTATTCATTTTTGCGCATGTATATAGCAGGCCATTATAATAGTCTTTAAACGCGCACTCTGATAAAATATCCAATTTAGAGTCTACTAGCTTTTTAATGCGCACCAGAGTATGTACAGCCTCTTCGGACAGAGCTATCTTGAACTCCCGCTGTTCGATCCACAGTGAGGCCGCTCTATATATCTCGAACTGGTCCATCGATATGGGTTCTGTCAATCCTCCAATGTCGCTGTGAAGAATATCGAGGTGAATGGACCCCATATTTTGACGATGGGTATGAAACCCGCAGTCGGACTTATCCCGATGCTCACGTGCTTTGTTTGGGATTTATTGAGTGGGAATGTGGAGCCGCCCAGAAGCGTCTCCTCCAATGTGAATTCTCTTATCTTTAAACACTTATCTTTAATGCTGCCATCTGCTTGAGGATTTCGATGTTGCGCTTGCGCGTTGAGGGGCGTAGTGGCGGAGGGGCTGATGAGATGGTGAGGGGCTGAGGAGGGGCGGCGGGGCTGAGGGACGGGGGGAAGAGTAATGGAGGGGCGGAGGGGCTGCTAGAGGGTACGGAGAAGCTTCGGGAGGGTACGGAGGGGCGGTCCTTAGTCCAGCGATCTATGATATCAATTTAATCCGCGGTGATTAGACTGCCAATTAAATTCGCAGATCGCCAATTAGCCTGTAGTTAAAGTACCTACAATTGATGTAATTATTTCATTGTTATCCTGCAATTGTGATTAAATTACTCGCAATCAATCTATTGTTACTGCTCGCGGTGATTAGACTGCCAATTAAATTTGCGGATCGTCAATTAACCTGCAATTAAAGAACCTGTAATTGCAGTAATGCACCTGTAATTAATGTAATGCATCTGCAATTATTCCATTGTTATCCTGCATTGGGATTAAATTACTCGCGATTTCCGCAATCAACCCATTGTTACTGCCCGCGGTAATTGATTAATCCGCCAATAAAAACCGCGGATTAAATTAATCGAAAACTAACCTAACCTGCGTTAGAATCGGTGTAGCCTAACTACTAAGAAAACTTATAAACACGTAATACACACAAGGCACAAGCACAGCGCACTGAAGAATGAGATAAATTGGACCGAATTGGTAGCACACTTGCCCCCGATGCGTTCTGTGCACGTAAAAATAGGGTAATCCCCGAAATAATCAAGCTTTGTTTCCAAATATCTCGTACGCACGCTCGCTTTGTTGATGATTTTGTGATAACCAAGCACTCTAGAGGTAACGAAGTAATATTAATACTGAATTCTCATTACAATAATGTGCAACAAAATATATTCCTAGCTAATATAAATAATATGCTATAAAATTGAGAAAAAAGCAAATAAGCACAAAAATAATTAAATATGCACAAAAAATGCATTAAAGCAATTATAAGCTTAAAACCTGACAATATGCATAAAAGCACCAAAAAAAAATGTCACGTTATTTCATCTGCTGAAATTCGTATAGATACGAGGTCATTTTGGTCTGTTATTAAAACTGATGTATAGCATAATACCTAGAAATCCGCGCCTTGTCATTAGCCCCTATCAAATGTATCTAGTAATTTTTACTTACCTAGAAAATCTCGTTTTCAAAATGATGAAAATCGAAATAGTGCTAATATTCGGAAATCACGCAAGATATTAATGAGATTTTTATATTACGTATTAGTTTTAGATTATTTAGCACTATACTCTATTTAATAACTAGGAGGAGTAAGTCCTAAAACCCAATTTACACTGTAAAAAGTTACCAGAAAAATCACCAGATACTTTTGGCGGCAATTTGAAATTATTTCATCTGTATAATCACTAGTTTTTTTTTAACAAATCTAATATAATTTAATAGTTATTTAATAAAAGTAAAATACCTAGGACTAACCATAACAAACAAACTAAAACTGGACGATCATATAAACAAACTACTAAAGAAAAATGCCACAGCTATCCACATGATCAACAGAATAAAGAAATTCCTACCAAAACATTTACGGAAAACCATATATCACACCATCTTCAATTCAAATAACATCTATCTAATTGAGCAATACTACACAAAGGAATCTAAAAAAACTACAAACACAACAAAATAAAGCACTAAAAATACTATACAAACTGCCCAGACTTACCCGAACCACTGACCTACTACAAATCACAACAGAAAAAAGCATACTACAATTGATAAAAATAAATAACTTAATACTGCTACACAAAATTAAAAACAAACTTAGAAAAACAAATATACAACTAATTACTGGAAATAACATACACACACACAACACAAGATCACACAATAAAGTAAGAACATGCAAACAAACAAGAAAAAAACGCCAGATGAACCTAACCAACGCAATAATAAACGAATACAACAATCTCCCACAAAACACAAGAAGCGCAGACCTGAAGAACTTTACCAAGATAATCAAAAACATGACGTGACCGGCAAAACGTTAGGACGAGAAAGCACAGCATCTCGCTCCGAAGAGACCGCCACGATATATCTATATTGACGATTGTAACAATATGTACTTACAATAAAATAAACAATTGAAAAAAGAAAGCATTAAGGGAGGTAAGTATTGTTTACCAGTTGAGGTCGAGTTTGCGCCCGAGCTCCAGCGAGAGCTAGCAATAAAGTCCGAGACTGGAAAAAACTTACCTATCGAATTGCTGCTTATAGCTGTTTTTCCACTCCTGAAGTTGGTTTAATTCTTTATGTTTGATTAATTTATTTTCGCAACTTGAACATAATGTCAGTACGGCTTTGGTTGCTATTTTTCAAACAAAGTGTGAATTTCAGAAATTGCATTCGTTCAATTGTAAAATAAATTGCAATAAAAATAAACAAGAAATCGCAATTGAAGAGGCTACAGATGCTGCCTGTTCCTTCCTACTGCCCGAGAAGTCGAATGGGCGTTATCAAAATGCGTATAAGTGTTTTAAAGAGTGGTGCCAGAGAAAGAACGCTATTGAAATAATTTTACTTACCTGCCTGAGGGATGTAATTTTTTACTTACTTCCCGTTGTTCATAGTAACCTCAGCTATATCCGTAAGTAGAACTTACTTTCATCAAATCAATGTTACAACAGTGTACTTCCCATGCAGGGAGTGGAAAATAATTATTTACTGTACAAATGGACGAAGTAATGGATTGCCCACTGAAGTTTGGCCCACCAGGCCCTCCGAGACGAGTCATTTTTACTCAGATTTTACCCAGTCATAAAGATATCCTACAAGCCTACGAAAATGTGGACATTTCGAGGTTAGTTTTATTTATTTATTACGCCTGAGTGCATACATTAAATAGGCATGTGTTTATTTTTGTAATATTATAGATTCGTGAAGCTAATTGGGTACCTCAGAGGGAAATCCCGAACTTATACCCCGAAGAAGGCAAGAGATTTGTGGCGGAGGCAGAAGATACCATATAGTTGATGAAGAAAGTTTCTCTAATAATGGGTATATCCGGAGCATGTTGGTGTGAAGAGCTCACCAAAATGTGCATAGACGACATTGAAGATATAGGGGCATATTTGTTGGTTACTCTGCCAGATACTAAAATAAACAAAGCACGCAAATTTACAGTCTTTGGAGATGGCTTCGCCGTCAGTGTCCTTGATATATATATAAGAAATATGCATTTATTTGTCCTAAGAATTGCAACCACAGAAAATTTTTCTTGAATTATAAAAACTTAAAATGTACATTCAGCCTGCTGGCATTAAGAGCGCGGTTTTTCGGGCGTAAATGTATTTTTCAACTTAAACGTTGTTAATAATCACTTTCACGTTAATTTTTCTGTATCATAAATCATCAAAATAAATACTACATGTCACTATATAGTTAGTTTTTTGATTATTTACGTTTTTCTATGAAATTTCATTAAATCTTCGATTTTTGCCGTTTTTCATCTTCATGGATTGTGTTTGCAAATATTTACACAATTTTAAAGCTTTACATGAATATAGACCTGATTCTAGGTGATACTATATAGTTTATAATTAAAATTACCAATTGCTTACCATATTATTTAAATTATTTTATTCAGAGAAATTAAATTTATCCATTCCAAAAATATATCCTGAAACCTTGTAAAATCCTGTATATAATAAGATATAGTACTTATTAATTAACAGATGTTGTTATGGTTTTATTAATTATTTAAAATGTACCTAAATTGAATTTCCCGCCGTGAAAATTGTTAAAAATAAGCTCCAAGCAGTTCATGTGTTCGCTACGAGATGGAGCAATGACATAATTGCCATGCCATGTTGCCAACAACTCCTAACAGAAGTTTGAAATATGCAAATCAAGTGTCAAGGTCATTTTTTACCGCTGTTTTTCAGCTCTCTCGGGGCTCTGCCGTTTGAACGAACGCCGACTTTATTTTGCGGACTTCGCATTTAAACCGCGAAATATCGAAATTCTTATAATTTTTAATGTAGGACATTCTAAATCTTTTCAACGCGAATGATGATTAAAACAGTGATAAGGCCCTTTAATTAAATCATCAATAACTGTTGCCCCATCACCATGGGCATTATCGTAAATGGGGTTTTTGTGCCCTTTTCTGTAATAAGGAAATTAGTTTGTTATTTAATATTTTTCTAGCAGCTAAGGAAACATTTTTTTGTGGCATATTTTAAAAAGTATAATCTCTTCCCATCATTTTTTATGGTATGGTTAACACTTTCAATTTTTGTGATATCCTTCCCATACACACAAATCTCGCAATACGCAAAAGAACTACACAGTGCACAAGTAAATTGTCACAGAAAGATACACTCAGATGCAAAAAAACGGGTCATTAGGTCATTGTTTGCAAAAGAACCGTTTTTTTAAATTTTGATGTTGGTATAGTCTTTGGAATAAATTTTTTAGTGTTTTACAATCGAAGAGACCATCACGATGTAGAAAGAAGCAATATATGGTACTTATTATTTATTTAATGAACATTAATAAGCGAAAACGATAATGTACGTATACATGAAAGATAATGCATTTCTGCAAAATACACTTAACAGAGATTAATAATGAAAATGACAGTTAATCGAAAAGAAACAAGTCAAAACCCAGTAGCCACCTAGATCCTCTATGCATAATGCCGAAGAACGCATTCCTTTAAATGTTATTTTCGCTTATTAAATAAACTGATAAGTATCATATGAAAAATCAAAATATCAAAATTGAAAAAAATCGGTTTTTTGCAAACAACGACCCAATGACCCGGTTTTCTTGCATCTGAGTGTATAATAGTCTAACTAAATCTAAAAAATATAAACTATGCAATAATAATTGTCGTAGGGAGGAATTAGTCATACACAAAATACAGACATAATACTTGTCACAGGGTGAAAGTAGAAAATAGTCACGGGGGAACAGAAGTTTATAAAACACAAACAAAACGAAAACGCACAACAAACAAAGCAGAAACACACGAAGAAAGCACAACGATAATTGAATAGGATTTTCAAATTAACTATGAACCCGAATGTAAAGAAACCCAAATGAATCTATTTGCATGTGGGGTGTTGTTGAAATCTCTAGGGCGGAATGCACGCACTTATAATACTTTAAGAAGGGATAAGTATGTATACAAAATTTGGGTCCTGAGGAGATAAGGAGATAAATTCTTGGGTCGTTAATAACTGCCATCTTAATACTACCTATGTTCGATAATAAGTGAGCCATTTGAGTATTCTTTGCTTATTGACACTTAGTTATTTTTTTAATTTCTATTATGATATTCTTAATATACGCCAAATTCTTAATCATATGTGTAATTGACGTCAAAATATTTGACAGTTTAATTTGTGAAAAGCAACAATTAAAATTCGAATTTTTAAGCGAAAGCGTTCTGACGCTGGAAGTTTCAAACGATGAGAATACCAAATTTAATCAACCAAAAAAGAACAGCTATTGTTCAGTTTTTACTGAAACATCAGAAAAATGGACGGCTGAAAAAGGAAGCGGTGATTTTGGCAATTGAGAAATTTGCCAATAGTCCCGATTTGAATGTGCTCGATCTTTTTTTTCCGTTTATTCAATTCATTACAACACCAGCATTCACCAACAATTACGAAGAGTTACGGACAAATTAATAAGAGTTGTCGAAGAATCTTTCGAACCGGAGACTAGACATATATTAGAAAATATGTTTATAAGTTTTGAAACAGTTATGAAATCGATTATAGATTGTCTCGGTAACAATAATTATAAGCTTCAACACATTAGCAACGCAAAGGGAAAATCGCTTGCCTACTATTCGTTTATACTAACATTTTTAAGTTATTACGAAAAAAATATATATAGTACTTCTTAGAAACGAAAATGGCTCACTTATTTTGTAAAAAATAAACATCGGTAATGGCTCACTTATTATGGAAAAAAATAAAAATCGGTAATGGCTCACTTATTATGGAAAATATAAAAATCGGTATGGGTCACTTATTATGGAGCAGAGGTAGTAGTTTTTGGATGAGGTCACCAAGAGCATGTTTATATTGACACCAAACATTTGATTTTAAGTCAAAAATAAAAGTATTTAAAATAAATATTGTCTCAGTTTACTTATAGTTTTATTTGGGTGAAATTGAAGGAAACTCATTTTCCAATGATATTTCTCTATGTTCCGCGATCAAATAATCCCTCGTCACGACAACGAAAATGGAATAGGCTGTGTCAGGTATCTATTTATTTTAAAATAAAAGTGATCTTAAAGTGTAAAAATTGTTTCATATACTTTTTTTTGGCTAATCTTAATCTTGTAAGAACCGAGCGAGGTCATTCATTTTGCTGACTTCTTAATCTTAGTCAAATTTAAATAAGCACACGATCAAAATGATAACACAGAAATAGGTCGTGGGAATACGACGGGAACTCGAAAGGGCGATTGCGTAATTCGGTGACTCATATGGGATTGCGTCACTTTGCAGCGGAACGCAGATTTAGCGTAGGACAGGGGAAGAAGAGTAATCATTTGGGGACCATATAATTATAGCTGCTGAAATTGAATGAAACCAGTTAGATGTACCGATCGAGACAGAACGTTACCTTGTCCGACGACGGCTCATATACTTTGAGCATTAATTCCTCAGGTAATATATAACACAAGTTTATCAAATGTAATTCACACTAACAACTCTAAAGTCAATTCCATACTAATAATATAACCTATCAGTGATATTACCGCGCCTTGCCGCTGGTAATGAACAAAGTTTAATAAAGGTATAAAATGTAGGGAGCCTTAAGCCACTAAATGCGGTGTTGAACCTTACTGCATTTTATGCTTTGTCCTGACAATATTTTCGTACTGACAGGAGAATATTGTAACATGCCTTCCTTTCCGCGTCGCAAACATTTGATAAACAATGTGGCTTCATTAATCAAAGACGTAAAATATAGCTTTGAATCGGGAAGTTTTATAAAGATAACACATATGATTTCTTAAAGCCGGTTGCAGATTTATTTGTAATGAAATCGTATAATTAAACTTGCTCAGCGCTCCGGTATTCAAGTAATCTCAGAACTATGAATGAATCAAACGAATGTTTGCATGTGCTTAAGTAGTTAGAAAAGTAGAAGTAGAATAGATCTCTATCATACTAATCTATAATCAATTTTAAATAATAATACCTATTAAAGTTTTTTCAATCACATGGCTGATAATGTTGGTAGACGTGGATACTAGCAATATCTCCGAATGAGGACACATTGGGTGCTTGAAGTACTGGAATCACTTGAAGTACTTTAATGTGAAGTTATGTGATTCGTTCCTATCCACAAGGTGGCGTTGAAATGCATTGGTAGGCACTGTGGTAATGAATTTCTATGCAGTGACGACATGTATCAGATATCCTTCTCGGCACAATTTGAAGATTTTGGTGCATGAAGTCGCTAAGTAACACTTTGTATTTCCAACCGTAGTGTTAATAAGTTATTCAGTTTTCAAAATAAAATAAATCATTCAAATTCAAAGAATATAATAAAGAGTCAATAATTATTAAATAATATCTATTCCAAATTTTGAACAAATATAATTAATTGGTTGTATGGTTGTGGTATGTTGTGTGCTTCCTCAACTTTGAAATGTCGAGGAAGTACATAATGTGCTGCAGCTGTGCAACCAATACTTAAAATGAGAAACATTAAATAAATATAATTAAATAAATAACGTTCAACTTGAGTAACAAAACTGTCTTTTATTTACCTGTCGCTTGCACAACCTTTTAATATAAATAAATCATATAAAATCCATGTATCTGTGTTTAACTTACTAACAAAAATTACTAACAGACACATTACCCATAAAACGAACCAAACTGAGTTGTCACGATTTTGATTTAAAAATCAAACATAACGTAGAATACTACCACTAAATCACGAGCCAAATCAATATTACAAATTACGAGAATTTGTAAATCACGAGCCAAATCAATTACTTGAATAATAAGAATTCATATAATATGCAGTTAAAGAAATTAAATGTATCCAATTGCATTTAAGGATGAATTGCAGTTAAATAAATGCAATGATAAATAAATATTACAAATTATGAGAATTTGTACAACACCTGGGTTCGAACCGTTACATCTTAATGGTAATCTTAATTAATTGATAATGGTCGTGAGGCCGAAACAATTGTAGAGGTTTATTCTATCAATACAGTGAAACTTTAACCAAGTGTTTGATTTAACCTAATCTTAATAAGACTCAAATTTGGTCAAATAAATTACAAAACTTGTAAAAGGATTTAGTGAATTTAATTAAATAAATATAACATTTTAAAGAAATTATTCCCTGATATTAGGAGGCCTCTTTACCCCAGCTAGTATACGGCATTATTAATAAGCGACAGCCAAATAATTCATGAACGGGTTAACATAATTACAATCGGAGAACTGATATAGAAAGTTTAGACATTTATCTACAATTAGACAAAGTTTTAAGAAATAAATTAAAGGTGACTTATTTCTGAGCACCTAATCGGAGTGCAGACAAGAATACTCCATTATAATTCAAGATATTGGAACAAAAAAAAGAAGGTGGTTCGCAACAATATTAGTTCCAAATAAACCGAGTTAATTTCCATTATATGTACCCTGTCTTCATTAAATAAATACAGAATAAAATGTCACACATCTGCTAAACATGACATTCTTTTAATAAACATAATAAATCACCGTTTTATTATGTCCTAAAACTACTCGGCTCAATTGTAGATAAATGTCTAAACTTTATAAATCAAGTCTCTGATTGCAATTATGTTGACCCGTTCATAAATTATCTTGATTGTCGTTTACATGCCATTCCCCACACCGCCTTTGGGTAAAGACGGCTCTTAAAATATTTAATATAATATAATAATAATAACAATAATAATGATCACTACTACTCCTCTACCTATGCCGTAATTGGTTACTAAAATTGAATATTATTGAACTTTGATATTTTTCACTCAAATACATTTTTAGAAATTTTATAACCACTTAGCGGATTTTGGCACATTTCTCAGTAATTATGAAGTTTTGTGTATCGATTTTTTGTCTGATAATATTGTTGCATATTGATAATTTGGTAGCGCAAATGAAATTAACTAATATGGTTCAGTTTCTGAAATATATGCATTTTAATATTTCTCAAGGAATCTATAAAATGATTTATTGAAGTTGTGTAAAATATTTTCCACAAAAGGACAAATTATTGTCACTTTAGTCTTTATTTCGGCCCTGGAAAGCTTTGGTTTGCGGAGAGGGAGGGTTTAAGTCATAAGTTATACATGTCTGCATTTGTAAGCACCATTGCTGTTATCAATATCTGAACCACTTGACTTTTCTACTTTATTGGAAACCATAAATCATAGAAAAATAAAATAAATTTGCGATTTACAATCCAATAAAAAAATTTAAACGACGATTTCATACTTGGGTTAAAAATTGTTCTTTTTTTAAAATTTATAACCGTCTTAATATATTCAAAATCTTAAACAACCAGTTGCCAGTTCGGTTATTGAAACTTTGATTTATTTATACAGGGTGTTGGCAAAATAAAAATGTCTAAAATGTCTTATTTTGACACTTATTTATTTCTTCTTCTGCAAGTGCCTACCTGTTCCGGAAGTTGGCTATCATATTGGCTATATTTACTTTGTTCACAGCTGCCCGGAAGAGGACGGTGGTTGTCGTGGAGAACCAACTCCTCAAGTTTTTAAGCCACGAGATTTGTCTTCTCCCAATGTTTCTTTTTCCTTCAACGTTGCCTTGTAGTATGCACTGAAGGAGTCCGTATCTACTAGAGTTGCGCATGATGTGTCCCAGGTACAGTAGTTTCCTGGTTTTAATCGTGGTAGGGATTTCTGTCGTTTTGTCCATTCTTCATAGTATTTCGGCATTGGTAATACGGTCTTTCCATGATGTCCTTAATATCCTTCTGTAGAGCCACATTTCATATGCTTTTAGTTTTGTGTGTTAGCAACCGTCAGCGTCCATACTTCCATTCCATAAAATAACACAGAGAATACGTAGCAGCGTAAGAGTCTCATTTTGGTGTCTATAGTTAGATCACCACATTAAAAGGCTGTGGTAATTTTAATGAATATATTTCTGCTGTTTTCAATCCTGCTTTTTATTTCCTGTGTCATTGCTCATTAATAACGGTGCCTAGATATGCATATTTTTTAACTTTTTCGGTGTTCCCCTGCTCCAGCTCCAGTTGCTGTTGATGGTGTTGTGGGTTGTTCTTACTTATAATCATGAATTTGGTCTTGTCCATGTTGATATCCTGTCCATATCTGTAACTAGTGCTTATTAAGCTATTCATTATTAGTTGTAAGTCTTCTATGTTGTCGGCCATGATCATGGTATCATCTGCGTATCTGATGTTGTTTATACGTTTCCCTTTTAAAGATATTCCTTCTTGTGTATTTACTGGGGATTCCATAAATATGACTTCAAAATAGATGTTATATAGCAGAGGAGACAGTACACATCCCTGCCTCAGACCGCGGAGATTTTTTATTCTTTCTGGGCTATCGTCTCCGATTCTTACGCTTGCCGTTTGGTTCCAGTATAGGTTTGTAATTATTCTGAGGTCTTGTCGTCTATTCCTATGTTTTCCAGAATTTATATCAGTTTTTGGTGTTGGACTCTGTCAAAGGCCTTTTTGTAATCAACGAAACACGCGTATACATCACAATTCACAATTTATTTATTTACTATTTGCAAAAAGAATTTAAAGTTACATCTAACAATATTATATAAAATCAAACAATCCCCCAAATTTTAAGGATTTGGAAAATACACATTTTGTATAAATTAATTTAACATAAAACGACGAAAAATGACTTATATTAATTGAGACGTTTAGTAGTAATTTTGAAACAATTTCATACTCAGGTGTAAACATTAAATAACACGTAAAATCCAAGTATTTTGTTAGAATAGGAAGGGGTGAGCATTGGGGGATTTAATAAGTAATCTGATTAAATATGAATTCAGTTTAAATCGATTACAATTACGAAAACGGAAATTACGAGAACTTTTATAATCACTTATTAAGACGCGTTCGATGCGTGGTGACGCACTTATATAAACAATCACAAATGAGGCGATCGGCCAGGCTGATGACTATCATAATAGTTTGGTAATCGTGTGTCCATAACCTTGCTATAGGGCACATATAAGATCACGCGAATAAGAATTAATGTTAAGGGGAATCACGCAAAATCGCTGAGTGGGTGAAATTTTAACATAAATAGCATCGTTTTACAAGCGAAAAGTTTAGTTGGTTCCAGATTCGCGAGGCGAGAGGCCGTTATTATCTTCGTCAATAGTATACGCGAATATCATTATAAAGAGTATTATCCGATTTATTTAAAAGTTAACGTTTCCAAAATAATATTAATTATTTCGAAATTGAGTAGTAATAATCAGTGCATTCCTCCCAAAGCTACCAAAAACAAATACCCCGTAAATTATTTATAATTTGCGTTACCAAAATCATGTTCCTTCTCAATATATTGTTGGCATCAAAGCTAAAAGCGTGGCCGTAACAGTATATGCAGTTCTTAGAGAGCTTTATTAATTTCTGGTATACGCTTTATAAGCGGTGCCGTGGAGGTTGATAAGGTAATCTTTCCGGTTTCATTCTCGTTCAGACAGGAGAATGCTACCATCTCCAATTGTGTTTACCTTAGTAGACATGATTAACAATTCGCCTCACAAGCTAACAGAAATAATGAAAATATCAATTAAAATGAAATACGTAATATCATTTGAATTTCCTCTTTATTAATATTCTGTGATTATATATTTAAAATGAAGTATAGATAGGATAATACTCTTCAAGGAATAAGTATAAATTATTAAAATATAACTTAAATAATACCTCTTCGCTTAAGTGGCAAAACATGATTAATTATGAGTAATTAATAACATGAATTTGAATCAAATGAAGATTAAGTTTAAATGAGAAACATTACAGAAAAAAACTAAAGGTTAATTAAATGAAATCCATAAAATTATCAAAATTGCTTGTTTAATAAACCATATTCTAAATTTAAAGCTGAAATCTAAAAACGATAACGTTCTACAGGGAATGAGTATAAAATATTAAGGTATAATTTACATAATAACTGGGCAATACTGTGGCAAATTATTGGTTGTTTTGTGTAATGAGTATAAACGAGTTATAAATAATCATATTGCAAATTCATTAATATCAGGCATACGAACAATTTACCGGACATATTTAACAATATTGTATCTATCAAATCCTAGTTAGTGAATCCTGAATTAATAAATGGAATGTGACATTGGAAGGCACAAACAGTGACATATTTCATGAAGTGGTGACATGCATTGACCAGTTTTGCGGGCACGTAGAACTGAGCAATGTGTGAAGTCATTGACGTTAAGTACATCGTTTATCCAAAACTAACTAATTCTTTTTGAGTCAATAAAGAAAGTCATTAAATTCAAGTTGATGTTTAATTACTGTTGCAAAATCCTTTAAAGTGAATAAATTACACTTAATCCATAAATATGTGTCTTTATTTTATTAATATTATTGTTATTAACACACGCATTACCTCTAAAAGATGTTGAAGTTGTCACAATAATGATTTAATATCAAACATAACGTAAAGAAATACTGCCATTATACGATCACACAAAATAAAAGTAAAATAGATAAATCACGAGCCAAAACAAATATCATAAATTATAAGAATTTATGATTACAAGTAAAATAAACCTAATTATTAAATTGGGGAAACCATTGGGGGTCTTTGAAAATGCAGAAAATAATACTGAAAATTTAAAAAGTCGCCTACGAGGGGTATTTGAATCGATATCTATTGAAGAAATATAAAACAGTTTTCAGGAGTTCCACACCAGGTTTGAACTGTGAGAAGAAAATCACATCTGGGATTGTTTAAATTATGTTATTTTTCAGTATCAAAATAAGTTTTTTTTTTATTTGGCCAACACTCTTTATAAATAAATAATTGTTTTATTAACTGAAATGTAGTTTCAGACCAAGCAGAAATTTTAATTCCTATAATATTTTTACTGAAAAGTAAAAATTAAAAAATAACTCATATACACTCTAAACTAAACTACATAAACTGTATACACTCAAGTTTATATTTTAATTTTTTAAATTTAGTTTAGTGCTAATAGTAGATTTTGATTCATTTTCATATTAAAACGTTATTAAAACCTCAAATGTTGCACATCATGGTAATAGTATAGACGAGTATAACTTTTAATATCTCTTCAAGTAACGACAGGCAAAAATAAATAAGATTTTGCAAAATTTCATTTTTTTTAAATCTTAGCAATCATTGAACTTTTTTTAATTATCTTTATTGAATATAGTTCCCCATGTGATTTGCCTCAAGTTTACCGACTTAGTGACATATATATGGCTTTGTTATTATTGACTTTAGAAAAAATGTGGAAAAAAAAAGTTATAGGTAATTATGTGCTTAATAATACAGTCTAACCGATTATTTTATTTAAGCTATAATTTTTGAGTTTTGACACAAACTTGTGTTTTTTTCTAATGGAAACTATAGTCGGCCATGACTTTATAAAAAAGGCATCTTTTCAACGATTCTAATGAATACCATATTACATAGTTATTTTTATAAATAATTAAATTATGGCCATTTTTTCTTTTCAGTTTCGAACTATTCGAAGTAGTACGCTATAGAAACAATTGATAGATACAAACGGCAATTATCGAGGTGGCCGATCTCCCGATCTGTCAGTTTTAGATTATTATTTACGGGGAGTGGTTATAGGGTATTCTTGGGATTGGTAAAATATATGGTCTATCTAACATCGTACGTCACAATTAATGACCTTAGAGAAGCTCTACTACAAGTTTTTTTCTGATTTTGATGGACGCTCCGTTAGAAAAGCAACAAATTATGTTTTAAAAAGGTGTGCATTAATCATAATAGTGAACCTTTTGAACATATTTAGTATTAAATACTTTTCTAACTTTAATTACGTTGTTTAATTACGCTTGTATTGTTTCTCAATTTATCGTCTGTCATTCCCTGTTTAGTAGTTTTGTACTTATGTAGTTTTATTTTATCAGAAATTATTTTTATACAAAATTGTAACTCCAACGAAATAAACATTTTACACCAAAATAATATTGTTTATAATTTCGAAATGAAAAGAAAAAATTTAATAACTAACTTGAATCTTACTATCTAACGCGATGCGCATGTATCAATTGTTTCCATAGCCTACTTCTTGAATAGTTCGAAAATAAAACGTAAAAATTAACCATAATTTAATTATTTGTAATAAAAACTATATCAAGTGGTGTATCATTAGAATAGTTGAAAAAGGGCTTTTTTAAAAAGTCAAGGCCAACTATGGTTTCCATTAGAAAAAATTCAACTTTGTGTCTTAACTCAAAAATTATAGCTTAAATAAAATAATTGGTTAGACTGTATTAATATGCACATAATTACGTACAACTTTTTCGTTTACACATTTTTTCTAAAGTCAATAATAACACATCCATATGCACCGAACCAAATAATAAAAAATATATTTTTTCTAGAAATATAGTTACCCATGCAATTTTTAAAAGAAACAAAAAGCTCATAATATTGAGCTAATGAAACGGCAATTATTTTCCCATTTAATCGTCCCTCTATCTCCGCTAGTTTCCGAGATCCCCATGCTAAATATCCGAAAAAACTCATATATATATATATATATATATATATATATATATATATATATATATATATATATATACAGTATGTCCCCGGATTGAGTTTACAAGAGGAAAAACTTTTTTTAGATTTCGGACTTGCTCTGCTTTTTGAATCCCATCACATTGGCCGTTTTATTTTTTGACGATTTTGTTAAATACCAAAACTGTTTGTGAAAAACATAATTTTAATAAACAGCAACTCAAAGAAACAGCTTTAAGAAAAACAAGTCATTTATAACAAGAACAATCATTATCCAATTAACCCTCTGGTGTGCCGTTGGTTATCACGGGATAATAGGTCCATACTATTTTGATAACAACGTTAATCAGCACACATATTTAGATAGGTTAGAAAATTTTCTTAGCGATGGGCTTCATGCTTTAGAAATTAATTATAGACGTACAATGTTTTTCAGCAGGATGGTTGTCCTGCACATTATCTCGCATTATTACTAACTGGTTAAATGTTAAATTTGGAAATCTGTGGATTGGAAGAAATGGTGCAGTATTGTGGCCTGCCAGAAGTCCCGTTTTAACAATTTTGGATTTTTATTTGTGGGGACGTTTAAACCAAATTGTGTATGGATAACCTGCCTCATAATCTCCTCCGAAGATTAAAAAAATCGAATAAGAGACGACGTGGCATCATTGTCCATCGAAGAAATTCAAAGAAGTTTCAAGGAGCTTCGTTTTAGAGTAGAATTGTGCCCAGAATTGGGTGGGGGGTTAATTGAATAATGAGTTTTCTTGTAAAAAATTACTGTTTTATCTTAAAGCTGTTTCTTTGAGTTGCTGTTTATTAAAATTATGTTTATCACAAACATTTTTGTTATTTAACTTGCGTAAACTTATTTATCAAAGTGACATCGTAAAAAAAAAAACGGCCAATGTGATGGGATTTAAAAAGCAGAAAAGTCCGAAATCAAAAGAAAAATGAACTTTTTTTTCCACTGAGTCAGAATAAATAAGTTTTAATTAGAGATTTGCTGGTTTCAGGACAAGCCAAAAATCTTATTCCTTTGTGCAGTTTTGGCGTAAAATAAAAGAAAAAAAGTTTTTCCTCTTGTAAACTCAATCCGGGGACATACTGTATATATATATATATACCTATATATATATATATATATATATATATATATATATATATATATATATGTATATATTTTTTAATTCTTTATCTCAGCCGTATATATTATATGTTTTTTTTAATTTGTTCTATGTTTTAGTAGAGAACCGGGAATTCGGCCAGGGTCAATAAAAACACAATATTTGTTTTACACTTCCAAGCTTTCGGACATATGGTTGTGTCCTTCGTCAGGGATGTTACTAAAAACATTTTTTAATTATTTTAGCAACAAAAGAAAACAGTATACACATATATGGGTAATTATCAGATTAGTTTAAATGAAAACTTACAATTAATTTGTGTTGTATATGATGAGTGTCATTAATCTTTTCATGACAGAAAAAAAAAATTATAATTAAATTTGTTTTTAAGAATATATATCTAGATTATATGTTTAGATAATAATTTTTCTTTATTTTTGTGTTATTTTGTCATTCCTAGATTATTCTATTAAAAATGAATAAATATTACTGAAACCGTCGGTATCAGATTTAAAATTCATGCTATTTTCGATGTCTTTTTTAATATGATACATCTCCAGAAAAAGTCTCCCTTTTTTAGAGTTGCAATAATCTATCACAGTAGTGTTTTTGAAATTAGGTCTATGGTCAAAATTATTGGAGTGTATAGCTAATGCACACGATTTTTTGTTGAGCTTACAATCGCTTCTATGTTGTGTTAATCTAGATTTCAACCATTGGGTGGATTTGCCGTAATACTTTAGGTTACAATCACTACTTGGAATTTTGTATACTATATTTGATTGTAGTTCTGGTTTACATTTATCTTTTAACTTTGTGAAAAAATTATTATATATTGTGTTCACGTTATAGAGTCCAATTTTAATGTTATCATTACTAAGTGTAGAAATTAGGCGTGGTGAAAGGTTTTCGATATAAGGAAGTTTCTTGAAAATCATTTCTGGTTGATTGATTGATGATAGAATATTTTTATTGATCATTATATCGGTTCTTGGGTGGTATATTATTTTATTTACAAGTCGTTTTGGAAAACTGTTTTGGATCATTATTTTTGACAATAATTTTAGGTTTTTTGTTATGAAAGATGGGTGACAAATTTTGTGTATCCTGTTTTTAAGCCCTAAAATTACATTTACTTTAACATTGAGTGGTGCATGGGATGTGTAATTTATATATCTACCTGAGTTTGTGGGTTTTTTATACCAGTCGAGGATTATACTATTATCTGGTTTTCTTATTATAAGGGTGTCTAAGAAACCCTTAATTTTGGCAATTTTGTATTTTGTTATTTTGTTCTTGTTCTATTGTAAATTTTATGTTTGTGTTCCACTTATTGAAAAATTCAACTATATTTTGCACCATACATGATGGGATTGCCATTATTAGATCGTCTACATATTTTTTAATGAAAAAAGGTTTATAAGGTAAGGTTATAATTACATCATCTAGAAGGTAATCCATTGTTATCGTTACCAAAATAGGACTAAGAGGAGAGCCCATGGGAGTGCCGAAAATTTGTTCGTACGTCACTTCTTCATAAGTGAAATAGCTATATTTGCATATGAGCATTATTAATTCAATGAACATGTCTTTATCAATATCTGTGTGTGGTGTTATCCTTTCAAAGTTGTCGCGTATTATCTCTGTTACTACGTCCATCGGTATTTTGGTAAAAAGAGAGATAACATCTAATGATATAATCACATGATCTTTAGGTAGTTTCAGGTTATTAAATTCAGCAGCAAAACTGAAAGTGTCTATTACATTATAATTTGTTCTGTTAAAAAATGCTACATGTAAAATCTTGGCTAGAAAATTTGAATGTTTATATGTCGGTGCATTAATGGAAGAGATAATAGGTCGTAATGGTATATCTTTTTTATGGATTTTTGGAAGACCGTAATATTTTGGTGGAATGCTATTATACGTCATGAGACGTTTTCCTATATTTTCATCTATAATTTTTTTATTAATTAGTGTTTTTATTGCATTGTTGATCTTTGTTTGTGCGGTTAGTGTTGGGTCTTTTTTAAAATTTTTGTAAGTTGTATTATCATCCAGTAGTTTATACGACTTACTTCTGTATTGATCAGATGTTATAATGACAGTAACGGATCCTTTGTGATATATATATAATACGTATCACGGGCCGAAACGTAGGTTTTAAAAAAAGGAACTTTTATTTTAAAACTTAGAATTTAATATGTTGTTAGTACGGAATACGAATATAGAGTGTGTCGTGGCAAGGCCAACCTGTTAGTAATATAACTTTATTATAAATGAACAATAAAAGATAATATATAATGCGTGGGATGCGCTCATATGCATCCGTCTTAAATCATACTCTTTATATAATAATAAAGAAGCTGATTGTTTGTGACCGCAGGTAACTCCTCGTCCCTCAGATTCTGGCATCGCCTGGGAGTTGAAGATTTGGGTCCGTTGTTGATCCTTGTTGTCGTCTTCTTCTATTTTTTCTTACAGCTATGTAGCTTAAGACTCCGATAATGGCGACGTACTGGAAGGTAGTCCAAATACTCGGGGTGTAGAAGTCTGGGGTTTCCAAATCGAGTGGTAGCTGCTGGATTACTGGAACATCTTCTAAATTAAGTCTGTCTAATTTTATGTTGAACCCTGTATAGTTTGATTTATACAGGAGCATGTTGTTGCCGTTGATAACAACAGGACTCCCGAATGTTGGGCCGTGATGATTAATTTCTTGATTTCTAAAGAAGAGCAGACAGTCTTCTTTCTTGATTAGGTAGATTCCAGTAAGTTTTTTCACTACAGTTTTGCCCTTGCAGCGGAATTTGAGTTCTTCTGGAGTTTGGAATACGGCCAGATATTGATTTATTATTGGTATTATCTCAAAATATTTTTCTCGATTTTGAGATTAGCGTGTTGACACTTATCGTAGTTTTTATTTAAAAGAATTTCTTTTTCACATTCGGAAGGTGGTTCACATTCGGAACCACCTTGTAGTTGGTAATCAGGTAACTTGGACACTGATAGTATTTTGCACCTCTAGGGCATAAATCGTTTAGAGGCCAAATGTCTTCATTTGATTTCAATAATTACTTGACCTTCGGTATTATTGTGACAAATTCGGTCGATTGTTTAGAGGGAATTGGATTTAAATAGTACAATTCAAGATTAAGCTCATAATTTATTGGGAGAGACAGTAAATAAATTATTCGCATTGATTCAATTTTGCAATTAACATTAATCATGGATTCGACATCTAGAATATTATTCAGATTGTAATTCAAAGGGTAACTGTTGGTTATAAAAGTATGATATTCTCTTAATTTCAGAGAATAAATCTTTCTAATCAATAATACTGGGGCTCAAGATTTTGGTTCTACAGAGCAAAATTGAGCCCTCGATATTTTTGAAGATATTTAGAATAATAGTGTAAAATATGATTAATTGGTTAAACAAATCTTTTATATAGGAGACGTGTTGGTGATCAACTTCACCTCTCTAAATTGCACTTAATTGCATGATCCTCGACCTCAAGTTCGACTCATTGTGTTCAATACTTTTGATAGTTTTATTAAAATTCTTAATTAATTGGGTACTTAACCTGTATCCGTATTTTAACTGATTTGCAATTTGGTGTTCGTTAGTTTTTAAATGATTTAATATTGCATCAATACGTTCACCGTCTCTAGCATCTAAATTTCCTGTTACAGTTTTTACAATAGTGCCTAGTCCGTCGATTAGGCCTCTTCGGTTTTTATTTCCGGACATACTATGTATGCGGAAATTATTAATTTTATTATCAATCGCTTCGCGAGTGAAATTTAATATTCTATTATAATTATCGAAATCCTTTTCAAATTGAGAAATATTCTTTATTACAGTAGCCTGCGTCAAGGAGACGAGGATCGACCAGGAAGAGAATTACTCACTTTATTTTCGCCAATGTAAATGTGGACATTAATACTTGAATCTTTGAATACGTATACAATCATAGGTTTTACAATTTCGTTATTTAGTTTGTCTAAACCGCAACCTAGTTTAGGTATAGCTAATTGGGTGATGCCCCTTAATTGACAAAATTCTTTCATTTTTATTAAAGTGTTAAATAAATTTTCGTAACTTGGTTCATCGTAATAATTTTGTTTTGTTATTAAATAAATTATGTACCGTCCTTCTTCTTTTAAGAAACACAGCGAATTGACCTCAGGTTTTTGGGATTTAAGTAATTCTACTCTTCCAAATCTTTCTTTAAATTGCAACGCTATGCCAGCGTTCATATGTAAATCGGTAGAAACACAGTGTGCTAGTGAAAACTCTCTTGGAGCAAAGAACAAGTCGTCTTGTATTTCATTTACATTTTTGATTACTTTATTTTCTCTACCATTTCCATTATTCACATAATTTCGACAATTTTTTTAATTGATTTCTTTTATACTGATCTGATCAGTTTTCTGCTTGAATTTTAAGCGTGGTCTTTTAATATTAGACAGGTGGATTTTCTCGACGGTATTATGGTGTCGAGTATTTATCCTCGCAGTTTTCAGTTCTGGATTGATACATTGTAACTCTTCTTTCTTATATTTATTTTTCGTCTTAGATTGTTTTTGCCTATTTGCTACAAATATTTCTGTTGGTATATTAGGCAAATTTTCGCGGCTCTCATTTCTTTTATTAATAGTTTTTTCTTTATTAATTTGTGTACGCTCATTTATTTTGTCGTACATTAATTTTACTTTGCGTTTATGATTCATAATATAATCATTAATAATTCTAGTATTTTCATTAATATTACCTGGGTCTGGAGAATCCATATGACCAGTGATTACCTCTAATGGCGTAAATTTGGTAGTAGAGTGAATCGAGCTATTGTATCCAAGAATTGCATAATTAACTTTGATTTCAATCGGTTCCTTTTTGTATAGGTCTTAAATATTAAACAGACGGATGTGTTCAATTATTGTGGAATTAACACGTTCAACCATCCCATTTGATTCTGGGTGCTGAGAACTGATAAAATGTAAATTAATTTTATGTAATTCCAATAATTCTTTAATTATTGAATTTTTAAACTCAAAATGGTTGTCTGCAATTACTTGGTTAGGAATACCGTGGTGACTGAAAAATAAAATTAGTTTGTTTGCAATTTCTATTGTTTGGTACGAACTTAGTTTATAAATTTGAGTATATTTTGAACATGAATCTATTAGTGTAAGGAATTTGGATCCTTCTAAAGAAATACTATCGATGTGAATTATTTCAAACGGTTTTACCGGTGTTGGAGTTAAATTAAATTTTGGTTTTAATGGATTTCTTTCATATTTACTAAGTAAGCAAATTTCACAATTATTGATATATTCTTGGATAGTGCAACGCATATCAGGCCAGTAAAAACGACTTTTAGCTTGTTTTCTGTTTCATCGATTCCTCTATGATTAGTTTTACCTTCATGGTAATTTTTTATAATATTAAGGACTTCGTCCTTATCTTCAACATCCTTTACCTTTTTGGTACATCTAACAAAATTTATTTGAGAGTTCTTAAAATAAGTTTGTAAGGTTACACAGAATTTCTCATAAATCGGGCTCTCAAAATATAGACAATATTTTACCTTTGGGACTATGAATTGTTTCACGAATTTAATTACATCATTTACGAATGATGATTGAGAGAATTGCACAACTAGTCTCATTATTTTATTATCGATTAATTTTATCACTTTGGGTTTTCCGGGGATATAATTTACTTCTGATATAAAAATTTGGTTATCTCCGATATTGACTGATTTTTCTACTACAGGGATTGTGATGATTGGATTTTCAATATTTGAATGTACTGTATGATTATTATTTTCATTATTAATGTTATCATTATCAATTTCATCTGGTTCCCCAGTTTCAACAATTAATGACTCTGTGCATTGTGCATTTTCTCGATTATCAAGCAGACCTTCATCAAATGACCTTAAGTAAAATCCGCTTGCGTTTTTGTTTTCGTCGTGAACGTTTATCTCTAGCCTTGACAGGAAGTCCGCATTCTTATTTAATACTCCTTGTTTATATACAATTTCAAAATCATATTCTGATAATTTGATTCCCCATCTGGTAAGTTTTGAACTAGGGTCCTTAAGGGACATGAGCCACTGTATGGGTTTATGATCCTTCTTATTTTAAATTTTCGCCCGAATAAATATGGTCGAAAATATTTCGTGGCCCAAATAACTGCCATAAGCTCCTTCTCAATTGTGGAGTAATTTATTTCTGATTCATTTAATGTTCTACTCGCGTATGCAATTGATAAGTCGCTACCAATAATTCCTTGTGACAAAACAGCTCCGACAGCGAAATTACTCGCGTATGTAGTTAAATTAAACGGTTTAGTAAAGTCTGGATATTGTAAGAGTGGTAATCCGAATCATTTACATTTATAATTGCATTTTTCTTTAATCTCTTAGTCATTGGTTTAGTTAATTTAGCGAAATCTTTAATAAATTTTCGGTAATAACCGAGGATTCCTAAAAAGCCTTTAATTTGTTTCGTAGTTTTTGGAATAGGATAATTTTGTATAACTTTAATTTTATTCGGATTCGGTTTTACACCTTCAAGAGTAACAATGTGGCCAAGGTAAGCCACTTCTTTTCTCAAAAACTCAGATTTATCGAGTTGAATTTTAAAATTTGACTCTCTTAAACGATCGAACACCTCTCTTAAACGATTAACATGCTCTTGTAAGCTTGTGCTGAAAATTATTATGTCGTCCATATAGACTAGACATTTTTTATTTTGGATTCCTCGCAGGATATTATCCATGAATCTTTGAAAAGTAGCTGGAGCATTTTTCAGCCCAAATGGCATACGCATGAATTCGTAATGCCCATTTTCAGTATTAAAAGCTGTTTTGGGAGTGTCACTTTCTTCAATTTCAATCTGATGGAAGCCAGATGCTAAATCAAGGGTCGTAAAATATTGAGAACGCCCTAATTTATCGAGTAGATCATTAATGTTCGGTAAGGGATAACGGCCACCGATTGTTTTCTCATTTAATTGGCGGTAATCAATTACTACTCGCCATTTTTGCTTACCAGATGCGTCTAGTTTTATGGGAATTACCCGTATTGGCGAAGACCATGGACTGTGCGACGGTCTTATTATTTTATAGTCAAGCATTTTATTTATTTGTTTCCTAACTTCTTCCCTATGAATTTGGGGATAACGATATGATTTACTATACACGGGTAATTCATCCGTGGTTTTAATTTGATGCTTGACTTTATTTGTTAATTAGGTACTAATTAGGTACGAAGGTTAATTTATTATTATCGACATGAAATATGTCGGAATATTCCTTAATTAAATTCATTATAACTTTTTTCTCTTCGCTATTCATATGCTCATTGCGAATTTGAGAATGTATTTGAAACTGTACATTATTGATTTGAAACTATACATTATTGATTTTCAACAGGTTAAGATCGGGGTGTGTTGAGCCCAACTGCTGACAATCATATTCATTGATTGGAGCAACCACTAATGGTCTCGTAACCCAAATTTTGAGATCTTCTGTTGACGGATTAATTATTGTACAAATTGCTTTATAATTATTTACCGTAGTAATACATTCTGGTATTTCCAGAGAATCGATTTTTGAATACGGGATTATTACATCACCGTTTTTTATATTTGCGATATCTATTTCAATAATTTGTTCGAATCTCCCAGGTACAAGTACCTTTTGTACATCCGTAATTTCCTGAGAATTAAAACAATTAATTTCTTCGCGAGCACCGAGCGATACTTTACACTTCTCGTCCGGTTCTCCACGAATTCTACTATAATTTATTTTTATATCGCAGTCAGGTGTATTTATTTCACCTTTAGATAAATTAATATTTACATTTAAATATTTTAAATTATCGATTCCAATTAATACGTCGAAGTTTGAATGAAAGTAGAAAATAAAGCATTTTATATTCGCTTCTCTTGATTTAAATAACCGTTTTAGTGGTACAGTAGTGCTAAACCTTCCATAAGTAGTGCCATGTGCACCGGACACTTGAAAGGGGTCGGTTCTGATTTGTTTTCGGAACAATTTGTATCCAATTTTAGGATTTACAAATGACCTGCTACTACCTGTATCAATTAATATTTTCAAATTATTTAATGGATCGGTTACATACGGGAGACGACTTTCATTATTATTTATACTATATAATTCTATTCGGGTCGGTCGTTTGACGGACCCTCTAAGGCTAAAAAAGGATGTTTAGGAACATTTGGTTCCGTGCCTGGTTCCTCGTCGATATTATATAATTCCTCCGAAATAAAATTATTTGGCCGACCTTGGTAACCTCTATTTTGATTAGGTAAATTTAAATTTTGTGTAGACACCGACATAGGTGTGGGTCTATATTGGGGTGTCGGTCTAGATTGACTTGGTTGTGGAATATGATGATTACCATTAGGAGGTCATGTAAAATTATTAAATTTAGGAACATTATATTTATTTTGGGGAAAATTATTATTTACGTTATTATTAGGAACTCTTACGGGATAATTACTTCTAAAGTTATTGGGGAAACGTGGACTTACTTTATTTAAATTGGATTTATTCACAGTAATATCTAACTGAAACTCGTTAATCAAAATATTCAAAGCAGTATTTAAATTAAGTGGATTCCTTGCACGAATTTGTGCACCAATTGGTTCTTTTAAACCACGGAGGAAGACGCGCAATGCATTTTCATGAAAAAAGTTCATTAGATAATGTTGTTCTTGTTGAGTTGCGATATGAGCCCTTACATATGATACTTGCAAATTCAGCAAGTGTTGAACCTTATTATAAAATTCGAATGGGGTTTCAGTGAAATTTTGTTTTAAATTAGTTATTTCAAAATTTAGACTATACTGGTCTCTTTTATCGCCATACGCGTTCAACAAGGCTGTTTTCAATTCTTGCCAGGAGGTGATCCTGTTTGATGAAATATTAACTGCCGCTTCTCCTTTAATTTTCGATAGAATGGTTGACATTAAATACTCATTTTGAAAGTCCGTGGGATCTGCTGTTTTATAAAATTTGTTTACCAATTTTTCGCTGATTTCAACGAAACGCGACAGTAATTCTGTCTCGCCGTAGAAATCGGGAATCATAGCCAAATACTCTGATTTCAATGCCATGTTTAATGTGGGATTTTGTGGACGAATTATTGGGGAACGGGAACGATCTCGATGATCAGATAAGGGAATTAACAACTCCAATTCGATATCCGAATTTGTCTCAACAATGTCTCGTGCATTCATTCGCAATCGAACGACGAAAACGAATATTAAATGGACAATTGAATTTAGGCACTCGAAACAATTTATGTACTCATAGTGCAAATATTCCGTCCATCCGGCGCCGTGAAGGTTGAATCTGCGAAGCTGGACGTGGGCGGTGTTTCAATGTTTGGAATCCTGCCTGGGTCCTCGATGCTTGTAGATTCGATGCGAAGCAGCGGTGTCTCGAAGTTCGGAGTCCTGTAGTCTTCGCTGGTTCTATCCCAATTAATTCGTAAACGAAAAATTTAACAAATTTGATATTCGCTCAAATTGTTAAATTTTGGGAATCCGTTGCCGACTGCGCCAAATACGTATCACGGGCCGAAACGAGGTTTTAAAAAAAGGAACTTTTATTTTAAAACTTAGAATTTAATATGTTGTTAGTACGGAATACGAATATAGAGTGTGTGGTGGCAAGGCCAACCTGTTAGTAATATAACTTTATTATAAATGAACAATAAAAGATAATATATAATGCGTGGGATGCGCTCATATGCATCCGTCTTAAATCATACTCTTTATATAATAATAAAAAGCTGATTGTTTGTGACCGCAGGTAACTTATATATATATATTAGCTTTGAAATTAGCAAAGTTTGGCATTTTTTTCTGAACACCCTGTATTACTAAGTTCAAATTACTCATTACCAACATGTTGCTTATTAACCACACTGAGAATATTGCTAAAACTTATTCTTACCTTAAAAAAGATGAGGTTGTTACGACTTTTTAAAGTTGAGCTTACTTAGGCATGATATTTTGAAAACAAAAATTGTAAATTGGTAACAGTGCAACATAATCCAAAACTAAATAGACAACATTGTAGAGGTTGAAAAATGTCATCAGAAAACCTGAATAAATACAGGGTGTTCTATTAAAAAAAAATGTTTGTTTTTGTTATTCCGCAAAATTGGAACACCCTGTATGTTCAGAAATAATTTTACAGCATAAATATTTTTAAGTTAATAACTTTATGTATGAAACATTTTTTTCTATCTCTCACGGGAAGGGCGCTAGGAAAGCTACGCTAAATAAATATATTATCTATTTAAGAACCATAGATAAATTATATTATGGCTATCTTATGAATAATTTCTATGCTGGTATATATGTGAATAATAAATTTATGGAAATTAGTAGACATTGAGCGACCGATCCGTATTTTGTGTAATTTTTTACATTTCAGGGCAAACGAGTGTAACGATCTGTAAAATTTCTCTCACATATCCTTCTGCTCCATTTGCATCAAATGCGTATAAACAACTGACCGGAGTTTCTATAAAAATCGAGTGATATTGCCAGCAAAACTAGTTCACAAAAATGCCACTGCTTAGAAACTGATTCGATAAATAATAATAAACACACTTACGAGTATAGGCTCGACCCAAATTTTTACTGTTGCAAATTCTTATACTAATTTTTATAGTACGATGATTCAATCCTGATTTATGAGGCGCTTCTGGGCTTCTGATTTCAAAAGATAGCATGGTTATACACGTATGTTAGTAATATATGAAGACTTTATTAGTTAAAGAAATACTTGCTAATAATTATACATAGAAACAATAATAGGATATGTACTGGAGTCCTTTCTCGAGGTAATTGTTTTGAAGAAAGTGTATATACTTTACGGAGCGTATGTCAGATAATAGGTATAAGAGATAAACTACATAGAAAAGACGGAAACATACCCGCTAGGTCGCCCAATAGTAGTTACAAATCACTAACGTTTGATTTTGATCATTAATGTGGATATTATTACCGACATTATAACCACATGATTGATAAAATATAACTTTTGTGACGATTTGTTGTTTATGTGAAATCGTTAAATTGTACTATTTGAAACATCATTTTTACATATTTAAATAAGTAACAGATAAATAAAAACATATTTCTAGTTTCAACCGGGGGATCGTCATCAGCATGCAAATCTTTATTCGAACACCGAGACAAATTATAATAACAATTAGTATAGGTATATACTTCTTTAAAATCATATAATAGAAAAAAAAAACAACTTAGTCATAGGGTAAAAGCTAAAGATCTAGCTATGTTTTCGGTTGACATTCTGGTAGAATAATGGGTATTGTGCAGATGTAGAAAATATGTTGAAGTCCGAAATATGTAAAGTTAAATTGATATTTTGTTTGATATTATGCAATGGTTGAACAATTTTGAATATGAATTTGGTCAAAATGATAAAAGTTATGTTGAAGTTTTAGCTACATTTAGTCTAATTTTGCGTAAAATATTTATTAAAATTGAATGAAAATTTAAATGTTAACAGTAATGCCTTTAGATCATTTTTTTAAAATAAGTTATGTTAAAATATTTGCGACATATAGTCTAGTTTTGCGTAGTTTTCTTATGAATATTGAAAAAGTTAAATGCTTACAGTAGTATTATTGTTAAAATTTTGAAACAGAAAATATTTGTATTTAAATAAGCATATTAGGCAAAACTAGACTAAATGTCGCTAAATTTCAACATAACTTTTATAATTTCTTTTGTTGTTTTTTGTTGAAATTTTGTATATTATGTAGCGTTATTTGCTAATAAATATTCTTTATTATTATTATTATTTGGTCGAATTCATTTTCAAAATTGTTCAGACATAGCATAATATCAAACAAAATATCAATTTAACTTTACATATTTCGGACTTCAACATATTTTCTACATATGCAGAACACCCATTATTCTACTAGAATGTCAACCGGAAATATACCTAGATCTGTACCTAGAGCTCTAGTTTCGACCGGGGGGTAGTCATCATCATACAAGTCTTTATTGAAACACCGAGAATAAATGTAATAACAATTAGTATAGGTACATTTCTTAAAAAGCATATAATAGAAAATTTGTAAAAAAACTTACAGTCATAGGGTAAAAGCTACAGATCTATGTATGTTTCTGGTTGACATTCTAGTATAATAATTGGTGTTCTGCATATGTAAAAAATATGTTGAAGTCCGAAATGTGTAAAATTGAATTTATATTTTGTTTGATATTATGCAATGGCTGAACAATTTTGAATATTCCTAATGGATCTATCTATTTAGGTCAATAAATTTAATGTCCGTAATAAAGTTGCATACTAACGATTAAATACAACAGATTAAGTAGTAAAAGTATCAACTAATAATAAAAATTAATTCAAATATTTAATAACATTCAGTTAGATTGCTGATTGAATTTTATTCAACCTAACCTAACCCGACCAAACCCTATAATCTAACTATGCTACTGTAATGTTCACCATCGGTAGTTCACCATGCCTAGCGAGGCATGCGATGGTGAGACAAATAGTGCAAAGAGTGGTGTTAAAACCGTAGATGTAACAAATAAACTGTGTGCATGTGGAAACACTGCTAAATCGGGAGTTCAGTGTAGTGTTTGTGCGACGCTGCACCATCCTAGTTGCGTTAAGCGAGCAAAATCGTGCTGCGGGGTTGGTCTGACAGGAGATCCTGAAAATGACGCCATTGCTGAAACTGATTTTGCAAAGGAGGCATACTATCACCTTAAAGATTTAGTCAAACAATTAAAGATAACGAATTACCTACTTGCCGAAAAGGTAACACGCCTGGAGCTTGACAACTCTCAACTTCGATCAGAGGTTATAAATTATCAGAAAAGTGAAGTAGACAAACACGGAAAAATTAAAAGATGCGGTTGGCAATGTGCTTGATAGGTCAAATAATGCATATAGTTCAAATGCTTCTAACATAAATTCTGCAGCAACGTCTTCATCGCGAAAGATGAACTCCGAACTTACAGGCAACCTACATTGCGACACTCAAAATAAAAGCGCGCGAAATCGCAGCTATTCAGCATACTCGCTGGAATCCGCGGGCGAAGAGAAATCTTCCATTGACGCCGCAGAAAAGTTGACCGAGGTAGTACGCAAACCGCGTACTACCTCAAAATCTTACAATCAATCAAGACCCCTGCTAAGTCAATAAAAAATGCTAAACAAAGCATAAGTGGTACAGCTTCATGGGGAGCAGACAATTTTAGCGCAGCTACACAAAAAGCTTGGCTACACATAGGACGCGCGAAACGTGACGCCACCCCCGAACAAATATCGGAGTTCTTAGAAAAACGGTTTCCTAATGGCAAATTTCGCGTAGAAAAAATTGAATCAAATCCAAGCTACAGCACTGCATCTTTCGAAATCGGAGCTGATTATGATCTACTTGAAAGAATAATAATGCCAGACATATGGCCATCAGGAATTACGGTCAGACGCTTAAATTTTTTTCGTGAAAAACCCAAGCAACGTATTGAACTGCAGCCAAACTCCGAAAATGGTTCATAATCACAATACTACATATCATGCAAACATGTAATCAATGAAGGTATTGCACTTAAATATGCAATGCCTAGCCAATAAAATAACAGCGTTTGAGACCATACTCCATAGTGAAAAGATATTGCTTGTGTCAGTGAACATTGGCTAAATAACTCAAACTACACTACATACAATATAAAGGATTTTACAAATATTAGCACTTTAAATAGAACCCAATACATACACGGTGGAGTAAGCATCTTTGCACACAAAAGTATAAGCTGCAGTAAAATTACTATCATAAACGAGATGTGTGTGGAAAAAATCTGCGAATTAGCTGCAATTCATATACAGCCCCTTAACTTGATTATAATCTCGTCATACAGATCGCCAAGTGCAAACTTAGAAGCATATCTAATAATACTAAGTGAGGCCCTGGATTACATTCTCACGAATTTTGATTTAGAAATAAATATTGTGGTTGATGGAGATTTCAATGTAGACCTTAGCTATGATACTAAACAGTCAGCAGACCTATTAAATACTGTAAAATCATATTGCTTGGCTAGAAAAATATTCGAAGCCACTAAAATAAATAAAACCAAGAAAACATGCATAGATAATATCTTTACCAATATCATACGTTCGGAAGGACGAACAATTAACACTGCGATATCTGACCACATTGCTCAAATATTATATATTTACAACACAGCTGCAATCCAAAAAACAACTAGAAATAGAACACGAAAATATACAACGCAAAATAAGGAAAAAAAAGTCCTCTCACTGAAACAAGAGAAGTGGAAATCAGTATACGCAGAAGATGATGCCAATATTAAACTTAATAAGTTTCTCAAAACATTTAGCCTATATTTTGAAGAGGCCTTTCCTCTAGAGTATTCTAGAAATCAATCAAGAATATGGGCAAACATATCTAATGAAACAAGGCATATGAAAGAAACATTAGAACTTATCTTCGATGCATATTAAAAGACGGAAGATGAAGACATATACAATATCTATCAAAAATATAAGGAATCATACTTAAACCATGTTAAAATAGAGAAACAAAACCACATAATTCATAAAATTAATGCATCATCAAACAAATCAAAGGAACTTGGACCACTATTAACCGTGGAACTGACAGAGGCACGAAAATATGTATTATCAATGGATCTTTAAATTGCAGGGACTTCAATGATTTCTTCTGTAGTATTGGCAATAATCTGGTGCAAACAATACAAAACAAACGAACGGAACAGACAGTGCTAAAGGTATAAACAAAAGGCATCAACATGTTTTTCAACCCAACCACACCTGCTGAGATTGAAAACGCTATTGGTAGCATCAAAACTAAAACATCCAAGGACATCTACTCAATTGATTCTAAATTAATAAAGTATGTGGTACATGCAATATCAGAACCTCTAGCAGATATTACGAACTCATCCATGAGTGCTGGAATCTTCCCCCAAAGACTAAAAATAGCTAGAGTAGTACCAATATTTAAACAAGACGGTCGATCCAAAAGAAGCAACTACAGACCCATATCAATACTACCAACCTTGTCAAAAAATCTTGAATTGATAATTCTCAAACAAATAACAAGGTTCTTCGGAGAAAACAAATACATAAAAGAGAGTCAATTTGGATTTCAGAGAAACTTAAATACAACGGATGCAATAATGAATCTTCTAGACAACATCTACCAGGCAATGGAAGAAAGTTATGTTTTGCTCAATTTTATGACTTGAGTAAAGCATTTGACTGCATGTCACATAAAATCCTTCTGGAAACACTGGACCACTATGGATTCAAAGGCATTTCGTTGCGGCTTATGACGTCTTACCTAGAAGATAGAGCACAAATTGTTTATTTTAATGGAGAAAAGAGCAATCCAAAATACCCACAAGGCTCTATACTTGGGCCGATACTATATATCATATACATAAACGACCTGCCGTCCAATCTTAAATGCCATACTTTAATGTTCGCAGACGACACAACTTTACTGGTATCAGAACAAAATACTGAAGTAGTAGAACAAAAGCTAAGTACAGCCAGTGGCAATGCATCTGAATGGTTCGATGCGAATGAGCTTTGCCTTAATACATCCAAAACAAATGTACTCCTTTTTACCTCCAGTAGGCTGCATCAAGTATCCAAGGATTCGCCAAAATTCCTTGAAATACATTTAGACAGTCGATTGACATGGAAAGCACACGTAGAAAATTTGTGTATGAAATTGTCATCAAGTATCTACGCAATCAGAAGAATGAAGGACATCATAAACATCCAGGCTATAACCACCTACTATGCTATCTTTTACAGTCGGATGTCTTATGTAATTGAAGCTTGGGGGCTTTCAGCTCGTGTATCCCAAGTATTTATTTTGCAAAAAAAAGCTATACGTGCGATAAAGGGAGTACCACAGATGACGTCTTGTCGACAGGTATTTAAGCAAGAAGGTATACTGACGATGGCATCAGTCTATATTCTACAACATGTCGTACGAACGTGGAAAACTAGGCACAATCTTCCATCTAGGAGTACTGTGCATGAATATGGGACGAGGTCGCAGCATCATCTAGTCGTCCCATCAAATAGACTTCACCTTACAGATCCAAGATCGGTGGGGATAAAAATTCTGAATCATCTTCCAGTACAATGGCAGCACTAGAAAATGCACAGTTTCAAAAAGCAACTTAGCGAACACTTAAATAAGCATGCTTTCTATGCAGTACAGGATTTTTTTCTACATAAATTGTAGTATTTTCCTAATTTATGTTGTCTTGACCTCACATATAATTCATGTCCAATAAAAGAAGTTTGAAATTTGAAGTTTGAATGGCAAAAGCATTTTTTGCTTAGCATACTTTTATTACCTGACCTATACAAATTCATGTGATTTCGGTATTGTGGTGGCCATTATTTACTAATAAAAGTATTCATTTAGATTCTCGCGTTATATTTTGTACATTATTTTATTAAGGAAGGTTCACTTGGAACGGCTAAGTGCACATTGGCCTGTATAGTACTTTTGTGTCTTACCCTGTAGACTGAACAATAATCCATTAGTCCTGACTCTTGGAAAAAGTATCGTATTCTTTGGGTAAAAAGTTGCTAATCATCCTTGGTACCATGTGGGGGTTCCCAAAGTGCTGTTGCCTCATGATGTTTACCGCCGGGTATTTGCATAGGACATGAAAAGCCGATTCCTCGTTCTCCTGACGTCTACATTGTTCAATCTAAGCAATGCCTATCGTATCTAGGTATTTCGTAATCTGCAGTGCCCTGTTAGTAGTCGTTTAGGGTGTTTCGGTAACTCTTTGGCCAATCTTTTCGATGGTTGTCTTATGAACAGTATACATTTTCTCACGCCGGTAGCTTCTCTCCAGTGTTCGATTGTCGCTTCCTTGAGTTTTATTTTTATTACACCCCTAACGGTAGTGTATGGTATAGTCCAGATCGGTTCAGGTCCGTGGCAACTTCCTCGCTACTTTTCCTAGCAAGTAGGTGTGCCATTTCATAGCTCTCTATTGCCTGGCATCCGTACGAGTTCTAGTTTGTTAGTAAATGTGAGCATCTGAAGTGATTTAACGCCGAGGTTATGAAGAGGATAGTGTTAGATTTTAGTGCTTTCAGTGCTGCTTGGCTGTCCTTTATAATAAAGATTTGCTTATTTTCGTAAGCACTCTCAATCATGATCTGGACATAGCTTCTAGTGGGTAATATTTCGGCGTGGAATGCTATGGGGTAGTTACCAAGGTAAATGTGGATCCCATTATCTTGTGAAACTGGGCAGATTTTTGCCGCTACTTCTGTTTTTGTTTTTTATCCATCAGTGTAACAGATTGATGCAGTTATGATGTAATATATCCGACATGGTTCCCATTTTTCCCTATCAAGGATGATAAAATGAAAATGGTAAGCAAGAAAGGCCGTATTAGCTAGTAGATGGGTGTGATTCTGTGGGACGGCATCATCAGAGTGTCGCACCTTTTGATGTTGATGAAAAAATTGGTAAGGCGACTTCAAAGTCCTGACAGTATCCCGTGGCCGTATGTTCCCCATTTCAACGCCCCTTTCCCAGCCTCTGCCTCTATTAGTAAGTGTAAAGGCGGCAGATGCAGCAGGGTCTCCATAACATCAGTAGATGTATACAGGGTTAGTCGAGAGGAATGGACCAAACTCCAGGAGTGTATTGTACACGTAAAAATAATTTTAAAGATATCATATGTTGTTATCCGATCTTCATTTGTTTTCAAGTTATAGTTTCAAATCTTGAATATGCAAATGTGATGTTTCTCTATGGTATTTGTAATGGGAGTGCTACAGCTGCTGTTGAAAGATATCGTCAACGGTTTCCACATCAGAAAACTGTGGATAAAAATGTATTTATCCGATGATTCAACAAACTGTTCGAAACTATCACTTGAAACCAAATGAAAATCGGATAACAATATTTAAGTTTTTTTAAATCATTTTTACGTGTACAATACACTCCTGGAGTTTTGTTGTTCCTCCCGACTCACCCTGTATAGCAGTGCTCCGCAACCTTTTGTCACTCACGTCACACCAAAGTTATTTCGAGAATTCCGTGGCACACCACGAGAGTACAAGGCATAAGCGCTGAGTGATCAAATGCGACACAGGGCTTTTTTCAAAAACTGGCGCGACTTCAGAATACACTTTTAAGAGCAAGCAAGATTGTTTTAAATATCAATTAAGAAGCATAAATGTAGCATATATTAAAAGGTTTTTTTTATGTTTGTTATCTTTGAAAATTTTTTGCTTCTCAAAGGTATAAATGTAAAAAAACACAAATTGTACTTTTTTTAATTTGATAAATATACCTACATACAAAACAAATATTTGTTAATTAATGTGATACCTGAGCTTGTTTCATTCAACATAAAAGTTTTATATTCGCGATATTTGAAAGTGCAACCCGAAGTTTTTGATCAAGACCTGTTAAGCACGACCGTTTATCATTTTTAATTAACACTGAAGTTAAAAAACTTTGTTCGAATGAATATGTCGTTAAACATGGGAGTAGAGTTGCAATAGCATTGTCTGAAATCCGAGGTTGTTTGAAATGCCTCTCAACCGAAATCCAGAAAATATACAGTGGAACTTCGGCGGACTAAAGTTTAAGCGTTCCGTCGATACTCAATTCAACAAATTCCTCCCGAATCTGCAGGTAAAGTGCTCCTTTAGAATTTCTAAAGAAGCAGTTTCCTTTAGAATTTATGGCGTTCGTTGCAAAAGGATTTCTAATCCAATCGTATTGTTCCGTATTAATTGCATAAAAATAATGATCAAATTTATTCTGGATCATTGTTAAATGTTGTTGAGCCAGATCAACATTAATTGTTAGTTTTCAAACGTGGTCTGGTTAGTCCTTTGGCACTTTTCTACAGATATTTTTTCTAACTCCTTCTGCCAAAATGTGAGTTTTATTTTTAACCCCTGTAATTTGTCAGAGCACGTATTGACGTATTGTTTTTACTCCTACCTTGCATTTTGTTATTCAGTTCATTCAGATGCTCGAATATATCATCCATGTATGCAAGTCTCGCCATCCAAGTTATTGTCTTATGGGTGATGGTATAATTTAGGCATATTTTGTTCCAAAAGAAACTTACGAACCACGTAACGAAGCTCAAACTATCTAGCTAAAACTTAACCTCTAGATAGTCAACGTACTTCTGTGTGAAACAATAAGGATTCATATTCCGATCCCATTTCTGCATAAAATATTTGAAAAAATTCAAAGCTCTCGATTTAATTATGTTCATTATTTTGATACATTCATTCATCGTTTGCAATAATTCCTCTGGTAAATTCTTGACCATTAGTGCTTCGCGATGTATGCAATCATATATTACTATAGGATTATGGGTTTTTACACACGAGACAAAACCTTTTTTATTGCCCATCATTGCCGCAGCGCCGTCAGTTCAAACACTAGTACAATTACTCCATTGAATACCATAAGTTTTGAAGAAACCATCTGTTACTGGAAAAATTTCTTCGCCGGTAGTTCGCTCTGGAAGCTGCTTACAAAATAAAGAATGCTGTTTCACGGAGTCCTCGTGAACAAAACGAATAATCGCTATCAGTTGTGCTTGATTTTTAATATCTGTCGATTCGTCCACTTGAAGTACAAATTTTGCAGTCCTTATCAATTTTGAAATAAGCGTTCCCAAATTATCGCTCGACATGTCGTCAATACGTCTTTTAATAGTATCAGCTGACATCGAAACCTTACTCACTTCCTTAACTTCATTAGGCCCAAGCATAAGCCGAACAACTTCCATACATGCGGGTTTAATAAGTGTTTCACCAATAGTACGCGGTTTTTTCTGACGTACAATTAATTTTGCAATCTGGTAACTAGCTTCTAAGGCTTTTTCAGAAACAGTAACGGTCGATTTCATAAATTGAATTTGTTTTCGATTTTCAAGTGAAAGTCTTGAAAAATATTGTTTATCCTTTTTGGCGCAATTTGTATGGTTTGAAGTTACATATCGATTCAGTTTACTAGGTACCATTGCTTCGTTTGTTGTTCTCTACAAATGATGCATTGTGGTTTTGGAGCCGTTTCTTCGCCACATCATGAAAATCCATATCGAATGTAGTCTTCCTTATACTTCCTATTAACAACCTTCGTTTTTTAACAACACTGCTGGTGCTGGGTTTGTTATCACCCATCTCGGAATTTGAATGTTTTCTAAATAAAAACTTATCCATATTTAACGGGATGTAAAACTAAATATAAATCCAGCATGGCAACCGAAGACCGTGTCAATTACTGACTAAATGAGAAGCGTTACCGAGTGATAAGCTGACGAGACTGATGAGAAAAGCGGTTGTGTGTACTTTTACTGTCTGCGAAATATTTGTTATTTTCTGGCGGCACACCCAGCATCGCTCATGGCACACCGGTGTGCCGCGGCACACCGGTTGCGGAGCACTGCTGTATAGTACTCATTGGCACCAGTCGCCTTATATGTCTAAAAGGTGTTTATAGCCTTGCCCAAACTTTGTGTCAACTATCTTTGCGGTCACTGTTATTGTAGGACTGTGATGTTTTTTGATCTTGGAAAGTGTGTAGCGAGTAGCAACTCCAGCGGCTTTATTCCTATTCCAGTGTATCTACCTGTCTGTATTACTAACGAACCAACCTTGATAGAGCTGTATTCCGCAAATACTTTCTACATGTGGGGTCTACTGGAGCATAACTTATAGTATTCCACGAAGCACACTTACGACTATTCACTAGCGATGGACAACCCTGCTCCAGCATCCTGAAAAACCCTTACCCATGATAACACATCAGTTCCTACCCAGGTTAGAGAGAGAGACCTGCTTCAAAGACTTAATTAACCGCAATGCAAATTTGTTTTCCAGCAGCCTCCTTACAGCTTCCGCCAGTTCTATCTGTCATAACATGAAATTAACCAGACACGAACGATTTTAGATACGACCCTATAATGCTCAAACGAGAAGAAGAAGATTATCTACGATCAGCTGAAAACGATGCTTGTGGAAGGTGTAATTGTTTCAACATCAAGCTATTCCACTCCTCTTGTAGTGGTTCCGAAGAAGAATGCTGTAACAAAGGATAAACCCTTCATATCTGCCTCTTTTCATGAGACCCTCAAAAATCTTGGCCAGGCCAACGTATTTTCCACGCTAGATCTGAAGATCGGCTTAGCGAATTCCCATAATGCCAGATTATAAGCGGTACACAGCTTTCGCCACACGCGATGGAGCTATGTATCAGTTCAGCGTGACATAATTCAGGCCCATAAATGCACATGCCACCTTCCAGTAGATGATAGTACAAGAGCTGTTACCAGGTCGTCTCCGACAGTTCGTTCTTTCCTATCTAGATGATGTCATCGTACATATATTCGGATAACCTTTCTTCGTCCTCTTCGTTAACTACCTAGTGGCAAATACACCAGTCCATACCATTCAATTCGCCGATAACACCACCCTTGTAGCGAATGTAAAAACCAAAGGGTGACCTGTTGAAGATTGCTGAAGACGCGGCCGCTGGAGCGGAGAGTTTGTTCTTCTCAAATGGTCTGGTCATAAACCAGCACAAGACGGTTAAAGTAAATTTTACAACTGATAGACGATCTCCGAACATCCAAAATTGCGGCAAATTCCTGGGTGTCCTAATTGACAGTCATCTGAATTGGATATCCCACATTGAATTGCTGACAACAAAATTGCAAGCCCCCATATTTACTATAAGAAGGATGTCTAAATTGGTGAGTGAAGAAACGGCCAAACTCACCTACTATGCATTGTTCCACTCTAGAGCCATCTAGTACATAGAAGCATGGGGCATGTCAGCGCATGTGACAAAAATACTTGTACTCCAAAAAGAAATCTATCTGGGCTAGCAAGTGCTGCCGCAACGTGCACACTGCAAGGAAATCTTTCGAAGACTCAACATAATGACATTAACGGGGGTCTACATAGGGGTGCAGCTGAAGCGCTACCACGTACAGAGGGAAACTATTGCACGTAGAGAAGATGTGCATGACCACAGCACGCTACAGAAACAATCATGTGAACATCGGCAGGAAGCTTCATAACAGGTTGCCAACTAAATGGCATCTTCTATTCAATAATCAATTCAATAAATTAATTAAAGAGTTCCCATTGCAACTAGACCCATATTCTCTGCAGGATGTCCATGCTGTTTGTAAACAAGAGAAGAAGCGCCATTCCTGATCAACATCATGTTCTTAATATGTTATATTTTTTTTATGAATCTTGTAGTGAATCCTTTATACCTACTGACGACAACTGCACTGCCGTGCTAATCACAATAGTGGTAACTTGTTTTATAGCCATTTTGAGATATTCACAGTTTTAAATATGCAAGATTCTGAGTCTCTCAAAATTAGATTTTCAAATTTGAATTGAATTATAAAGTTAAAAGGTGATATTACTGTTAATGTAATAAAATTATGAATTATTAGACAATTAAATAGTAAAAGAGATTTATTTTTTACACTGACCACTTTTGGATGAATAAAATCAATTTATTTTATTACTTTACTAAGAAAAACATAGTAGAGAGATTATTTCAAATAATAAATATACTTCATTCAAGTATTATGAACTTATTAATTCAAGATAAGGTACGTAAAATAAAATCTTTAGTAATAAGTAAATGACGCATTTAATTAAATATATATATATATATATATATATATATATATATATATATATATATATATATATATATATATATATATAGAAAATGGTGTTGTTTTCTATAGTTGTTAGAAAACTTATGTTTTTCTTTAATATTTTGTTTGTTTTATTTTTGGGGATTAGGTAGGTCAGGTGAGTTAGAAACAATTTCCTGGTTAAGTTTAATGTACTAGGTACATATTATGTATATTTAATGATAGTATAAAAAAGCAGAAAATTTGATCAAATTAAAAAATAATATTATATAGTGACGTTTCGGTGCTTAACAGTGCACCTTTTTCAAATTTGCGAGGACTGGAATAGCGGAAGGGGTAAAAATTTCATCAACACAAGGGTTGAAACAGTCATGGTTACAAAAATTGATGAGGTAAAACATATTATTTCGTATTTAGTCCAACCAAAAAATTGTAGTAAGTTTTAAAGGGTAATATAGACAATCTGTTCATGATATTTTAAGCTGAGGGCAATGATACAACAAACAGTTTGTATGTTGTCCTTCGGACAATGTTCATTATTTGAGTGTTTAGTTGACTTAGTGTGAGAAAGGTTTATATATATATTTTTTTTCTTTTAAAATTAAAAAATTGTTATTTAAAGTCGGGTTTGCCAATCCCTCGACGGGCAAGGCGTTTCGTAGACAATCACCTTGTCGTATATAACAACAATTTATCAAATTAAATTATTATCAATTAAATAACAACAATTTATCAAAACCACAACCATATTATAGAAGGAAATAAATCATAACCAAACAAAAGTTATCCACATGGCGCTCATCAAAACACATGTAAGATATAAACAGATACTTTACCTACTGTAACACACAACAACCAAAAATCAATTTTGGTTTTCTTTACTTATTGTCGGTTCTGATTTGGTTAACGATATATCTCTTACAGTCGCTGTTTCGCTGTATATCCCCACATCACAGGATAAAAAAATAAAAAACACTCAAACCACAATCATAATTGAATTCCTGCTGTACAAAAGGAAAATATATATATAGAAACTATAGAAAACAACACCATTTTCTAAATATATTAGGTCAATAACAGTTCACATAAGAGGTTTTATACTTTTTTGTAATCTTCATGAATGTACATAACCCTTTTGAGAATAATTTTCTTTTGTAAAAAAACAGTAGTAATTCTTTTATCATTGTTCCACTGTTTGTGGATAATGGTGTAAACGAGTACTACGAAATTAATATATATATATATATATATATATATATATATATATATATATATATATATATATATATATATATATATATATATATATATATATATAAATACAGGGTGTTAATAATAAGTTGTAATTTTTGAATTGGAGCCCAAGCTCATAGTTATTGGCGTTCTTTTGTTTCCCCCCCCTTATTTTAAGAAATATTTAAAAAATACAAAAACGTTCTACATGCGCTTTCGGTTCTCGAAAACATTTGTATTTACAATTATTTTCTATTTTATCAAATAACAAAATGGCTACCGATCAAAAATTAAGGATTTCATAAATGTTTTATTTTCAAAATCAATCGAGTGATTTTCAAAATACCTTGTTTCGAAATTTTTCTTCGGTCGCCATTTTGTTATTTGATAAAATAGAAAATAATTGTAAATACAAATGAATTAGAGAACCGATAGCGCATGCTGAACGTTTTTGTATTATTTAAATATTTCTTAAAATAAGGGAGTACTGACGATTTTTCGAAAAACAAAAGAACGCCAATAACTATGAACTTGAGCTCAAATTCAAAAATTTTAACTAAGATAAGTTGTTTGTTTCAATGAGTTTGCCAAAATTTCAGGATGAGGATTGCACAGTCCTCTAACTGCTGCAATTCATTTTGACCATCACCATCTTCGCTACTTGAATTTTGAGAAACAATTTCATTAAATTGGATAGGAGATGAACCGCCTGTAATTGATGGAGAACTCGGTAATTCTGGGTTATTGTTTTCTATTGGCATATCTAAATATAGGTCCTCATCTTCTTCACAATTTGCATTTTCAGATGGCTTCATCAAATCATTGATAACTTTGAGTCGAAATGATGTTCTAAATGTACGTGCAGTTGGGTTACGGTTACACCCACCTCTTGAACGAACAATATACAGGGTCCATTTTACCTCCCGTCTTCTATAGCTCAGTTACTAATTGTGTTAGGATTTTAATATTTTGCAGGCTTTACTTGCATTCTGGGGCGTATTTCAGGAAAATATTTTTGATTATACAGGGTGTCCCAAAAAAAGTGTGACGTCATAATGATGTATATTTTTGAATTGCATGGTATATTTTTTGTTGCTTATTTGGGTGCCCTTTATGGATGCCTATATACCCATAAAATTTTATTGAAATCGGTACAGTGATTTTTGCACAAATAATTAAAAACTGAAAAAAAACAGTTTTGCACTATTGGTTAAGAAAATTAATAAGAGATAAAATCGTGCCTTGTTAATGAAACCATACAAGGTACTCATTAAATAAGGTCTAACAGTTGCGTTAACCAAGTTTTATTGATATGCATTATACAGAGTGTCCAAAATTTAGTGTCAAATTTTTCAAACTTTAAAGCATATTGTATATTGTATATTTTTATGTCATTCCATGTGGAATTAAAAGACAAACATTTTTCCTAATTACAACTCTATCGCAATTCCTAACTCATATAGCAAAACTTGTCTTGCATAAAAATGAATCCATTGCCGAAATTTTCGCAACATTTTTGAACATGGGAAACAATAATCTCGTCTGTATATCTTCTTGCTATTAGCGACCCATTTTGTATCAAGAACAATTCTGTACGACCAATAAATTATATCCCACCTTAAACCATTTCAGACCCCCCCACCAAATTTGTCAAATTCTCGAATGGTACATGGTGCAAATCGCTCACATGGTTTTCGGAAGATAATAACACGGCGATCATTCTTGTTTAGGAGGAATCTGGACTCATCCGAAAACAAAACGGAGTTCCACTGCCCCTAGTACCAACCTTGATGATTTTGACAAAAGTTTAAGCGATTTCTTTTGTATGTAGCTGTGAGAATTGGACCGGTTGCTGGTTTTCTAGCAGACACATTAACTTCTTTCAGTGTTCTTCTTACTGTTTTGGTTGAAATTTCTGTTGCAGTGTCTAATCGAAGATCATTTTTTAATTCACTAGATGCTAGATGTTACAAAACGCTTTCTTAAACCCTGAAGTTCGAAAAACGATCTTCTCTGCCTGTTGTATTTTTCTTGTTGCACCTTGTCCGCAACTTGTTTTGAAACAACCAGTCCCTCTGAACCGTGCTGCGGCCATCTGTACCACAGATTTGTTGGTATTTAGAATACCAGCAACTTCTCGTCGTGAATATCCTTCACGAAGAGGAATACTCATTTGTCATACTTCTTCTGGTCTGCAATGGCATCTAGGTATATTTAATTAACTTAATGCAAACAAATTCACTAATTTTTGAAACATAAAGCACGCTTTATTAATCAAATGAGTTAAAAAGGTGGGTCATCAATTACAGCTTTTTGTTGATTTTTCGTTTCCTAGCAGAGAATGTCAGGATATTGTTAATTGTTTCATGGCACACTATTTGAATAATGCTTAATAAACGTTTATCTATGACATGTGAAAAGTCCATTCACAACAACTTGTAAATTCGAAAAGTTATTTCAAGTTTATTTGGTGGTCCCTTAATTTTGTCCGGAAGTGTAGTTTTTATTTTTAATATCCTTTGGTTTCCCTTGGCAGATGTTCGGAAGATTATATTGTTTCTCTATTAAAAATGAATAAATTCAGTTTAATTATTGAGTCGGCGGATATTGCCTCCTTAAAAACTGTATGTGTTTGTGTAACACAATGTTTGGAAAATATAATTCCGTTTCTAATAGATTTAGAACTTATGTCCCAAATATTGTGATACAAAAATGCACATGCCATTCATTGCATTTGTGTGCAAGTGAAGCTTGCAAATGCTTACAACGAAGATGTGAAGATTTGGCAAAAAATCTTTTTTTTCTTCAAATAGCGATGAACGACAAGCGATGCTGAGATAATTTCAAGACTTATGTAATGTAGAACCACATAAAATTTTGCGACCTGCACAAACTAGGTGGTTATCACTGTTATCCGTTGTTAGACGAAAATTGAATCAATGACAGCCCTTGAAATTTTTTTTCGTCAATTTATGAGGAACATCATCTACTTGCGAGCGAAGAAATTTACAATGCTCTCCATAATGCAGAAATAAGATTTTTAGATTGGGTCTTACCAAAATTTGTAGAATGACAAATATTTTCAAAGCGTGAAAGTATTTATGTTAAATTTGCACAACAAAATGGTGACTACTTTGAAAGAACTATTACTTGCTTACATGAACCCAAACTACATAAGGCAGGCAGATTTAAATAAAATTGATCCTGAGAATATTTCACAATTTGTATCACACCACCAAATGTACCTTGGGATTGGTGTTTCCCAAAACATAAATTGTTTTGAGAACATGGATATTAAAAAATATTTTTATGAATGATGCAGACGTTTTATAATTACATCCTGTGTCGCAATTAAATAAAGGTACGATCATAACGATCCAATCTTAATTAAACTAGACATTTTAAGTAAGTCAATTATTGCAAAAGTTTCATGACTTTTTTAGACTCAATAGAGAGCAATTTGATTTTATTTTGAATCTCATTCATGTAAATTTGAAGAAGCAATCTACAAATACTTCGCAAATTTGGCAATCCGCAAAGTTCGTTCTTTCATGCTCGTATAAACACGGGAATTCATGAATTTGATCATATAACAATTAATTAAAATTAAAAAAATTGCCATTGATAAAGCATTGCAGCGGTGGTCGACGGCTGGACGCTCTACGCAGTGTTTTCCTTCCAACTGACGACAGCGCCACGGCTTTCATGGAAATCGTTTCCACAATAAATGAATCTCGTTTCCATTTCAAGCGTATCGCAACTGGACATTCGCGCATAACCACTAGCCATCTGTATAAGTCATCTGTGCTAATACGTATATGGAACTGAAATATTGCCACTTAACGTGACGGAATTTCCGTGTCACGCCGTCGAAGCCAGTGCAGGTGGCGCGAGTACTATGATTTCTGAAATAAAATACAGGCGAACCCGAATCCTAGGCTCGTGCTGAGTCGGGCAACGCTGTGTTTTTTTTACGTCTGACGCGTTGTGCTCTGTTTGAAATCGCGGCTCGCGCATTGAATTAGTCGAGTTACTGTATCTGCTCAATTATTATTTGGTGCCAAAATTATTCACAAGTTTTTCATTGACTACCATAAAAAAATATAGGTCCAAGAACAACTTCACATATCTCAGAGATCGTTATTCTACTTTTCAGTATTTGTGAAGGATTCTCTGGATATCTTTGCTCAATAAATAAAAAGAGATAATAATATTTGGAAGGATAAAATGGAACAAAACCTGGAGAAGTTTTTTTAAAAATTGCGTACTTCCAGAAATTATTCGTGGACGTATTAAAAGTGGATTAAAATGTATGGATCCTGATTATATTCTGGACGCGCAAAAAAACTGAATAATTAATAATAAACTAATATAATAATAGAGCGTTAAGATAGAGCTAAGAGAGGAGTATCCCTGTTAATTAAGAAGAAATACAAAAAACTTTTGACTAACTTTGAAGCAATCAATGAAAGGATCATCAAGGTGAATATCAATATACTAGGAAGACGACTAACCATCTTTGGAATTTATGCTCCCAATGAAGACGAAACAGTCCTACTAAAAGACCTATTTTTCGAAGAACTTCAAATGGCGCTAGATAACATAGGAGACAATAGAGAGATCATTCTGATGGGAGACTTTAATGCTCATATAGGGAGTAGAAGAGACGATAAAGTAATCGGACAATTCGGCGAAGTAAATATCAACAATAATGGGGATAGACTGACGGATTTCTGTGCACAGAATACATTGAAGATCGAAAATGGATTTTTTAAACACAGAGACATACATAAATACACGTGGATCCAGCACACTAGACAACTAAAATCTATTATTGATTATATCATTACCAGTCAAGACAAATCAATCAAGGTCAATGATGTAAGAGCATATAGAGGGCCGGAATGTGGGTCAGACCATTATCTAGTAAAGGGAGTATTCTATTTTCCATATTTTCCATATAAGTCTTCTAACCTACCACCAGGAAAAAAAGGAAAGGTGTCTAAGGAAGAACTAACAAAGCTAGACAGAAAAAGATACAACATCGCAAATTTTAAAGAGGAAAGCATCAGATATTTATACCAACAAAGGTTAGATCAAAAGCTAACACATAACGCATCTAACAATGTCGAGGAAATGTATGAACACATAAAGCTAGCTATACATGAAGCATCACATGAAGCTTTAGGGGCATTAGAAAAGAAGAAGCCCATCAGCAGAAACATTTGGTGGAATGATGAGATCGAAGAAGAAGTTAAAAGCAAAAAACAGGCGTACCTCAAATGGCTCAATACTAAAACAGAAGCAGACAGACAAGTGTATACGGAGAAAAGAAATGCTGTCAGAAATCTAGTAAAAGAAGAAAAAACAAAGACATGGGACAACAAATGCCGCGAAATAGAAATGTACATCGGCGGCCGGAGATGTACAGAAGCATGGAGGTTTGTAAACAATATAAGAGCAGACAAGAAACAAATACCCCTGGAACAAATATCGGCAAAAAAGTGGGAAGAATATTACGGAAGACTGCTATCGGAAGACCGACATCAATTTATCGAAGAACAAATAAATATTATGGTGGATGGAGAGCCCATGGAAATTTCAATAGATATGGTAGAGAAGGCAATAAAAAACATGAAAAATGGAAAGGCGAGCGGACCAGGAGATGTGGCTGCGGAGATGTTAAAAAATGGTACAAAAAAACTTAATGAAATGATAACAAAATTACTAAACAAATGTATCAACGAAAATAAAGCCCCTGAAGAATGGAAAATGGGGTTCATGTCATCTATACTTAAGAAAGGAGATCCTCGCAAGTGCGAAAATTACAGAGGAATAACGGTAACATCAACTTTTAGCCGCCTATATGGAAGAGTACTTCGCGATCTTGTTGAAACGGAATATGCGGTAATTGAAGCAGAGGAACAAAGTGGTTTCAGGGCAGGCAGATCGTGCATGGACAATTTATTTTGCTTAAAACAGCTAATGGAAAAGAAAATTAGCACAGGAAGAGAGTTGCACCTACTTTTCATAGACCTAGCAAAAGCGTATGATAATGTGCCCATACAAGGACTATGGAAAGCTCTAGAAAACACTAATATAAGTACGAGAGTAATAAAAGCCATTAAAGAACTTTACCGAGATACCAAAATTAAAATGAAAATTGGAGAATCAATATCGAATGGAATCAGTACATCTAAAGGTTTGAAACAAGGATGCTGCCTATCACCGACACTATTTAAAATTTATATCGAGCACTCCTTGAGAACGTGGAAAAGGAAATGCAAAGGCATGGGAATTAACATAGGAGACAACAACATATACACTCTCCAATTTGCAGATGACCAAGTGCTCATGGCCCAAGATAAAGATGACCTTCAATATATGACCAGGAAAATTAAAGAAGAGTATGAAAAAGCAGGTCTATCTATGAACCTGAACAAAACTAAATACCTATGTATTGGAGGAGAATCCGAGGATTTGGAACTGGAGAATGGAGAAATAATATCAGCATGCAATAGTTACCAATACTTAGGGGTAAACATACAAAAAGATGGAAAGGATGAAAAGGAAATTAGGCAAAGAATCGGACAAGGTAGAAGAGGTATTAAGAGGCTAAATGGTATATGGTGGAGTAAAGAAATAACGAAAAAGAGAAAATATAACATATACAACACAGTTATAAAAAGTATTGTACTCTACGGAGCAGAAGGATGGAGGTGGACCGAAGCTGACAAAAGAAGACTAGAGGCTCTGGAGATGGATGCCCTAAGAAGATCATGTAGAATATCGAGGTTGGATAGGGTACGCAATACAAGGATAAAGGAATTAATCGGCTTGAGAGAAAATATCGTACAGGAAGCAGGAAAACGGCAACTAATCTGGTACGGACACGTGAAAAGGATGGCAGATCATCGCTTGCCAAAAATTACGCTCGACTGGGTCCCTCCGGAAAGACGGAAACGAGGCAGGCCCAGGAAATCCTGGAATGACGGCATCCAGAAAGCTATGAGCGAAAGGAACCTACAAGATGACCAATGGCAGGATAGGTTAGGATGGAGGAAGAGTCTGGGGATCGGACAGCGTCGACAGACGTTCTAAAACCGAAATTATATATATATATATATATATATATATATATATATAATAATAATGATATACGTCACGTTGGCGATTATTTCTTCTTACGTGTTGCAATGGTCATAGCAAAACTTATATGATTGGAATACTCGCAAGCTCGTGCTCCAACTTTCATACACGTTTTGCAATGAAGCCCTTGCCACACTTATATCGCAATGTACTATCACAGATTAAGGTACCTATGTTTTTTAGACCTTCCTTCTCATTTTTAATCATAACAAAAAAAGTACAAAAGCTTAATTTTTATAACAGATTTAAAATCTTTGCAAAAAATCCTAAAAGAGATATATTTAGAATGTAATCCTAATAAAAGAAGTACTTCCTTCCCGAACTATATAAAATGAAATTGAGGAAAGTTGTATAAGTTGTAAAAGTAAAATACAGTTTATAATTTATGTAGGTGTGTTATTTAAAAAAAAACTCAATCAATGATATTTTCCAGGCGTGTCAGATTCATTATACAGGGCTTTCATCAAAAGTAGCCAAGCTCAATAACTCTTGAATTTAGGTCATAATAATTAAACAAAAAACATGTCGACTTATTTTTCGAGGGGGAAGTCTAAAATAAATGTTAAAAACAATAAAAGTATTACCCCCTCCTCCCTGGCCCCACCCACTTTGATATTTTAAATGGCACCCCCAACTTGCGATACCTCATTTTAAAGCTCAAAAATACAATTTTTGTCAATTCGTTTAGAAAAAAAAAATAAATAACAAACCAAATTCTTAAACAATTTATGTTGAGCGAATCTAAGTTGCTTTGAATAAAACAAAAACAAATCGAAGCAGATTTCAAGGCAGATGTTAAAAACCATGCGAAATCAGTTATAAGTGTTCCCCTCCCTAGCCACACCCACTTTAAAATTATATTTTACACCCCTACTTTGCGATACCTTATTTAAAAGTTTAATAAAAACGGAACATAATGACGTGATAACAACACTACACCATATAAACACTCTTGCTTTAAAAATTGGGAAGGATCTTCTTCGGCCATGGAGGCGAATATTATTGTCAAAGGATTTTTCCAAAATGAAGAACAACATGGGTTACGCTATAAAAAATGTATTGCCGATGGTGACTCGAGTTTCTTCATTAAAATTCAAGAAAATGTTCCTAATGGAAAAAAAGTAGGCGAACACTTTAATAGAATTGCTAAATAGATATTAATTTCATGCATTTTAACATACATTTTCAAATTTTAAAGGTTGTTAAAATGGAATGTTCAAACCATGTCATAAAAAATAATGGCAAACGTCTGCACCAAATGAAAAGTGACACGAAGTCACTTAATATCTTTAGCGGCCAGAAAACGTTTAAAACCGACAAAAATTAAAGGCCTACAAACAATTGTGCAGAAAGCCATCTATGACAACGCACATGGCGATATAGCTTCACTTGTTGAAGATCTCGGAAATGGACCTTGGCATACTTTCGGGCAGCACACTCATTGCAACGATTATTACTGTACAAATGTCGGAGAAGTTACAGCTGAAATAGTCTCAGCACGTTCATCAGATCTTTTAAGATCAGTTCAAGGTATTAGATAATACAACTATTGAAGTAATAAACCTTTAAAATATTTCCTTTTCTAGGTGCATTAAATCTAGTTATACGTAAAGCACCAACTTTAATTGATAAGGAAACTAATAACCGTGCGGAGTTATTTATGAGTATTCTTGCCAGATTTACCATGGGAAAGAGGTTAAATATAGCTCAAAGGTCCTCTTACAATATAAGGGCCGACTTATCTCCAATGCGCTATAATAAACGTAGTTATAATAACTATCTGTAAGTAATAGATTATAACCAAATCTAGCATAGGTTTCGAGTAGCACTCTAGTCCATGGAAGAGATGTACGGGTCATCCGTACATCTCCTGGCAAGTATTTCAAAAAAAATATGGAGCAACAGACAAAGTCCAGGACAAGAACGACGTGATATAAAAGAATTCAACGTCGTCCGGTCAAAAGACAAATAAACTATGAATATGGGGAAACTGCATTGCAGCCTATGATGACTGATAAAGCAGTAGATGAAGAGTGTAGTCGAATTTTGAAGTCCTTAGAGGTAAAAAAATAATATACAAGGTGTTTACTAAACATGTGGAACATATTAAGGGGGGTATTCATACAGCAATTTTAATTTTTTATCCTTGGATTATTTTCGGAAAGACGAAAATTTGTTTCGAAGATACAGGACGATAAAACTTTTGAGTTGGAATTATCAGTGTTTGGCTAATTGATCCGGTATTTCTACCGGGTAAATTTATCGGTAGGGTATATCGGTTTGTTTCACAATCACTCCCAGGGTTTCTAGAGCATGTACCTACAATTGGCAAGGAAAATATAATATGGTTGATGCACGATGGTGGTGACGAGCCCGTCAGTGCGTATTATATTTTAATTGTGGCTGGGGTGGGTAACTCATAAAATATTTAAAGAGTCAAAATTATAAAAATCAGAAAGCAATAGACGGACCTATATATGTTTTAAGGTCACAAATTAACGGTCAAAAAGAATTACCTCTTACAACGGTGGGGCAATTCGATAACCCTATTTTCCGACAGGAACGAGAACAACGACTAACTGCGTCAAATTTTGGTTTAGTTGTAAAAACAAAGGAACACACTCCTTGCCATTCCCTTGTTAAAACTGTTTTAGCAACCAAAACATTTACAAATGAGTTCACAGAGTACGGCAAGATCAATGAATCTGTCGCAATATTAAAACTGGAAGACACTTTAGGCGCAAAATCGTGTTACATAAATGTTGTATAATAAATAGCATATAGCACAGAATCACAAATCATTTATTTCTATTTTCATTTATGTTTTAAGGTTTAATAGATGAGGATAAATTGGTCGAAGTAAAGTGTCTTCCAAAGGTAGCTAAATTAAACATTTCGCTAGAAAAAGCAGCAGCAGAGCATAATATATGTCTGGAGATTAAAGATAATAAATTATCTCTGAAGAAGGACCAGTTTTATTATTTTCAGGTTTGTCAATTGTTTGGTGCCAAACTATTCACAAGTTTTTCATTCACTACCATAAAAAAATGCAGATTCAACGACAACTTCACATATCGCAGAGATCATTATGCTACTTTGTAGTATTTGTGAAGGATTCTCTGGATATTTTTATTGAAGAAATAAAAAGAGATGATAATTTTTGGAAGGAGCAAATGGAACAAAAACTGGTCCAGTTTTATAAAAAATGCGTACTTCCTGAAATTGCTCGAGGACGGATTAAAAGTGGATTGAGATGTGTTGATCCTGATTATATTCTGGACGCACAAAAAAAAACAGAAGAATAAATCGAAAAGGAAATAAAAACACGAAACCTGTCTAATAAATACTTGAAAATAAGATCAACTATTATAAAAAACAGTTTACGGATTACGGTATCCTTATCTGTATAATACTGTATAGAGTATAGAGTAATCTGTATAGAGTTTAATGATGCGTTTTGTATTGCAGAATGGTTCTTGAAAATTATCAAACTTTAAACTCATTACTCAACCATTTTTTGGAATTTTGGAGATCTAATAAAGGAAGTACTTCCTTGCCGAACTACAAAAAATAAAATTGAGGAATTGATGGTTTTAAATTTGGTTTTAAGAAACAACCGGAAACTACCTAAGTTTGCATTAATCGATTACGTAAAAATGAATAAATATTATAATAACAATATAAAACACCATACTGAAATGTGTTTATTCGTCATGGTTAAATACACTCTGTATTTTTTCCCCAATTAAATTTCCTCAATTCCCCAATTTTCCAAATTAAATATTTTATAACTTGTAAAAGTGAAATACAGTGAAATTTATGTACGCGTGTATTTTTTTAATGAAAAGCTCAATCCATGAAATTTCCCAGGCGTGTCAAATTTATTATACTTACAGATAGCAAATTAAAAAGCTCCTCAAAATTCACAATTTACAATGTGAGTTAAAGTTTATGAAATAAGTGGTATAAAACATATTATTGTTTTCATTTAACTCGCATAAAATGGAGTACCACGTAGTAGCGGTCGCCACCATCCTCATCAACAATTTACAATATTTGAAAACGTATCTATGTACGTTTTGTTATATTGTCAATATAGTGTACATTATCCTATAAGCTGAATCTAATTGAACATTAACCGCCATCAAAGAGTAAACATGGAAAACAAAAAATAAACATTTTCATATTGCATCCACAAATCTAATAGTTTCTTGATTAAATTGCTGCGGTAAACTGACGCATATAAACTTTTCCCCGACTAACATAGACTATTTCAATAATAAACTCCGACAAGGGTTTACGAAACTTTAAAAAATTAAACCAATAGAAGACCACTTCCTTGCCGCCAGTGCAGGCGCCATCTAATTAACTTCGCGTGAACTGCTAAGCCGGCGCTGGGCGCCGTCGAGAGCATTTATCGCGCGCCAAATTTAAACCTGCATTTAAAACAGAACTTCCACATTAACTACTAGTAATTAAAAAAAACTTGTAATTTTTTTTCCAGAATAAAACTAGAAGACATTCTGCACGTCATAGTATAAAATATAACGTTTAATTCTTTTTAATTAATCAAAGTACGAGTGTAAAAAAATTTGTGTTTCATTTTTTTGTTTTCACTACTATACTATGACATAGATTATATGATTCTACATTCAAATACAAAATATTGTGCCAAAAAAGAAAAATTTGTTTGCCTTTCATGTGGTACTTATGAAAATCGAGAGAATTCCGTTACCTTAAAGAAATCTTCAACTTTCATTTGATTTTTTTTATTTTATTTTTCCTGAATAAAACTAGAAGACATTCTGCACGTCATAGTATAAAATATAACGTTTAATTCTTTTTAATTAATCAAAGTACGAGTGTAAAAAAATTTGTGTTTAATTTTTTTGTTTTCACTACTATACTATGACATAGATTATATGATTCTACATTCAAGTACAAAATATTGTGCCAAAAAAGAAAAGTTTGTTTGCCTTTCATGTGGAAGTTATGAAAATCGAGAGAATTCCGCCACCTTAAAGAAATCTTCAACTTTCATTTGATTTTTTTTATTGGCGCATTTGTGATAGTCTCTGCGTCACTTTTTTCTGTACTTTGAGTTCATTTTCTACCCTGTGGTGAAATGGATCAGCAAAAGAACACATCTCATGCAATATCAAATTAAATCATCTAAAAGATTTTCTTATTTGTGAAATGCAATTCATCTTCTTACTTAGAAATTTTGTCTGCCTCGATAAAACGAAAACTATTTAGAAATGTTCTATTATTAATTATAGACAAAATACTAAACAAATCATAAGCCATATAACATCGTAATACATACATTTATATTTTATTATCATAAAAGTAATTTTAAAAATTAGCAATAACAGATTTCGCTAGATTGAACACTTTCATTTTAACGGAATTTCCAATTGTCTTCCATTATTATTACCAAGGATAATTGACGAAACTGATTATTACTAAGGTAAAATAAGCATATCTCGTAAATACTAAGATATTTTAGCGAAACGTTTTGAGTTACGACTAAAATATCTTAGTAATTGATAGATACGGCTTGTTGCGGTATTATTCCAATCCAAACTGATCTATTGGTAGGAGTACAAGTTTATTCAGATAAAATAATACATATATTGATATTTTCTGACTTCCGAATCTTCTGTTTTTCTGTTTATCTTTTCTCCTGGTTACCCTGTCCGTTCGGCCTACTACTCTGTTGTGGCAGTGTAGAAATACATCTCCATGTCATCTAACACCACCATTCCACACTACCCCCCACCAGAAAATACAGGCAGTGTAGATCTAAACTTAACAAAAACGGACAACCGGCTGCGTTGCAAAACCCACCCGACGTAAGTTGTATGTCCTAACTTTGGAGAAATCAAGAGAATGATCGAACACAATCGGAGGAAGTAAGGTATCGAGCTGAGCAACTGCTACATTAGCTGGTTTCAATCTGTAATATTTATGATTTATTTTTAGAATATATTTACGCAGTTGTACAGATCATGTGAGAAGAATATTTTATTGACACAGTTTTTATCACCAATTTTCTTATTTATATATGTCCATGGATACTTTTATTCAAGGCTATTCTTAATTCTCTTCGGCATACTAATCCCGTGGTCTTGCTAATCAATACCGTACAAGCTGACCTGCACTACACCACACTACCCCGGGCACAGAAAAGTCAACGAAAATAACTGATAACAGAATCAAAAGTTACGCGCTTAATGGATCTACAACTAGAACGGAAAAATTGTACATGCGTCCTAAGAATTGAACGAAGTGGAAAATTAGAGGAAGGAAAACTTGAAAGAGTATTAACGGACGTTTTAATGTAAACGTCAATCTCTTTGAAACCAGGTTTAAGCGGTCAATTGGTATAGAAATTTTCTTACCTCGTATTGACAGAATATCATATTTTTCGAAACGTTCACCAATCTCATAAGGACCAGCATAATTAAGTTGTAGAGCTGTTTTGACGCCATCATTTCTCACAAAAACATGAGAACAACATGCTTGTGACTTCGGTATAAAAAAGATCAACTTGGAAAACGAGTAACAGCAGGGGCAACGCACGCATGCCACATTTCAGGTCACTAATAAAATTTGCATGACTAACATCCGGAGTCATACCACTATTATTGGGCAACGCCAGAAAATCCCCAGGATTTTTTATGGTTTGTCCGTATACAATTATAAATACTCAGCGAACGCATTTAAAGATGTTTTATACACTGATCGCAAACCTAGTAAAATTATAGGTAGTTGTAAAACCCAGTTACTTGGATCAATGATTCGCTTAAAATGAGCAGATCATTTTAAGCGAATCATTGAGTTACCTGTTGAGACGTTCCACCAAACCATTGCTCTGCGGATGATACGCTGTCGTAGATTTGTGCTTAATGCCAAGTAATTTGGTGAAATCTGACCATAAATGTGATTGAAATTGCTTACCACGATAACAGCAGTTGGTATGTCAGTTGGCTTCTGGCCATCTGGTAAAGCTATCTATACATATTAAGCCATATTTAAAATTTTGACAAGAAGGTAACGGACCAATTATGTCGATATGCACGATATCAAATCGCTCGGTAGGTTCCATAAATCTTTGTAGCGGGGCGATTGTATGTCTCAAAATTTTAACTAGTGGCAATTAACACAAGAGCGAACAAAAGTTGATATACATATCTTTGTTTATCTGTGGCCAAACGTATCGTTTACAACCTAAACGTTTCATTGCCCTAACGCCTGGATGTGATGGCTCGTCGGAAGATACTAGCAATTATTTCCTTAACAATTTAGGAATGAAAGGTCGTTCTGTATCAGAAGAAGTATCAACAATGATAGATATTGACGAATTAGAAAGTTTAAATTGGCTTAATCGGAGCGAATGAATATTATTTACCAATAAGGATTGCAGTTTCTCATCTTGTCACTGCAGCTGTTGTAATCGTTTGAGATGCGTTAATTGGAAATAATTCATTTCGACTCTTGACAGTGTATCTGCTAATATGTTATCTGAACCAGGTACATATCTAATATCCGTAGTAAACTGACCTATAAATTCAATTTGTCTGTATTTCCGGCCTAAAAACCGATCCGAATTTGAAAGAATTGCTGAAATTAGAGGTTTATGGTCAGTAAATACAATGAATTCGCGACCTTCTAAAAAATATCGAAACTTTTTTATTGCAAGATATACTGTCAATAATTCTCGTCCAAAGGTGCTGTTCTTTCGTTCAGTTGTATTAAAAGATTTGGAAAAAAATGACACAGGTTGTAACAAACCTGTCGATGATCTTTGTTGCAAAACTGCACCGGCAGCAAAGTCTGAAGCATCGACCTTTAAACTGAGCTCCGCAGAATCATCCGGAAAATTCAACATTTTACATTCAGATAATGCAGTTTTAATATTTTCGAAGGCAGAAATACAATCTTTTGACCATGTCAGGGTTTTGTTATTAAATGTAAACGAAATTAGGGAAACTAAGGGGGCTGAAACACTCGAACACGACTTTATGAATCTATGACAAAAATTTATCATTCCCAAAAGACGTTGCAACTCCTTTGGGGTAGTAGGACGCGGAAAGGCAAGGATTGCTTTAACCTTGTCCGGTAAAGGTTTAACACCGAAAGCAGAAATGGTATGACCAAGAAAAGATAATTCCGATACGCCGAAAACACATTTGGCCGGATTGATTTTCATGCCGAATTCTGATAATTTCTGGAAGATGAATCGTAAATGTAGAATATGTACATTTTGATCATGACTGAATACCAATATGTCATCTAAGTATGAAAAATAGAATGTGAAAAGTCTTAAAAGAGAATCTATAAATTATTGAAAAGTCTGGGCCGCATTGCGTAAGCCGAAGCTCACCCGGGTATACTCAAACAACCCGAAAGGAGTCACAATAGCTGTTTTTGGAATGTAAATTTTTGTTTGATAGGGATCTGATGGTATGCCGTGACTAAATCCAACTTTGAAACAATGTTGCAATCACGACAGTTGTATGTCTTGCAGATGAGAAAGGGAATACCTGTCGGGTATTGTGACTTTATTCAGAGCCCTATAATCACCACAAGGTCTCCAAGGATCATTACTTTTGGAAACCATGTTCTAACATCTAGCTGTCGTCCCGCATGACGCTAGTAGCTTGGCATCCGTACGTTTGAGAAATATTGCGCCAGACGCTTGTCAGATCGAGTATTAGCTCTCCGACATTCAGTCTGCCGTCCGTTAACCTTGTATTTTGCTTGTGTATATATATTTCTAGGCCAGTCCGACGCAGCCACCAGCTGAAAGGTCCCATAGCCGTCCGAACGAAATCCGTGTTCCCTTGGCTGCCTACCAGACCCGTTATAGAATTTATTATTATTTCGTTTCATTTAATTTACATTTGTTTTAATTTTTGGGGTAAATAAATCTATTATTCAATTTGAAAACCATATTTATTTAGTTCTCCTTGATATGCTCGTCGTCGAAAACCGCGACAATTGAAAGTGGACCTGGACCACCCGTGGTCAATATTATTGTTAACTAAACCCTCACCATCGCTTGCGTAATCGTACGCGACGGCAAGGGGGCTGTTACAATGTGAAGAGGGGATGCCCAACAACTGGAAGAAGCCCTGACGTACCCTAAACATAACAAAACATTAAACTCTTTCTTAGCCAATTTTAACTTTTGTGGCGGCAATCTGCGTGCTTTAAAACACACAGGTTGTCCGTTTGTTATAATTGAATGTGTAATATCATGTTTAACTGGCGTATTAAAGGTGATGGTTTTGTAAGAGTCGGAAATCGGTCTAGTAACCTTTGTAACGGTCCGGTATTGCCTCCGACGGAAACTGTCTTTTAATTATTAATTGCGCGCACAGACCTCTACCGTAGGCAACCGTACGCAAAGGTTTTTTTAAACGTGACGTGTTTCCGTTATGCGTGATTTTTAAAAAATAGTCGGCGAGACGCCACCATGAGAAGAGAAGCTTGTTACCTTCCCTATAGTGCAGACGTGCCACGAGGTCACAGTTTTCTTTGGTATATCACCAACCGGTTTTCGGGATTCAAAACGTGAACTCATTTAACCACCCTGAGAGGGATTGACGGCACCAAGCACAAGGCAAGGGAGGGTACTATACGACTCAACTCCATACGCTCACAACATCAGAGTAAGTAATTAAACCCGACATTTTTCTTTTCGTAAAGACACGTGTCCGGCCTTTGTTACTAAGGCCATGTGCTTTGCAGGCGTTTTTTGGGTAGGGCTAAGTAACCCAGCCAGCCAGGTTCTTGGCTACGGGCAACAAACATCCGGCCAGAGTGGTTCCGAGAATTGGATTCCAGCGACGGCGTTTCCGACGATCGCCGGCCGGCCGCCCGTCATAAGAATCAGAGCCGCCAGCGAAGTCGCCGCGAGGAACGCAGGCCAGATCTTTATATATATTTTTTTATTGTTCTCACTTAATACTTTAATCTCATTTTGATATATCGTTTTTTTCTTTTGTGTAAAATTTGCGTTACGTGTTTCGTGCCGTACGTGTTTTGCGCTTTTGTAAGAAAAGGGTGGCTCCGACGGCCCTTAGCATCGCGCGTTACGTATTCGCGGGATTCGGCTGAATCTAGTGAACGCGGCGCGATAAAGTTGCGGGAGGAGGTATTTATTTCAGGAAGCGTAGGCACGGTGTCCTGTCTTTTGTGTGAATAAACGCAGATATTTTACACCACAAAATTAACACCTGTTATTTTTTGTCCCCCCCACGTTTTCTCAATCGGGCATTCCTTTCAGTTTAACTTCCTATTCTCACTGCGAGATTTAAATCTGGTGGTGTGGGCGCCAGATGGTCAGCCGTTGCGACAGTTCGTAATTTCTGAACTTCGCTGACTGTCTGCCGTCAACCCACGCAGGTAGGGTGGAGCCCCCATTTGCGACGAAGTAGTGGCGAGGTTAAAATTACGTGGACCCTTTTTTAACCCCCCCACTCTCCGACACCGAGAGCCGGCCCTCGTCGCTGCTTCGAAGGGACCCTCCACTCGCTCCGCGGCCTAACGCGCTGATTACCCTTCAGGCACGTCACACCTTGTCCAAACACACACCACGCGTTAGGGTAGGTGTCTCAATTCCCAGCAATGTTGAGCTAACAAATGTGCGAGATGGATTGTTTGGAATATAAAACAATCTTTCATTGTACATGTCCACACCTAACCGAAAATGGTGCAAAAAATCCGCACCTAGTACGGAATCATTTATTTTGGCCAAAATGAACGTCCAGTTAAAGATCATGTTCCTAGATATATACATTTTTAATTTAGTAAACCCGTACGTTGGTACTACTGTACCATTGATGGACGACAGCGTAAAATCAGCGGCTGAGTGAGTATTGGTAAACCGTCGGTCAACTGCCATGATACTAACCTGTGCACCGGTGTCAATTAAAAAATTTCGACCAGTAAGTGCATCTTTTACGAAAAGTAGGTATCTGGATGTTTCGTCAGCTGCAGCTCTTCATTATAGAATGCTCCGCGTATGGGGGTCCCATGCATGTCCTCGAGCAGATATGAGGCAGGATCTGTGATTCAAGCCTGCTTAATTTTAAATAATTCAGCCGACCAATTTGGCGTGTACCCCTTCTCGAATAACGCTTTCTGCCTGCTTATTCGAACTACATCATTAACGCTAAACTTTCGCACACCGGACATTTTAACGTGCAAATAAATGGTATCTAGAAGATGTTGTTCATGCTTCTTGGTGACGTCACAGGGTCTCATGCCAATAGTACGATGTTTCCTGGCATTATATTCGGCGGTGGCATCGGTGAGAATGTCTATCCATGAATATGTCCCCCTCAAACTAAACGATCGATAAAGACTATTTTTTATAGTACGTATCACGCGCTCAGCCATGGATACCTTGATTTTAGTGTAGGATGAATAATGATTTACATTATATTTAGCTAGGAGCGCCTTCATCGTAGAGTTGTAAAATTCAGTACCATTGTCAGTCTGCAAATTCTTCGGAGTACGAGGTCCGCGAAAAATATCAGCGAAAGCGGCACTAACGCATTTAGCAGTTTCATCCTTTAGTGGTCGAGTCCATAGGAACTTGGAGAAGCAGTCAATCACCACCAGAATGAATCTGTGCCCCTTATTATCTCGAGCGTAAAAGGAGAATTCTGCCAAGTCAGCTTGCCATAGATCATCAAGACCTTTAATGATAGTCCTCCTTCTCCCAAAGTTAACACGGGCGGGTCTATGGAGCTCATCAACGATACCGCTCTTAATAGCACTCATTATTTAGGTGCGGCTACGGGCTTGCGAGGAATGACGCCCGGAGTACGTCTGCTCTCTCTTATAGTCTGCTGTACTTTGGTATGTATCAGCTCTCGCAAATGCACATCATCATCCTGGCGCTTTTTCTTCAGGTCGGCTAACTCGCCTATAACAAGCGCATCGTGAGCCTGCATTCTTTTTTCCTGCTGCTTCTTTGCATCATCCAACTCCTGCTTAAAAGCAGCGCCATAAGCCTGAAGTTTTTCTCTCTCAGCCGACAACTGAACAAATAACTCGCGCAGCTGCTCTACTCTGGCGAACACCATCTCTCTCAGCTTTACATCGCTATCCTCACTCTTCTTCTTCAGATCGGCTAACTCACGAACAGCAATCACATCATGGATCTGTAGTCTTTCTTCCTGCTGCTTCTTCAGAGCATCCAATTCCTGCTTAATAATAGCGCCATAAGCATGCAGCGTATCGTCCTGCTGCTTTTTCAGGATAGCTAACTCCCACACATTAGACGAATCATTAGCCTGCAGTTTTTCCTCCTGCTGCTTCTTCAGATCAGATAGTTTCGCATCGACATTTTTCTGCAGAATTTGCATATTATGCACAGCAGCCTGCGAATAAAGTGCCAGTTTCTTGCGAGAAGCACTAGCCCCACGCTCTAAAATATCAGCCTCCATCTTGTTCAAAGAATCTTCCACGAACCTCCTGCTAGCCGCATCGTCCAAATCCGCGGGCTCCTTAATACGTGTGAGGCGCCTATTATTTAAAACAAAATGACCGCTCGGTGTTAGCATAAATCCTATGCCATCGCAACCTTGAGAGCATTTTTGCGTATCTCCCGCTCTAAAGAAACGTCCGCTCATCGTATATTTGAGCAGGTAGCGCACGTGCCGCTCGTTTTATTCAATTATATCAGCTTGGCGGAGTTCCTCTTCAATAGCCAGAATCTCATTACCGACGCTGCTATTCCCAGCATTTCTAGCAGCATGTAGCAGACATAGCCTATCAACCAGCTCTTTTATATTATCCCAATAACGATATTTTACGTGGGTTTTTAAGTCGCACTGCTTCTCAGAGTCGAACCCTAGAACTCCAGTAGTTTTACCGCGAGATCTAGTTAGAGCTGGCAGACTCATGCTGTTTAATAGAGGCGCGATAAACTTCTTATATTTATGTGTGTTATTTCCTCGAACGCGGTTGTTTTCATCGAAATTGAAATATGCGATTTTGGTTTTATCGATGATATTAGCATAATTGGTTACATCTGTGACGCTAAATGATTTTGACTCCTTACTAAAAATCAGATCGTAAAGTCCTGGGGTCCCCTTATTGATGCTTCATCCGACTAAAAGATCCTCCCCATCTGGGTTAATAGGTGAGTTACCCAGATGAAATCCGCCAGTATGACGATTATAGACTACACCGAATACATGGTGAACTAACTAACATGGTGAAATATTATCTGGGTGTAGGCAGCATGGCGTCCAAGAAATGTAAGAGCTCGTCCCCTCTAGACGATGTATCCATATCTTGCTCATCGTCAGCCTCGCTACCATACTCCGAAAACTTTAGATCGCTCGAAGCTTTTTGTAGCTTGGCGATATGGCGTTGTACTACTGCTTTCGGTGTGGAACGTATAACAGGGGTTGCAGGTGTTGCCTGTAAAGGCGGGAGTATGATGGGTGTAGACATGCTAGTTGCATGCGGTTGAAACAGAGCAGAACGTGTTGGAGGAGTTGTCGGTGTATAGGATATGTTGAATGTGGGCGGTTGATGTACAGCAGAACGTGCTGCGGGTCGAGTCTGCATTGGAGGCGGTGAACCTACGGGGAGTTGAGCCTGCATTGGAGACGGTGATCGTACTAGGGGTCGAGCATGCATTGCGGGCGCTGCTGTAGCATGAGGTGCTATCTGAGTCGCGATTAACTTCTTAAGAGGATCTGTGATTGGCTTATAGCGGCGTTCTATCATCGCGCTATTATCACCTCGTTCTAATTTTAATGCAAATACTTTACGACGTATCGCATTCTCAATATCAACCAGTTTTCGCTCTATTAAATCGCTCATGATGTGTACTGTACCAAGGTAGAATTCGCAATGAAGCGTTACCGGATACGCGTGAAATTTATACTAAATAGATGGCAGCGAGAGTGTTTCGACCTGTCTAGACAAGTTTAAACATGTCTAAACTCGTCTACACGTGCGAATCGAGTAATATAAACTCATCCAGGCCTTTCCTATATCTACCCTCAGCTATGTCGCTAACCTTATCTATCGTTATGAAGGAATATCTCCCATCCCAGCACATTATACACATAGCCTTAAACTTCTCGAACTTCATATCGGCGCTAACATGATCCTCATATGCATGCTTGAGATTTAGATCATCTTGCTTAAATAGCATGATAAAGTTTGCATTATCTCGGATAAGTTGTTTCGGTATTCTCGAATAAGTCTGGCAGAGGTAGAATGAATCGACTTGACTGTGACGACCCATGCTGAAATATTCTCTGATTTTTTCCTGCTTATCACAGGCAACATCATCGAAAATAAATACTGAATGTGGTTCGGCTTCGGAAGGGTCGATTATTTCCTCGTTTTCCTTATATGCAAAATATCCTATCTCTGGAATATTGGCCATTAATCGCTCTAGCATTATATACTTAGGCTGATATAGCGATTTGGAAAAGATATAGATATTCTCAAATCACAATCCATTGTCGGCAAACAGTAATGAGAACATGGCGTTTGATTTACCGCAATTAGAGGGTCCGCATACTAGCGCCCTGATTGTATTGGGTAGCAATTTGCTGTGTCTAGTGAAGCTCGCCTCAAATCCATCACCCGTTCATTGATCCATATTGATCACCTCTAGCGACTGTTGTTGCTTGATGACCTTCATCGTACTAAACCTCCTGCACCGCGGATGTGCTATATATAGGGGTCTAGCGGATCGAAAGGTTCAGATGAATATGTATCAAGGTCGAGGCATCATCAATTCAGTAATAAACGCACTCCCGTTCGAAGCGCACATACCCGGCTATCAGTACTGTGGTCCTGGTACAAAGTTGGAAAAGAAGTTAAAACGAGGAGATTCTGGTATAAATCCTCTAGACAGCGCCTGTAAACGACACGACATCCGCTACTCGCAGAACAAAAGCTTGAGCGAGCGTCATATAGCTGATAAGGAACTCGAAGAGGCTGCCTGGTCCAGGGTCAAGTCGCAAGACGCAAAGCTAGGCGAGAAGAGCGCTGCGTGGATAGTGACGAACATGATGAAGGCGAAAAGGAAGATGGGGATGGGTCTCCCGAAGACAGCTATGCGAAGTGGGGTGGTCATGAAGGCTAGAAAGGCTATAAAAAAGTTTAAGTGTAAAATCGGTAGCTCTCAGGCATTTAAGGAGGGGAGCCGAGTTGCACTAGCTGCAGCAAAAATGGCCGTTCGCGAGGCTGGCGGTAAGAAACAAATCCGCGTACCAAGGATAATCCCAATCCCAAAGAGAGGAGGTATCCTGCCGCTAATACCAATATTCGCCGGACTTAGTGCTCTAGGCTCTCTGGCTGGAGGCGCGGCCGGCATATTTAAGGCTGTGAAGTCGGTGGGAGATGCTCGAGCGTCCGCTAAAACTATAGTTCTAGGTAAAAACGGTAAGGGGCTATTTTTAAAGCCATATAGGAAAGGCATGGGTCTATACCTGGCTGCGCCAAAAAACTAATTAAGCTGCCCAAGCGCGCCCTCACGAACATCGATCTAAACGAGCATGCTAAAAATATAAAATATATCCGTGGAGTATTCATGCGAGATATATTGCCTGTTAAACCTCATTACAATGAATCAGCAATCGTTAATTTGGATGTCAGGGATGGAGAAGGCACGCATTGGGTGGCCTATAGAAAGCGCGGCAGATCAGTCGAGTATTTTGATAGTTTTGGGGATTTGGCCCCGCCCCCGGAACTTGTAAGCTACCTGGGCGATAACAAAATCACATATAATAGACAACGCTATCAGAGAATCAACACTTATAATTGCGGTCATCTGTGCTTGGAATTTTTGTATAAATAGCCCTGCATGTACCGACATATCTCAGTCATGTCTCAGACATTCACCTTGCAAGGTACAACTAACATCCTCAGCGCTGATTATTATCCGCCGATCAAGCTCGATGATAGGTCATTTTATTGCTTGGGTTTAAGAGGGCTGCATACATATAATACGATACCGAATATTGAGGAAGGGTGTAATAAGTTTATATATAACGGAGGTAAGAAAATTGTAATACCATCAGGCTCATACGAAATTAGCGATATTGAGGCGTACTTGCAGCAGCAGTTATTATCCGACAGTGGGGATCAGCTCGCCGATAATATTTTTTCGCTCAAGCCAAACAATAATACGCTAAAGTGCGAGCTTAAAATATATTCAGCGTTGATTTTTCGCCCGATAAAAGCACTATCGGGAGTTTATTAGGATTTTTGGGAGAGCGTATATTAGAGGCAGAATCACAGCATACATCTGTACAGATAATTAAAGTATCGAGCATCAGGGTAGAGTGCAACATCATCACAGGATCCTATTACGATAACATACTATCTCATACGCTATTCGAGTTCTCACATGCCGTAGATCCGGGCTATGCTATAAATATAGAACCCAGAAACATTTTATATCTACCCGTCATTAACACATGCAACATCGATAGTATAATCATTAGGATAGTGGACCAGAACGGCGATCCGGTTAACTTTAGAGGCGAGAAAATATTAGTTCGATTGGAGCTGAGGCAACGCTAACATGGGTATCTGCTTCGGGAGTATAAATACGAGGACGAGCTCAATATCAATCAGTAGTAGGCGAAGAACCGCAGCCGCGACATCATCTGCTGTTAAGCGCAAGCTTCTTAAAATCGGCTATAATCTAAAAAAGAAGCTAAAGAAATGACTGAGCTGAATATTTTTGAAGATGTGGTTTTCCAAGACGATATTATAAAGACTCAGCATCGTGCATATCACCCCAGATCGGCAAATTTCGGTAATACCGATGAAATCCGCATTACGATCCAGCAGCAGGATATTCTGACTTTGCCTCACGATAGCTACATCTATATTAGCGGTGCAGTCGAGCCTCCTACAGGAGCTGGCGGTATTCCCGTCCAATTTTCTCTTACTCAAAATGCATTCAGTTTCTTATTTGAGGAGGTACGCTATGAATTGAATGGCATTGAGGTAGATAAAATTCGCAATGTTGGCCTAACTAGTACAATCAAAAGGCTGCTCTCAATGGGAGGTGAGGATAAAAACGCTGCTGAGATGGCAGGATGGTGTTCACACCAGACAGTTGAAAACCTTTGTCGTCAATAATAACAAATTTTTCGCTATAATTCCGCTCAAGTACTGGCTCGGATTTGCATAGGATTATCGTAAAGTGATTAGGAATATCAAGCAAGAAATAATACTTTTGCGATCTGCCACTGATACTATCTGCTATACCGGTACCGCCGGAGCTGTCCTTAGACTCAATAAAGTTGAATGGCACGTCCCTCATATACAGCCAAGTTCTGCGAATAGATTGGCTCTCTATCAAAATATTTACAAGAATACACCAATTCGTGTAGCATTTCGCGGATATGAACTGCGTGAACTTACAGCTTTACGACAGACTGAAAAAGAAATCTGGCCCGTAAAAACTTTGAGTAATCTTGAGAAGCCTCGCTATATCGGTATTGTACTGCAGCAAAATAGAAGAAATAATGTTGTCGTAAATTGCGCGAGATTTGATCATTGCAATATTAAAAATATTCGAGTTCATCTAAACTCGGAAACGTATCCTTACGATGCATTAAATCTCGATATCGCAGCTGGCGATAACACGCGTGCATACCATATGTATGTCGAGTTTCAGAAAAGTTATTATGACCGCGCTGATGATATGCCTATGCTGAATTATACTCAGTTTAGAGATCAAATGATCTTTCTATTTGACGTATCCAAGCAGAATGATAGCATTAAAACAGCTACAGTCGACTTGAATATCGAGTTGGAGGCGACCGCAGCATTTGCTGCCGGTACTCGAGCATATTGCCTCATTATGTACGATAGCATCGTTGAGTACAGACCTCTAACAGGAGAGGTTAAAAAGCTCACTTAAATTCCGAAGAGAGTAAGCTTTGATTCATGTCCCATAACGTTGATGTATATACCTCATGAGGGTGATCAGCATACACAGTGGAAACATATTGTTGCTGATAGGCTACGTTTCGAGAGGCGCATAGCTGAAGCTGGGAGAATGCTGGAACCTGTTCTGCGCAAGCATATTGCCTCAACGCTGCGAGTGCTGGTCGTTGATATGCAAGGCTTTTGCACACCTGAATTTACACCCAAGGAAGTGGCTATAACATTTGATGGAGAGGGGATAAAGACATTCCTATTCAAGCCGCCCAAACCATTCATCGCGCTGAGCCGTAGCTGCCAGAAAGAGATTGTGATTGTGTCCCTACAGCGGAGGATATTCAATTCTATCCAACATTGGAAACTTATTAGGAGATATCCAGCTGATGTTGTCTATGTTAAGGGTGCTCCAAAGGCTACATACCTCAGTAATTTTTTTTATAACGTTGTTAATTTAGAAGAGGTTGATACCTGCCCAAAACTGCTAAAAACCCGAGATTGTTGCAGACTTCATGTACTAAGTGATAAGAATGTAGCTTGTAGTTATAGAAATGTTATAGAAAGTACTGTACAACTATGTAATGGATATTTTATATGGCAATAAAAAATAATAATATAATGTAAAAACTTTTTTTTATTCACCCCCTCCATAGTGCATAGAGAGGACAACATTATAAATAAAGAAAAATCATCAAAAAATATGTTCAATATTATTTAAATATACAATGCAGAAATATAAACATGCAATATGCCAAATATACAAGATAATAAATAATATCATAAAAAATATACAAGATAATAAATAAAAACATAAGAAATATACAAGATATTGAATAAAACGGCAAAAATACATAAATAAATGAACTATAAAATAGATAAAAAATATATACACACGCACATATACATATTAAAACTACACTAAATGTCCAAGACTGCTAGCGAATAATGACCCCAGGGCAGCGTCTCGTGGGATCCTGGCAGAAGATGACGCTTATCATCGCGAGGACTGAGACTGATTTTCTTCTGCCGGATGGTGAACACCTGGTGGTTGAAGGATCGGATAGAGCTCTGCTCGTGCACCATCTCGATACCAGTGTTGAGGCAGGCCAGGTAGTCAGCAAAGGATATGTGTTTCTTGACAACATACCCTTTGATGCCCTTGGCCTTCTTGGTGTCCGCAGATGATGTCACTTGGCACGCATACATCTTTGCCCTGAGTCCTACAAACTCCTCCATGATGCGGCCTGTAATAGAAAAAATAGCACATTAGTTTCAAGCATATCGATTTCAACACTCAATTACTTACCGCAATTCTCATCCTTCATCAGACCCGGGATATTTTTATTCGCTAGCGGTATGCCATAGGGACTCTCGGGGCTATATTCGGACGTATCGAATCTGCTGATATCCATCCTGATGTCCTGATAGATATCAGCACTTCTGATGTCATATATCAGAGAATCGGTGTCCGTATAGCAGAGGGTACACTCCTTACCGTATTTATTCTTCATATACGAGTAGTGAAACTCGTACAAAGCGGTTTTGGAGATGTCTAATATAGCCATCCCCACGTAAATAGGCTTATCGAAGAAGACCTCCGTCTTCAATAGCTCGATTAGCACCAGGTCATCCTCGATGATACTGGTGCTGTGGAAATTCGGCTTTGATATCAGCGACTCTGCCGCATATCTCCCATGCCACTTATGTACGAGCTTCATTACTCATCGGTTCCGGACATTCTCCATGGTCTTCCCGAATACGGCGTTGCTCATGAGTTTGAAGAAATTCTTCTCAAACTCATTACGGGAGTTTCGCCGGAGCTCTGCATTCAGGTCAATGTACTTTCTTAACCATGGAGACTGCTTAAACTGTATCACCCTATGTATTTTCGATACAATCAGGCCCTCTACTACATATTGTTTGAGATTCCTGTAGTGAATTATATAATTACGCTTGCCCTCTAGCGTGGCAAGCATCTTTTCCTGCTTATAAACGGGAGCCCTGCCTTTCGATGGTGCCATAGGGAGGTCCCTATGGCGATCGTGAATATGCATCGGGTAGTCCAGATCGACCTCCAAGACATATCCTGTAGGGGTATCGGCTGGGAAGTTAAAGTTAAAAGAGGAGACATTACCCTCTACCCACTTCAGCTCTCCTGCAGGCAGGTGCTGCGACATTGCCCAAGCTTACATGGCATTAACATACATGAGATAGTTAGTCGGTGAAGTCAGATCATCGCCATTCATGTAGTGATTGTTTGCTCGAGCATGCCGTTTCGAGCATTTGATGTTTCGAACATCAACATATCCACGTCACCAATCATGTCAAGCTGGACCCCCGTGTTCTTCAGCATGGCGTCCCAGCTCAACGACGGTGCGGTCATGTAGTGGGCCGGATCGAGGTGGTAATTATTCAGGCAGACATCCCTGAATGCCTCGAAGACATCTGCCAAGACTAGCACATCAGTCTTTAGGTATAGATCGCTATACTCGCCCAGCGTGGTGATGCTGAATTCCCGTCATACTTTCTGAGCATGCGCACAATCCGCGCTGCTTATCTCGGAGTCAGACAGCTGACTCCGGAAGGATTCTCGGCTCGGGAGGCTAGTCTCGTCAAGATTGACCCAACTATGTACGTACTCGTAGGGGAATACTCCCTTACGGGTGAGCAGCTCAATCTTCTCGACGTTGTACAGCGGGAATTGGCTAAGATAGTGATTTTCTTGACTTCGAGGTAGGAGCTCAACTTATCCAGGGACGATGCCATGAATATACAGGAATCTATAAATTTGTATTTGATGTCTGTCCCTGCTATGCTCTTAATGATCTTCTCGACGCAGTACAGCGGGAATTGGCTAAGATAGTGATCTTCTTGACTTCGAGGTAGGAGCTCAACTTATCCTGGGACGATGCCATGAATCTACAAATTTGTATTTGATGTCTGTCCCTGCCATGCTCTTAAAGAACGAGATGAACTATTCTGTATTGTTGGGGATCAGCGTCACCCTGCCCTCTGATCCTCTCGCGACATCCCGGATTAGGAAATGCGAATCATAGCCGCTGAAGTTGTGGAATACTACCAGGACGGTGCGTGAATCCTGGAACTCCAGATTACATTCGTTGCGAGCGTTGTATTTGCCGTTTCCAACATAGACATTTCTATGTAAAAAAAATATATATTAATTTAAGAGTAGGCATATATTTAACTTTGCTTTAACATACCTAGATTAGCTGTGGCGAGCGTTAATATTATTATTAATGCGTTAAATAGTAGCACAGATATATCTGAAAAATGGGATAAATTAATACTTTCAGATCTCTGATATTTACAAATAATATGGGTGTTTATTTCTATATTTAATTTCCTGTAATTGCTCGTTATTTAATTATGACGAGCCTTGCTAGGGTTGCTCATCTGCATTGCTATAAATCTAGGTTAATTGATAATGCATTGCCAGGTTAATTATAACAGATGTGTATCTTTTAATAGAACGAAAAATATTATTTCTATTACAAGTGCTTACAACTTCAGATCGTACGCTCGAATGCGATATTCAAAGCGATATTGAAATAAAAAGAACTTAAAAAGCACGCTTGTGGACGAGTCCAATATTATAGTGGGGATGCCCGTTATCATCAGCGCGTCCTCGAAATAATGAAATTTTCACACGCAGTGACACGCCGCGGCTCGCCGTGGCGGATAGCATCAGAGCAGTGAGTATAGAAATAGTTAATTAATCAATGATCAGAGTTCACGCATACAGATGAGAATATGCGTATAGGTAAAATTCTTTATCTATACCGAACACCACCCTTAGATAGTATCCACTTCCATGTTAACGTTGCTATAGGTTGCTTAAAGTTTCATTGCTAATATTTAAATAAAATTATTAAAGAGTATTTGTTACGTAATCGAAGGACCAGGCGGGTGTTCGCCAATTTAAATGATAAGGTAATTAAAACTCGTCGTTTTGGAAATAATGTGGACAATAATTTAATGCGTAACAATAATTAATACACAGCGATGTACACCGGTGAAGGTAACGAATTGAAGTGTCGTCTGCTCTGCATTCTTACAATTAAATCTTTGAGCTATTGGGGTGGGGTGCAATTTGAATTGTGCACCGCGAGGGGTGGCTTGAAGATGATTCCTGATTGGTACGGCATTTCGTTTCGGTAAGCCATGTTGCCACACTTGGTTATCACATGCCTTGCTTAATTCCTCTATCTGGCATTTCTGAGGATTCCTAATGCCGTCCAATAAATATATTTGGGATTTCCTGGTCGCTAATTGTATTTGCCGAAGTGGCAATCCTTGCTCAATAAACGGCTTAATGTGCCTATTGATCTTCATGCGCACCGTACTTAAGCACTTCTCGGTGAACATAATGGCTAAATAATAGCCACCCCAATAAATTGTCTTTACAATCTTAATACTACAAATGTATCGGCTGCAATAAAGGCCGACTAATGCGATTACACTTTAACCGATTTGGGGTTCGACGCTGTGCAATAGCGCCGAAACAGTATTGTTGACATTGTCAATGAGGCTTCAAAAACTAGTTTAACAAATAACCCTCGAACATTGATCAATAACTTATAATTTTATCACAACTTCCTCAAGCACACTGCTTTAGGGCAATTGTTGCCTACAAATGAGCTTTCAGGAACTGTGATAAAATTATTTCTCAGTTATCAATGCCTTTTACTACTGAATAATATGTATGTACAGATGTACTGTTTTGTCGTTTTTTTTGATAGTTGATTTTGAACGATTTTACCTAATTTACAATTTATAATGACCGTTTTACTGTTTTCAATTACTGCTTTGTAATGTTGCCATATATCACAAATATTTTATGTTATAATTATAAAAAGAGTTATCTGTTGGCACAAAATGAAAACGTGGACACTTCTTTCTTGAACGCTCTGAATCTACATTAATTTTGGTTGTTATTGTTTGTAACCTATTTTGTTTCTCGGTGGGAGGGGCCATCTTTGAAAGACACCAGTTTCCTGCTTTCGAATATTGGGTAGGTAGTGTAAGATTCTTACTTGCTAAAACTCTTCCCCAATGATCGCCTCGACTAGAGGAATCGCATTCTGACATAACTATCTGCCTTGGATAGTGGTACTTGCCATTTCTGATTCATCTTATTCCTTTCTTCCTTGTTCCTGCTTATCTGTGTGTCGTCACCCTCTTTACCTTCAGCACTGTGCTGGAAAATTCCTCCAAAGCCTCCCAGTTCTCCTTCCTCTCCAGAATTGCTAGACCCACATCTTTCGGGATTAAAGTTCCCTTCTCTTGAATCCCTTCTCAGCTGTGGCCGCTGAATATGCAGCTTTCCTGATTTTTGGGGTGTGGTTCCTATTGTACCCCAGCATCATTCCAGGTTATTTTTCTAGACTTCTTCGTGGTTAAGAATGCAGGGGCCTGGGTCTTGTGTCCTGCCACATCCAGTTCCACCGCCTCTATCCATTTCATTAAACGCCCTGGCCACGCCCAAACGGCCTGGCCACGCCCCCAAATGTCCTGGCCACGCCAAAACATCCTGGCCACACCCCAAAGGTCCTGGCCATGCCCCCACAGATCCTGGAGACGCCCCCAAAGGTCCTAGCCACGCACAAATGTTTTGATTACGCCTCTAATTTTTTTTGCAATGCCCCTACATGTTGTTGTCACGTCCCTAAATGTGTTGGCTACGCCCCGAAAACTTTGCCCATAAAAGTCTTGGCTCCGTACACACGTCCCGCCCACGCCCCCAAAGGTCCTGGCCACGCCCAAACGTTCCGGCCACGCCCCCAAATGTCCTAGCCACGCTCCTAAAGGTCCTTCCCACACCCCCAAAGGTCCCAGCCATGCCCAAACGTCCTGGTCACGCCCCCAACACGCCCAAGGGTCCTGTCCACATCCCCAAAACGCCCAAACGTCCTGGCCACGCCCCCAAATAGTTTGGACACGCCCCGAAAACTTTGCCAAAGTCTTTCCACGACCAAAACTCCTGGCGGCGCCCCAAAGGTCCTGGCCACGGACCCAAGACGCTCGAAGATCCTGGCCACACCCCCGAAGGTCCAGGCCACGCTGACCCGCACTGGTTTGACCACACCCCACAAGTCCTGGGTAAGCCTTCAAAGGTTCTGGCCACGCCCCCAAAGTTTATGTCCATAATCAAAGGTCTTGACCACACCCCAAAGGTCCTAGTCACGCCCAAACGTCGTACTACGCGCCCAAAACTTTGCGAACGTCTTAGCCACGCCCAAACGTTCTACCACGCGCCCAAAACGTTGCCAAAGTCTTGGCCACGCCAAAACGTCCCGGCCACGCCCCCAAATGTTTTGACCACGCCCCTTAAAACTTCGCCTAAGTATTGGCCAAGCCCAAACGTCTTAACCGCGCCCAAAAGGTCCTGGCCAAATGTTTTGCCCACGTCCTATATAAGTTATTTAAAAAATATAACCTCAAATTGACGCCCCCACGTTAACAACTTAACCTAAAAAAATTGACAAGTTCCATTGGGGAATTTAATTATTTCCGAAACAACGGATTACAGATATTCGTAGACTCCTCTGGGGCAAAAACATCCTGCATGGAGAATACGCCTGTGATGTTAGTGCAGGCATGACTTTAGGTTGCCAACGCCAACTTGGTCGTAATTTTTTGTTCAACGCTCGATATTACCTTGCTCGAAAACTGTCATCAAAAGTTGAAATTTGCGTTGAATTTTCAGTTGACAAGGTGAATCGTTTTTCTCACCTAGCTGCGAAGTATTTTTATGTTCTAGAACGCCAGTCTTTTTTTGTTTTTCGAAGAACATAAAACAAATGTCGAAATAATTTGTCAATTCTTCAACTTACATTTATAATTTTATTAATTAAATGTATAGCAGTAGGTATTGGGGCACTTGATCCAACTATTTCCCTATAAGAATTAACATGGGAGCTTCCCCCTCCACTTTCCCTCTAGGCTACGCCCCTTTTACCCCCACCGACTTCACACGGCTTCTGATTGGCCGACTGCATTTGCGCGCAAATTTGAATTATGTTGAGTTGGTTATGTGATCATTTACTTTCAGTTTTGAAAAGCGCGCGAGTTTTATTGATTAATTATTATTATTAATTATTATTATTATTATTTAATTTAACGACCAACGGGTTATCATTATCATTAACAAAAGCATTTTTAGGATCGAACCGCGCCCCGCCACATCTGAATTTGTTTACAAGTCGCCGAGCTGGAGGCTGATATTTGTACAACGGGGTGCCCAGGGGGTATTCGTATGTGGGCCCTAACTGCTACCGGCAAGCACGGGACGCCCCACCCCCCACATTACTCTCGGGCCGCGGAGAGAAACGTGCCGGCCCACAATATCGTATTTCAGTCACTATCCGCAGCCGTTAAGCCAAAAAGAATGAGCAACGGAGCAACACATGTACTATAAAAATACAGGAGATAATCAGGAAAACCAACTGTCATACCAACTTAAATCTTTCATAATCCCTGTGATTTGGTAATATACGGGTACCGATTAAGAAATAAATTTCGTATCAATATACGAGGCCGTAAAATATTAAATCCAAGATGGTGTGCGTGTATAAATTCAAGATGGAGTCCGGCGTAACATGTACAGGAGGATCTCGGTACCAACGTGTACCGAGAGTTCAAAAATAAATCAAATATTATATTAAGGTAAACGGGTAAAACGTACATGGTCTAATTGTTATTCTCGATAAGTATGGAATAGACGTCAGGGGTGTGTAACATAATAAAATAATATTTACTCTAGGTGACACTATAATGTTTAAAAATACATTTAGTTATTAAATCATTTGTTAATGCCTGGCGAAAAGGTGTAGGCGTTTTTTATCAACCAAAAATTGTAAGTCTGGCGATAAAACTTCTGCGGTTTTATTTAAACAAGGATGTGTATATTTTCACACACATAGGTAAACATCAGCATTAATGAACTACGAGTAATCACCGGCAGATGCCCAGTATGCTTGATACCTCCGACAAACAAGCCATGATGAACCAAATAAGAAGAGGAAAGTGTAGGAACACCTGGCACCTGTTTAAAAAATACATATTTGGCTTGGTACAGAGACTTGGAGTAGATGCGACGATTATCTACAGATACCTGTAATTTCCGTGTCAGTCGTGTGTCACAACGACCACAACAGATGGCGCTCCAAACGTCAAATTCAAACTTACGATAACGCCGTGAACTAACGTGCGCACTCATGTCGCTACAGCCCTAACAAAAGCCTCCGCAAGGTTCTGCTCCTCCTATCCCCGCAATCCCCGTCCACCACCGCCGGCTGGCCACACCAACGGCTCGCCATTATTATTAGTACGGCACGAATTAATTTTAATTACGAAATGCGTCAATTTAGCGCTAATTAATTTCAATTATCTGAATCATCGTATGTTGTCGGTGGTTGTCATCATCGGTGGCGCGCGAGTTTTGAATTATTTGAATATTATATATTAATTAAATTGAATATTTTTACTGAATTAGAGTCCATTCATTTTCGGTGTGTTTACAAAGCGAGAGATTAGCCCAGTGCGTCAACTGATAAGAATCCTTTTAAACGTTTGTGTTAAATATATATTCTTGCAACGGAAGAGTGGAAGAGCAACGAATGGTACACAAATGTGCATTTTTTTATCAACTAAAAATTGTCCTTTTTCAAACAAACAAAAATAATAAGAGGGAAAAATTTGATAACAGGTTTAACAAACGCAGCAACTCACGAAACACAAATGAGGATTGAGTAACCATAAATTCACGATGTGATGTTCCGACTTGATTGACATTTGAAGTAACATAACCTCAATATCATTTTACATTGGTTTTCAAGCAAATGATTTTCAGTGTTGCGATGTGTAAAATACAGTGTTGGCGATTTGTTGTTTTATTAATCAAGCGGGTATAAATTAAATTGATCACGCCTGTTCATATCTAATAAATTATACTATCGTAACATAACTATATTTTAAATTAATTAACCATGAGCCGTGCATCAAGTGTGAGTGCGATGGACACCCAGCCAATGTCAGCATCAAACGAGGACAGCGCACCTAGAAACAGCAAGGAACCTAAAAAACCGCCCCAGAGGCCGGAAAAACATCGAAACCAGTAAAAAATTAAAAACCACACCAAATCTAACACAGACACAGACATCTGAAATACCCACATACAAAACCGCACTCACACCCACACACAGCCTACTAAAGCACACACACACAGACACACACATACAAGCGCACACAGAATTCAGGCGAGATCACAACCACCAAATAAATTCAACTCCTACAAACACAACTATGAATTAATAACGAATGCCACCATCACACGCATACAACTTGCACGCTTATGAGAAACACACATGCCTAACAACAAGGACATTATCATACAACTGATAAACAACAACTTCACTCTTAAAACAAACAATATAGAATCCAAAAATAAACTCCAGCAACTGATGGATAAGCATCTCATCAAAACATCCCGAACCCAACAACAACTAACTACCACACCGAACACACAACGCACATACACCGAATCATACTCGATAATCCTCTGGAGTTGAAAAGGAAATCCCAGACGAAGATATTGGCATACAACTCACTAACAAGAAATACACTTATAGATACTGCAAACGCATCATAGCAAGAGCAACATCGATATACCAACATCGATGATAAGAATTATAACTGGAGACATCGACTCATTCGAAAGAATGGCACATGACAGAGGACTGTATTACCTAAATGGGTTCTACAGGTTCATACCAAGCTCCCCACCCAAACCATACCACAAGCATGCAGCAAGTGCTCCGCATACGATCACACAACCGAGGAATGCAGGAAAGGAAAAACATGCACCAAGTGTCAAGGGGGCGCATAACGCAACTAAATGCGGTTCGCCACAGCCACCGAAATATGATGCCTGCAATGCCGAGGCCCATGCAGGGTGGTCACCCAGATGCCCAAAGAGACCGACAACACTCATAGAAGGCAACCCCAACATAAGGATCAAAAACATAAATAAAAAATGTGCAGATATGCCAAAGTCAACCACTCATAACAATAGAATCCATGTGCTGGTGATGGTGCTGGTGACGGTGTTAGTGGTGGTACCACCACCAACTCCATCACCAGCACCATCACCACACCAGCACCACCTCCAGCACCATCACCTTAAGCACCACCTCCACACCAGCACCACCTCCACACCAGCACCACCTCCACACCAGCACCACCACCATCACCACACCAGCACCACCTCGAGCACCACCTCCACACCAGCACCTTCACCACCACCAACACCATCACCTGCTGGTGCTTAAGGTGATGGTGCTGGTGGTGGTACCACCACTAACACCGTCACCAGCACCATCACCAGCACAATTTTAATTATAATATTTATTTTTAATTTTAATTATTATTTAATAATAATAAAAAGTAATCTTCAAAATAATTCAAAAAATACTTGCTTTAGGAGTATGGTTGTATTATACTTTTTTGTAGTAAATTTTTCTCAAAATCGTGCTATGCAATAAAAAATGGGCCATTCCATTAAAAAAAATTGAATTACGGAAATTATTACCTAAATTGAGTTTTCAATTATTTTACTCATAGAGGTATCCACTAGTACAATTAGAAATATAACTCATAATTTTATCTTATTCCTAAGAGGAGTTATAGACAGATTTTAGGCTACCTTTTAGAGGTCAACATTTTAGAAAAACATTATTTTCTTGATAACTGGAAGAGATAAGTGTACATACGTTCTTACAAAATATGTTCCAATTTAAGCGTGGAATTCAAAAATATAATAATATATGGGATGTTTCATTTAAAATAAGAAAGTTGGTTCCACCGGAAGTGATAGAAAGTTGACAAGGATAACTGATTCAACCGTGTGACGAGAATTTTTTTGAAATATTTAGGACAACGGCAACCCCGTATACTTTTAACGAACGGTTTAGCGTAGACACCCTGTATATATATATATATATATAATCGTAACTAACCATAAAATGTAAACAAAAAAGACCGAAATTTACATTATCACCCATATTTGAAGTTGTTTTGCCGCTATTATAATTAATTTAGTGGCAACATTACTCGTCAGTTATTTCAACTTTTTAGCACATTATAAAAAAATAATTATGAAAATCTATTGTAAAATAAGGGCGCTGTAATTTTAGTACTAGTAAGTAGTAGTAATTTTCGTTACTACGCTTGTGGTAGGAATCACCTTAATATTTTAATGTAATTCCGTCTTTTGAAGTTATTGTTGCGTGTAATACACAAAATTGTCGTGAATAAATCGACGACAATAAATTCATGAACCACAATAGAACCTGGTCTAAGTTTTCTGCAATTTTTTGGGGAATTCTAGTTACATTTCGGTTATTAAATAAAAACCAACCTACTGGCAAGTGACATGGTGTATCTAACATTGTGTAATACATATGCAGCTACTGCTAATGCATACAAGGCAGCACAATGTTTTTTTTGTTACTTTTCCTACTTTCATTTTTAACACACAAATAGAGATGAGAAGAATGTAACACTGAAACTTTGCAACACATTGACAGTGCAGAAGTTCCAAGTTTACAGTTGGCAAAAATTTGACCATGTAATACGCCTTCACATTTTCAATTTATTCACGAATTTATCTATGAATAAATTCATGAATTTCTTTGACCGGTAAAACCGGCTTTACTGCTTATTGCCACCTTTAATAATAGAATTTACCATTGCCAAAGTGAATGAGACTCTTGATTCACTAATCATAATTGTTTATTAATCGATATCATGTCGAACATAAACATGTTCCAGTTATAATTATACAAAAACACATTGTATGTTAAATATATTCTAAAGTAATAAAAATATGTACAATTGTCTACATACTGATATATTTTCATCTTCATTATGCAAATATATACATCGGAATTCAAAACACATGTGGAAAACATTAAACTAGGCTATAATTTGGGGCAATAACACGGAAAAAAAAGTAGTAACAATCTGGTATATGAATTTTAAAAATTTACCTAAAAGCAGGTGAACTCGGGAAGTAAAGGAATAAATGCCTAATACATTTGCTGTACGGCCATGTCATCAGAACTGATGCCTAGCATTGCCAGGTCATCATTGGGATCATCGGGTGGGAGTGGTGGTGGTTGCAAAGGCATTGTATGCGACCTGGGAATGTCAGTGTCATTTGCATTTTGAGCGACCTGCATAAAATTAAAGGATTGAGGCGGTTGATACATCATGTTATAATCCACATTACCGTAAGGGTACATCATTGTATTGGATGAGTCCTCGTACAACATGTTGTAATCATCCTGAGCAACAGCCTCCTCTTCGGCAACCGCCACATCTTTTTCCTTCGGCTCGACCACCTTCTCCTCAGTGGATTTCGGTGCCACTTTCTTTTTTTCCTCTTCATCTATTTTAGGGGGAGGCGGAGGCTTAGGAAGGCTAATTTTTGGTGGCTCTGGAGCCTCAGCCATCAGAGCTGGAGGTGGCGGAGGAATAGGCGGGTAGGTTGAGAGTTTGGGGAAGCATACCACTTCTGGTTCAGGGATGAATGACCTGGCGAGATTCCCAGGTTGAAACCTTGTTTTCCTCGGGATGTCGTAATCCTCCTTCTGGATTTCACGCTGCACTTTATCATCATCTGGTTTCTTGCCCTTCTGGTTCTTAAATAGTGGCATTCTGCCGATAAATGGCAACTTCTTGTAGGATGGCGTTGGTGGACCCTTCTTTTCTCTTTCACGCTCCCTATCCCTCTTGCTCTCATCGGACTTTTCTTTGTTGTTTTCTTTGTTGTAGCGCATATGGGGGCTAACGTCAAATGAACGCCTGTTGTTCCGAGACGGTTTTCTATCATCACTGGGACTTCTAGATCTCCTGTGCCTGCGGTCCGGGCTATTTGAAGGACTTCTGTTGTGCCGTCTGCAAATACAAGAAAATAATAATACAAACAAAACAAATGCCTATTTGACACTCAGTAATGTCACACGACACAAATCTATGATAAAAATCTCGGTTAGAAGTTTTCCCCTACTTATATAAATTCGCAGTTTCGTAAAAAGGGTTAAGGGATAGATATGTCAGAAACACATTTCTCTTCACAACCATACAGCACGAAAGCAGACTCTCCCACTAGAGAGCCAAATTAGATGTCAGAAGACATGTTTTTATTCAAAAAGTGAATGTTTCAATTTGTTTTTATGTTCCCTTATAATTATTGCAATCTCTTACCAAGTTGCACTGAAGCAACTTACAAATTTCTTGTTCTGTTCAATTAAAAAAAGTTTACGTATCGCATTAGTTACATAACTCAGGGGATGACTCGTCGGCAATCTGTCATGTCTGCACTAAGATCAAATCTGACATGTCAACATGACAGCCAGTATTGCACGCGTGTGCGTGTGATCTTAATGCAGACATGACTGAGATTGCTAAAACCAACTTCCATACCATCTGGTACAGTTGTTTGTGACCAAACATCACATGGTTAGAATGATCCGTAACAAAAGAAACATACCTATAATTATCCCTCCCTTTAATTTTAACATGTTCCTTAAGCTTCATGCTCATTTTCTCACGACGCTTCTCTTCCTCTCTCTCTAATTCCATCTTTTCCTTCTCCTTCTGCTTTCTCTCAAACTCCTCGTGTTCCTTCTCACGCCTCGCCGCCTCGTATTCTGCGGCAAGCCTAGCCTTCTCAGCATCCTGTTTCAGTTTGAGCTTCTCCTTGAGGGAATCGAGGAGGTGCTTGTCTTTGTCGGGGGGCTCACTAATCGTCATCCACTGGCTCATGAGCTTGTCTTCCTTAGGGGACTCCTTGACGGGGCTCTGTTTGGACTCTTGACGCTTCCTCTCCTCGACCAACTTGCCAAGGATCTCCCACTTGCCATCACCATCGAGCATCTTCATCTTGTTACGCATGGCTACACGAATGGATTTTGATTTATCCTCCTTGTCGTCTTCGTCTGAGCTAGACGAGGAGCTTGAGCTACTGCTGGAATCACTCGAGTGCTTGCGGCGCCTTTTGCGCTTCTTTTTCTTCTTGTCTTTGCCAAGTATGCTCGAAGGAGAGTACTTTTCTTTTCGCCTCTTTTTCTTGCGGTCCTCGGAGTCCGACTCATTTTTACCACGCTTTATCCTCTCAAGAGCTTTCTCCCGGTCTTTTAACCATTCGATCTCCCAGTGAGGACTTTGCTCCACAAAATTCTGTAATAACACATACGAGTAAAAATATTTGCAATAATTTTTTTGTAGATGTTTTGCATATTTACATTATAGTTTTGGTAGTGTGTAATGGACATTAAATGCTGCGATGCGCAGTGCAGATCGCCAATCCAAGTATCACAGAGGCGACAGTACCAAGCAGTGGATGCAACAAAGAATTGCAGACCTAAAAATGAGAGGTGATTATTTCATGAGACGTTACTAGCATTAGGTTATATCAGTGCCTACGTTTGTTTATAATTGTCAAGAGGTCTCACATATTGTACGTTCATATTGCAGGTCAAATCCAAGCAACCGAAAGAAAGAATTTTTATATATAGTTATAAACTCCTTGATTATTAGTTACTGTTCCTAAAAATTTGATAGTTTAACTAGCTTGTAACGGTTGTTCTCCTTACAGATTTGCTTACAAATAGCGGTTACAGTCAATTCATATGAATATTTTATCTTCACGTCACTTTTGCATGCTTTGCACGAAGATAAAATAATCATCACAAAAATTGTGTTTACAATTGGTTTGCTTAACTAACTTATAGTAGTATATAATGCTGCAAGCGGGCATATACAATTCACTTGCAGCAAAATTTACAGAGTTCATTACAATATTCGTAGTTTACATCACATATTCGTTAATGATTGTTTCCATACCTCTGAAACGGGCTCGGAATCGGAAACACTGATTAACAAAAGCATTCAAGATCACATCATGTACTATGCTAGAGTTACCTTTGATTGGCACTCTTCTTACTGGGGCACCTTCGTAAACGGCGAATTTCGGTTCCGGCGGCAACTTGTGCCATGGAATCTCTTCCTGCGCCGTCTCCTGGTGCTTCTTAGCATGCAAGTGTACTAGCAGTTCCTTCGCCGACTGCGGGAACACATCGCACATACGACACCAATGGATTTCTGGGTCGTAATGCTTGAAATTCACCTTTTCCGACTTTGGCTCTTCTGCCTTGTTTTGCTTGCGGGTGTCATCATTATCAGATCTTCTCTTATCACCTATCAGACCAGACAATATTTCAATTACATTCGTCGCATCTTTAATCTTACTCTGTATCTCCAACTGAAAAATTGAAACATGTATAAACATTCATATTTCTCTTCACATGCAGAGACTAGCACAAATTATGAAAATGAGATGCATTCAGTTGTAGAAACTATCATCTACTAGAGGCAATCTATTTTATCTTGGTGGGAGCGAATATTAAATAAAGGCAAAACAGGTAGTCCTCTAGTTAAGACGGTACGCACTTACGACCTTATGTTTGTCTTTTTCATTCATGCATGCACATATAGGGATTCCCCTCATCTGTTATGTATAGAAAATATGATTCGTTTTAGTATACAGAAGTGAAGATTGTTTTTAAATCCCAACTTGCGAAAACATTAAAATGTGTTGTAGACTTCTCTTATGAATGTATTTTTATCATAATTATCATTTTATCATAACAGCGCAGCTAACTTTGTTGATTTGTCATAAAATAGTCATTCAATAAAAGGAATTAAACATGACATATTCTTTATAAACGCTTAAAAATAAACAAACTCAAAAAATATTTTATAGGCTTCTATACACTTCTTAATACAGAGAAATACTTTTCTGATCTTCACTCAACGAAACAAAACTTTTATGTAACTCATTTTAATCTACTGTTAGAGGTTCGCATAAGACATTCGGATCATCAATATCATTATCGTCACAAGATGCATCTAGAATGGAATAGAATTTAGGATATAGTCGTTTATGCTGCTAAATTTTGGCCGGTTTTGCACCTCCGTCTTATATTTAGGCAACATTTTAGAGGATTCTCACTCGGTTTTGCACCTAACAGTAGGGCACTATAGATAGAGAATTAAATACGCTACAGGATGGCGCACTCAGTTTACTTTGCATCAAAAATGGATATAGCCACTTTTGAATCTAGGCGACTCATATGCAGAGAATGAGAGATAAAATACTGGTAAAACAAATATGGGAAGTACGAGTAGCTGGAAGAAGCAAGAAATTATTTTCACTATAACATAACATTTGTCAAAATTATGGGAAGGGTTTTTATGGTACATTGTTTAACATATTTTTAGTATTTCCGAGGTCTTTTATGGTACAGTCGTGTTAAAAAATGCGTTGTACACAAATAGGTAGTTGGCGGTATATTTTGTCAATGGTAGATACATTTCAGAACTGTCACAGTGACAACAGTGACAAATAGATATTTATGCATTAAGGGAGATATGGATGTTTTTTTCCTGAGGTTGACAGGATTACAAACCGAGGGCCTTTGGCCCGAGGTTTGTAAGTCAACCGAGGGTAAAAAACATCCATAGCCCCCGTGGTGCATACAATATTTTATTTTTTAGAAACATATTGGTAAAAATTTTAGTTATTGTATCGATCCACAATGTTTATTTCCGAGGTTGCTATGAGTTGTTTGACAGTATATAAAAGTCATAATAAAAATGTGACAGGGGTTCAGTAATTGTGGTGCAGATTCCGGACACTAAAACATTGGCAAAGAGATCCTTCACTATAGTTGAAGAGGAGAGACTGAATACGTGTGCTTGCGTCCTGCAGGAGTCTCAAGGTTTTTTTTATCGTACAGAAACAGAAAATGTACAGTGCAACCTGTTGGGAAAAACACATTTGGCAGCATTCCGTCAAAAATTGCTGTCTACTTGTGTTTGCCGAATCCGAAATCTTTCACAGGTCACTGTTTAAGACGAACATCTGCAACTTTGGCAGCTGATGGAGGAGTAAGTATGACCAATCTGAAGCGTCTGGGTGGATGGAAAAGCTCTACAGTAGCGGAAGGCTACTTGGCAGACAGCATGGCGTCCAAGAATAAAATTTCACGCGTGATTGCTGGACTGGAAGAGACTGAAAAAGTAAGATCGTCGGTATCTGCTAGTGGCAGTGGAGGCCATGAGCAGACGCAAAATTGCTCATCTTCAAGTACCGTCTTGAATGGAAAATTTGTCAATTGTACGATCTATTTGTCAAGTGGTCATAAGGTTGAAGGAGAAAAAAATGTGATTGAGGGTGAAAAAAATTGACATCTCCCTAGGGAGATATGAGTTGCTTTTCATAGATTGTATCCATGACGAAAATAAATAATATCATGTTTCTAAAAAATAAAAATATTATTGTATTCTTTATATGAAAATGCAGAACTCTAGATCTTTAGTGTCTTATTTATTTTACCATTAAACGTTTATCGGTGGTTGTGCTTTTACTCAACAAAGGCTCGCACTGTATCATAAAAGGCCTAGATCTAACCTTTCAAAATATTTGTCTGTACAACACTTTTTTGTACTTTGTGAAATCAAATCACGTTCACAGCAGAAATGCAAAAAATAACACTTTAATGGACACGATACATTGTACATTGTTTAACATATTTATGGTATTTCTGAGGTGATTCTTGTTCAAACGTAAATGAAATGGATAAAAATTTACACTTTTTAACACTCTAAAAAACTATTCCTTTGCGATTTCTCCAAAATTAATAGGGGAGCTAATTTTTACACATATTTAATTTTGCATGTTAAATTCCTATGTTCATCCCTTATCCCAGACCATCGGTAGAAGAACAATAAGAAAAAAAAAAAAGAAAAAAAACCTAAATTACCTAAATTACATAGTCATTACTTTTAATTTTCGAAGGCTGGATTAAATTTGAAAATTTAAAATCAAATATAAATTTGAAAATCGGTTTGCTACGATCTCAATCGCACTCATGCGCCGCCCCACCTCGACACCCAGTCGCAGTCGTGGTGCTCCTTTGTGTCAGACACAAATCAACTACAATAATAAAGCAATAAACCATTATCCCTGTTTATTCAGCTATTATGTTAGATTTTTAAAAAAGGAATCGTTTTGTTCCTATATGCCTTTTGTCTACCACTGGCCTGCACTCCCTCTTAGGCACCCCGACGTGACGTTGGAGAGGGGTGGATCTGCATATATCATTGATTTTTGATTTGTTTTTTTAAATAATGATTTATTCCAACCCTGCTTATTATTAAGCATTATAGCCACATTATTTTTTCCAACATGATGAGGTGGTCTAACCATACCTGTTTCACACAAATTTCAGTACAACTGTTCAAATACCCTTTCTGATATTCTACCACAGTTGCACGAGCATTCCTGTTGCAATAGTCGCATACAAAATGCATTTCTGCATATTCAGACACAACAGGCTTCATCATTACCTCACTTAGAGAACAACAGCAATTCAAGCTGGAAACACCTTGTGTCATAACAAATTAGTATTTGTTTGACTCATTTCCTATTACGACTTGCATTAACAGAACGATGACAAAAACAAAGAAATCCTCTGTAACTAGATAAAGGTTGGAAATAATACAGGTTTAAAAGGGCGACTTCAAGTTTGATTACTAATCTATACAACAGATGGCTCATGAAGTACTGGAATAATAAATTAATTCTTAGTATCTGAAAACATCCGCTAGAGCAGATTTGGTTAATTCTGCATTTGCCAGGTAGGTCACGCTGCTTCACGCAGAACGGTAACGATATACAGTCGGTGTATTTCGTTAGTACTCGTTACATGGTTGCATGGTTACAGTGTTGTAGTTGTTGATACGGCCTTGTTTTTTTGTTGGCGTATCAAGTTTCCACCGAGTAAACATAAGTCAAAACACCCAAAAAGAGGCCAAAAATCAGTATTCATATATATTATATATATATATAAACTTTTGATATAATCGTTTCATTTTTTCTTACGACAGTCCGTAAACTAAGTTTTTACGTACTGTTCACAGTGCGTAAAGTGATACTTTTTAGAACAAGCTTCTGATATTTTAAATACATTCTGGACGCTTTGTTGCTTTGATTGTATGTTTTGAAAATTTTCAATCTCCACAAAACTTTTTGGCAGTTTCTTGAACCCCATTGAAACTTATCATACACTTCCTGACAAAATTAAGGGACCACTAGTAAAATATAAAATAAATTTAAAACATGATAACGAAATTTAATGAATCAAATAAATATATAAATCCAAGTGTTTCCTCACAGTTTAGTTGACTTAAGAGCTATTAAAATTAACAAACTATACTTTTACTTACTTGTAGAAGTAAAAGAAACATAAAGCACGCTTTATTAATGAAATATGTTAAAAAGGTGAGTCAACAATTATAGCTTTTTGTTGATTTTTCGTTTCCTAGCAGATACTGTCCTGATATTGTTAATTGTTTCATGGCATACTATTTGAATAGTGCTTAATAAACATCAATTTATGACAAGTGCAAAGTCTATTCAAAACAACTTGTAATTTGGAAAAGTTATTTCAAGTTTATTTGGTGGTCCCTTAATTTTGTCCGGAAGTGTATTTTATTGAAAATGCTGAAATTTTTGCTTATTTATTTATATGTTGTGATCATTATTTTGATAATATGATTAAGTTTTCTGGAACTATAAAATTTTCCGGCTATCCATTAAGTTTATGATATTTACTATAATGTTCACAATTTCAAAACCTTCTCATTCTTTTGATATTTTGATTATTTTTTGAATATGTATTAAATCTATCTAAATATTCAGGTTTATTTATATTACAGTACCATTACAATTATAATTTGCTAAAAATTGTTGAAATATTTTTTAATTTAATATTGCCAAATATAAAAATAAACTGTTACGATTTTAGTTTTTTTTAAATTTTGATAATCATTTATTAACTGTATCAGATTTTCGTGTGCGGTGTGCCCATTTTTGAAAATTTACTGAATTTCAGAAATTAATCTTGGAGAGCTTTTATAGAATTTTTTAAAACATTTAAACAATTAAATTCTCGTCAATTCTTCGTAAATTGACACATTTGTTAGTTTAAATAAGCTTCTGATATTTTGAATAACATTCTGGACGTTTTGTTGCTCTAATTGCATGTTTTGAAAATTTTCAATCTCCACAAAACTTTTTTTCAGGTTCTTCAACCCCATTGAAACTCATCATATTTAATTATTATTATTATTATAATAATAATAATTTATTAGTGCTAGTACAGAAATGTTTACACAGGTCAAAAAATTACACTTAAACACATACAAACTGTAAAATATGAAATATATAACATAAAGCAAGGACTGATGCTAACAAACAGCAATATACAAATATCGAACCGTAAAAAACCAGCATACATTTGATTGAAAATTTTGAATATATATAATATATTATATGAACATATTATATATATATATTATAATTATTTTTTGAATCAGTATTAAGAAATTAGGAACAACGTTATAACAACGTAACAACATCCAATGAATTAAAAAAAAACTTTCGGCGGCTTTCATCAACTATCACCACTCCTGCTTGATTACAAGTTATATATGTCATCGTGGGTAGTAAAACCGCAACATCGGCGTTTTTTCAGTGAATACACACGACGTCTTTTGTGGTGAAGTGGTGAACTAATGGCAATTATATATTTGCAGCAATCTGTAAGTTTACTAGTTTGTCATCAGAAATAAGACGTATTGAAAAAGATACTTTTTTGGGATTGATGTACAAGAAAATAATGCAGTTTTCAAGTAGGTTTCATATTCCCAGTCATTAAAAATATATTCCTTTAGTACCTAATACCATTTTTAAAACAATACTGTATGTCTACAGCAAGTATTTTATGATGATCCACATTGCCAATTTCGAAATTAAATTCATAAAGACATTTATTTCATCAAATAAATTTATGTTAAAAACTACGTAATAATAAATCATTTAATATTCCCGTAACTAAATTCTTAATATGTTACCGAATTCCATGAACATCAATCCCAAACATTTACCTGTTGGCACCATCTATTGGTTGTTAACTATGTAGTCGCCCTTTTAATAGCATTTTATGCTTCATGTAGCATCCAACATCATAGCGTTAACTTTGGAACACACCTTTTGAATCACCCTGTAAATCTTGCAATAATTTTTGTTTTACATGCTTTCTACAAGAACTGGAGCTCTTTAAATCGCATGAAAAGTACGCAGTGGCGCTGCATGCCGCAAGCTCACTAATTTTTAAAAAGAAACCGTTGAGACCCTATATTTGTGTGAACTTTTTATATTAGAATTGATCAAGGAATAACCCCTTTAAGTTTATTTAAGTATACTTAATAATATTTGTTATATTAAAATTATACCTGTTACAGTCACATATTTTGCTAGCAACAGTGTCTATAGTCATAAATTGAAAACAGCATAATCTATCATTTTAACACCTTGTTACTTCGGAAGCACACCAACAAAAATACCACCCTAACGTGAGACACTTCGGTGAGACTAGATCGTGAATGGTATTATATTAGCCAGGAACTTGGCCCATACAATTGCTCAAGTTCAGGAAGGAAATTTGAGCTGTAACTTAGTATTAATGGCTTCCTACATAACTTGCCAATTATTTTTTTATCCTTAATTATACACATCGCAACGCACCCTAAGCATTCTATGCATTTCAACCAACCTGGGGCCAAGATAAAATAGACGACTATGTAATCTTTAATTTCATAAAGATATGCAGCCTTAAAATCTGGCATGGTGTACAACAAATCAACAAATGTAATGTGATTTTATGACAGTGTAATGTGACAGGGTGATTTTTTGAAAAGTATCCACCCCGGGGTTTTTCAGAAAATCATTGCATAATAAGACCTTGTAAATGAGGTGGCACAAGGTGAGTCATCCCATTTGAAATTTTCGATCGGTGCTAATTTTTAGGGGAGGGCAAACTGAGCACATGTCAACAGTACATAAAAAGGTGTCCCCCTCAAAATAAAAAATGTTTTGGGAGTTTTTCATTTGGCCCTAATTTTTTGTGAAATCCGGAGTGGATACTTTTCCAAAAATGACCCAATATATTTTCGTTAAAAACGCATCCGACAGTTGTGTTACATTATTGATGATCTATAAGTTTGTGACTTTCACAAGTCTACAAATACATGAAGGGATACGGGAAAGAGCGATGAGAGTCAATTTTTATCGAAATCAAGCGGATGATGCCTTGTAGCATAGGAGGAGTAGTTTCGGCATGTGAAGTAAAATTGTGAAAAACGATCACAGTTCGCTTCAAAAACGAAGAAACAAAATAAAATTATTTCTTTATTTTCTTAAAATAAGATTTTAGTCTAGAATAGACTAAAAACGATCAAAGATCAAGATAAAGAAGAACTTATAGATGACCCCAATGGACAATAATCGGTAATCATAATAATGTTTTATCAATATTTTATATTTCATTTAAAAAAAATATTTTTTGTATGCTCGCATAAATCTAGTACAAACAATTTGACACTGCTACATAAAATTGCTATTGTAACCTAATTTCTTGTACTAGATTTATGTGAACATGACTGTACCTATAGAAAATCTAAAAAAAAAAAAAAAAAAAAAAAACTGTTGGAAAGATCAGAATCCACGACTTCTCTTTACTAGGTTTACTTATGTGTATTTCATGTTTTGCTCAATATTTTAAATGATATTTTGTTAAAGTAGATATTTTATATTCAGTTAGTTTTTTTATTCATCCTTTCTATCCTTTATTAGACTTAAAAAATTCAATTTAGTTTTCTGGAAAACGACGAAAATTAATTCTTTTTGTTTTTCCCGGTACCCCTTCACATAATTTTGATTATTGTACACCACCTGTTCGAACCTATAACTAGTAATACAAACCTGGAGTTTATTGTTTTCTTTGATAATGTGAACGGTCTCTTTAAGTGGTTTCGATGACAACTCATTCTTTTGCTTAATGAGCAAATCTAATTTGGATCGCAACCCTGCAACCCTCTCCTCATAGGTGTCCCTCTCTTTTGTTAGATTTGCCTTTTGTTTATTCATTTCTTCAACGACACCTGAAGAATGATAATGAGTAAACATCTATTTATAGTACATTGCAACATCGTTGTAATATTATTGTGTAATGCCAACTGCCATGAATGCCATGAACATTATTCACATGGAATCAAAGAAAAAGGAGAGAAAGAAGAAGTTCATTTTTGTCTTAAATCGGGTTGGCGTCTCCTCACTTCCCAAGATTCCCCAACAATCCTCCAGTGCATGCCTTTGAAGTTATATTACAACAATGTTACAATAATAGTAATAGTTATACAAAGATTGAATTAAAATTTGACCTTCACTGTATCAGAGCCCTTGAATATTACTGTTACCTTCGGCCTTGTAATTCTTGTCGGCACTAGTGGAATTATTTTGGTTGTATTCGGAGTTGGCGGTCACCGTCGGCTGCGCATAGCCGCCAGCAGTCACCGGTGCCCACCCTCCCTGTGGATAATCCTCTCCAGGTGGGCCGGGCTGCACAGCCTGTAAATCAAGTGGGTGTCAGGAGCATGTTGTAAATTGATATTCAAACATTTCATCACTTACGATTACCTCTACACAACCATTTTTCCATTTGACTATTTAATTAATATTTATACGCTATTTTGATTATTATGACGGTTTTGCTGAGTTCTGTAAAATTTTTGCGTAGTGAAAAGTGCAGTAAAGGAGGGTAATATCCACTTTCTAACACTAGCTTTGTTTGTTCTTACCCCGCTCATGTATGGCTGCTGCCCAGTCTGCCCATATTGGTACGGATTGTAGTTCCCATAGTTCTCGTATCCACCGTAGTAACTCTGGTTCGGATACTGATTTGTCTAAATATTAATGAAAATATTAATAAGCAAGGTGTAAACAAATACCCATGTATTTATGGATCATACACTGCCCGATTGCCTGCCATATTAAGAATTAATGTACAATACTTTTTGATAATTTTTGCAAACAAAAATGGAATAACACCAAGAATGCTTCTGAAACTTACATTATTATACATGTTGTTTGTTTGTAAATGCTGGTACGCTGTCTGCATCGGTTGCTGATTGTACTGATTATTATGGCTAGTAGAATTGTCCCAGCTGGACGCACTCGACGTCCTAGCTCTAGGGTCCTGTTGGCCAACTTTTGCCAGTGAGTTCTCCTTAGGGGAGACGTTGGAATTGTGACGTGATAATCTGGGGTCTTCTCGGTTGTACGAGGAACGCTGGTAGTCACTCATCTTGTGATCCTGTAAAACAATGTTTCATTTCTAAAGGATTTACATGTAAAAACAACTTTTACAACAGTGGTTATAAAATGTTGATCAGTCTTTAAAGGGCCTAATGAGGTCAATATGATTATTCTATTCTTATACGATTCTTTAGAGTTCATCATCCAAAATTCAATCCACAAATCCTGAATTTTGTATTTGAGGTATGATCTAAAGCAGTGGTCACCAACCGTGTTATACATCGTGAGACATATGCGGTAAAAAAAATGTCCCCGGCACTACAGAACTACTTCGTAAAAAAATGGGTTCCCAGTATACTCACCTTCTTCACGCTGGGGTGAGATCACTGTCGAGGGGTAAAATACTAAACCGACTCTTTACCCTCGAAAACAACTGTAACCACCGTATTTACAATCACTCACGGAATGTTTTGGTCGATATTACCCAAAAAAGAAGAACCAAACATTGCAATATGTGGATAATAGATTCAATTGCAGCAAATATTGAATAAAGCAATTTAAGCATAATTTAAAATGAAAACCGCTAGTTTGGCCGAAAGGTTAGACCGCTTGTTTAGAATGCACGAAGACCTGGGTTCGAGTCCCAGTACAGGTAGTACATTTGTACTGAGAAACTAGTGCCATTCGGCGTTGGGAGCTCATTAACGGCGCTCAAGAGATCAGGGGCGAATTTGTAAAGTAACAAGCCCTAACTCAATACACACACTTACATAAACCACACGGCAGAAGAATTGGTTGATAGCCAGTTAGGGGCGATATCCCTAACAAATACAGTCACTACTACTACTAGGGAAAATGAAAACCTATCGATATATCATCTGACAACAGTCTCAAAGCAAAATTCCATTCATATTTATCCAGACCTCATTTATGGCTCTTCAAGAAAAATGAATACCCATGATGAGTGAGAAAACAATAAAAAATTTGTTTCACTTTTCACATATATAAGTTACCTGCGGTCACCAACAATCCACATCTTTATAATTACATAAAGAGCATTTATTACGACGGATGCATATGAGCACATCCTACGCTTATATATTATCTTTTACTGTTCATTTATAATAAAGTTATATTACTAACAGGTTGGCCTTGCCACGGGACGCTCTATATTCGTATTCCGTACTAACAACAAGTTTCACAAAACAAAATTCTAAGTTTTAAAATAAAAGTTCCTATTTTTAAAACCTACGTTTCGGCCCGTGGTACGTATTTTATATATACAGGGTCCTGCAACAGTGCGTCGGGCTTTCCTACCGCGTTTCCCGTGAAAGATAGAAAAAAATGTTTCGTACAAAAAGTTATTGGTTTAAAAATCTTTATGCCGTAAAATTATTTTCAAATATACAGGGTGTCCCAATTTTGCTGAATAACAAAATCAAACATTTTTTTAAATAGAACACCCTGTATTTATTAAAGTTTTCTGATGACATATTTCAACCTCTTCAATGTTGTATATTTAGTTTTGGATTGTGTTACAGTGTTACCAACTTACAATTTTTTTTTCAAAATATCAGGCATAAGCAAGCTCAACTTTAAAAAGTCGTAACGACCTCATTTTTTGAAGGTAAGAATAAGTTTTAGAAATAGTCGCAGTGTGATTAATACGCAACCTTTTTGTAATGAGAAATTTGAATTTAATAATACAGGGTGTCCAGAAAAAAATACCAAACTTTGCAAATTTCAAAGCGGTATAACCATTTTTTTTTAATTGAATGCCCCATATTTTATTTCATTATTCGGTAGGTATTTTTCTTCTCTTTAACTTGATGGTGCATATCTTATGTCTGAACCCTATAGTTGTTGAGATATTCAATATTTTTCACAAAAGTAACCATTTAATTACATTTCTATGCACTGAAGTAGGTCATGCTGAGACAAAACAACTGCCAAAATGTAAGTAAGATTCAATCTGAGATGAACAAAAACATTTTGAACATTGCTGTAGGATCGTTTCTCTTTTGTATTAATAATTTTGTTATCTCTCATGGTTTTGGAATAAAATAATTATTCGTATTGCAGAAGTACTATCTACTATTTTACAATTTTCGTTATGTGTGTATTTGCCGCCGTTGAATAAAACAAGATAGAAAACACATCATATATTATTATATTTTTGAATTCCTCGCTTAATTTGGAACATGTTTTGTAAGAACGTATGTACACTTATCTCTTCTAGTTTTCAAAAAAAAAAAATGTTCAGACCCTATCTCAATTCCTAACACATTCAAAGATATTTGCAGAAAACTCGTTTTATCAACAATTCCAATGGCCATTTTAATCAATCAAAATCGTAGGAGGGTTTGAAAAACAATTTATTGACATTAAAGTTTAACAAAGTGACCAGAGCCATTGTTGACTGTAGTAATATAGAAGTTAAAAACTTTTTTAGCTAAGGTCTTTATACCCAAGATACCAAAATTACTTTTTGTCATGGAAAATGTGATTTTCATAATATGACAATTATTATGACCTATATTGACAAATGTGGATATGACTTTGATATTTGCATTTCAAAATATTACATTCAACCTGTAACGAAGAGTGGCAATGTCATTTCATACTCGTCTTCGTTTATGCCCTCAAGAGGGCGGAAGACATATAGAACATAAGTTCTAGCAATTAATTGATTTTAAAAATGCACAGTTATGTTATGTTTTTATGAAATTTTATTACTAAAACTATTTTTTATACAAAACTTAATACTTTTACGATGTGTAATTACACATCGCAAAAGTTTAACCTATTGGTTAAGACGAATAATAGTATAATAATAGTATGGTTAATAGTAAACCTATTGGTTTAGACGAAGATCTGTGAAACCTTTAATACTTTTGAGATATTAATTGTAACTACAAAACATGTTATGTCAATAAATTGTTTTTCAAAGTCACCTTCGAGTTTTATTCATTAAAATGGCTATTGGAATAGTTGATAAATCGAGTTTTCTGCACGTAACTTTCAATGTGTTAGGAATTGCGATATAGTTGTAATTAGGAAACATGTTTGTCCTTTAATTCCACATAGAATGACATAAAAATATACAGGGTGCTTCAATTTAAAATAAGAAAAATAAAGTGCTTTAAAGTTTGAAACGTTTGACACTAAATTTTGGACACTCTGTAGAATGCATATCAAAAAAACTTGTTAAAGCAACTATCAGACCTTATTTAATAAGTACCTTGTATGGTTTTATTAACAAGGCATACTTTTATCTCTTATTAATTTTCTTAACCAAAGGTGCAAAACTGATTTTTTTCAGTTTTTATTTTTTTGTGCTAAAATCACTGAACCGATTTTAATAAAATTTCATGAGTATGTAGGCATACATAAAAGGCACCCAAATAAACAACAAAAAATATACCATGAAATTTAAAAATACACACCATCATGACGTCACACTTTTTTGGGACACCCTGTATAATCAAAAATATTTTCCTAAAATACGCCACAGAATGCAAGTAAAGTCTGCAAAATATCAAAATCCTAACTCAATTAGTAACTGAGCTACAGAAGACGGGAGGTGAAATGACGGACCCTGTATATATGTTTGAACATGTTCCGGGTCTTTGAACTCGTGTATTGTTTTGGGTGTTCTGAAAAGGACCTTTTTCACGACGTTTCTGAGAACTGAGAACTGAGAAGTTCTCTCCTAACACTCGAGAAGAATCCACCAGAAGATGGCAAATGCGATTTTGCCGAAACGTCGTGAAAAAGGTCCTTTTCAGGACACACAAAACAATACACGGAAGTTCAAAGACCCGGAACATGTTCAAACACATTTCGTCCGTGAAAACATACACATGAACATATATATATATATATATATATATATACAGGATGTCTACGCTAAACCGTTCGTTAAAGGTTTACGGGGTTGCCATTGTACAAAAGATTTCAAAAACATCCTCGTCACACGGTTGAATCAGTTATCCTCACGTGAAATATTTTCAAGTTTCTATCACTTCCGGTTCCACCGGAAGTAGCACCAATTTTCTTATTTTAAATGGAACACCCCATATATTATTATATTTTTGAATTCCTCGCTTAAATTGGAACATATTTTGTAAGAACGTATGTACACTTATCTCTTCTAGTTTTCAAGAAAAAAAATGTTTTTCTAAAATTTTGACCTGTAAAAGGTAGCCTGAAATCTGTCTATAACTTCTCTTATGAATGAGATAAAATTATGAGTTAATTTTCTAATTATACATAGAGGATGCCTCAATGAGTAAAATAATTGGAAACTGTCAATTTTGATAATAAGTGTTCATAAAATGTCAATATCTAAGTGCCCTCTTAAATATCCTGTAGTTCAATTTTTTTTAAATGGAATGACCCATTTTTTATTGCATAGTACGATTGGGACAAAAAATTACTACAAAAAAGTATAATACAACCATACTCCTAAAGCATTTTTTGAATTATTTCGAGGATTACTTTTTCGTCGCATTTCTGCAGGGTATAATTTTGCATGTAACAAGTGCACTTTAGTAGGCATGTGATATGCTTTTGTTTTGTCGCCATTGTAATGCAAACTGTCAAATAATAAAACCATTTAGAATAAAGTATTACAGAAATCAAAATCAACAAAATGAATCATTACACAAATCAACAAATTATTAATTTATTCTTTATACATGACAACTGCAATAGAATTGTTGCTCTAACATGTATAGTATTCAATAAAACTTATCCACATTTGCCGCGACAATGTCGATATGTTGAAAGCGTTAGGTGCATGCAATGACAATGCCACTGCTGCGGCTAGGGCATATGCAGAGAAGTTTCCAAATCGTCGGCACCCTGATGCAAAAACTATTAGACGGGCAGAACAAAGATTACTGGAAACAGGTAATTTGAATCCTAGACAAAATCAGGCAGGACGTCGATCTAAGCTAAGCATCGATCAAGAACAGCAAATTCTTGAATTTGTTGAGGCGGAACCAAGTACAAGCCTTCGAATTATATCGTCTCAAACTTATGCCCAAAAAGATACAATTCACAGATTGTTGAGAAATGGTTTGCACCCATTTAGGCCACAAAAAGTTCAAGTTTTGCATGACGGAGATAGAGAGCTTCGAATCAATTTTTGTAGATGGTTGCTTCATAGCTCAAACAATAATCCATATTTCATTGAAAAGATTCTGTGGAGTGATGAATACACATTTACCGAGACAGGTATCATAAATACGCATAACCTGCATGAAAGGAGGGATGAAAACCCCTACTTAATACGCCAAAGATCTTCTCAAAGACAATGGTCAATCAACATTTGGGCTGGCTGATTAAATAATAATGTTATCGGTCCATGCATTCTACCTAACCGACTTAATTCAGCATTGTATCTACAATTTTTAAATGAACATTTACCACATCCATTGCTTGATTAAGTTCCATTAGCAGATAGATTAAATTATTGGTTCCAACATGATGGTGCACCGGCACATTATGGAATAGAAGTGAGAAATAATCTGAATATTAAATTCCCTGGGAGGTGGATTAGAAGAGGTGGTCCCATACCATGGCCTCCTAGATCGCCGGATCTGAATCCGCTGGATTACTTTTTCTGGGGCTATTTGAAAGAACAAGTTTACCGTGAAGCTGTTCTGAATCCTGAAGATGTGGTAGCTCGGTTTCACGCTGCTGTGGCGTTAATAGATGAAAATATGCTACAGTCAGTTCGTGCTTCCATGATAACTCGTGTGAATGTTTGCCTTGAAGTAGGAGGCGGCCTATTTGAACATATTTTGTGAAAAAAGATGTGGACAATATATTGTTTTTTTAATATTATTAGCATTTAATAAAGATAAAAGTTGAAATATTTTTTTTTTGTTTTTATCAATAAATCTATAACAAAGGGCAAACGGAAAATTTTCCACTCTTAATTTTCAATTTCTATAAACCCCCTGGATCGAATCCCAAGAGGACGGGCGTCAATTTTGAGACACCCTGTATATATATCTGGACCTCAGAGCCAAACAGTATTAAGTGCACTTTTTTCATTTTTTTGATTACGATTGTTCCTTTAATTTTTTTTCCGCTCTTTCCATGGCGATGCGTAGTAAGTCCAGTTTCTTTCTTTTTACGAGATAGGTGGAGATTATTGATATTAAGTACTCTATTAAATAGAACCAAACAGTATTACAGGTTTACGATACTGCTTGGCTCTAGAAGATATCCAATATTTAGGTATTAAGTCCAAATGTGAGGTTAGGGGACTGGACTTAACACTGTTTTGTTTTAGTGACTATCAGTTATCATAATATTAAGTCACATTATTTTGTCCCTGAAGTTAACAAAAAATACTTGATAATTTCATTGTTTTAATATTTAAAAAGTTATTAGGGTCAACATTATGACATCAAGAAGCGTAAAAATATTACAAATGACGCTAACACAAGCCAGGTGCAACGAAATATCTGAAAAACCTGTTATAACGTCACTTTTGACCGAGGAGAATGGTGATTAAAAAATACATTAGTTTACCAAAACAAGTTTTGTTATTGTTTTACATTTAGCTTTTGTTGCTGATAACCTGCAAAATAATATCTAAGATATGCTAATAGCATGCAGGATTTCCCTCATGAAAATTTGAAAATTATTGTGTATAGTAGAACAATGCAAAGTAGAACCAAAATTAATTAATATCAATTACAACTAATTGACAAAGGGTAGCAAAACGCAAGAAGAAAAAATAATTTCTAAAATAAATGACAGATTACACCAAAATGTTACAAACGAAAACTACCAATTTTAAAGTTCAAGTAACAAACAAATATTTAAAAAATAATAATATCTAATTAAAGAGAAAATGCATAATGAACTTTTTTCCACTTCCACTTTTTTCATTTTTTTGATTACGATTGTTCCTTTAATATTTTTTCCGCTCTTTCCATGGCGATGCGTATTAAGTCCAGTTTCTTTCTGTTTACGAGATAGGTGGAGATTATTGATATTAAATAGAACCAAACAGTATTACAGGTTTACGATACTGCTTGGCTCTAGAAGATATCCAATATTTAGGTATTAAGTCCAAATGTGAGGTTAGGGGACTGGACTTAACACTGTTTTGTTTTAGTGACTATCAGTTATCATAATATTAAGTCACATTATTTTGTTCCTGAAGTTAACAAAAAATACTTGATAATTTCATTGTTTTAATATTTAAACAGTTATTAAGGTCAACATGATAACATCAAGAAGCGAAAAAATATTACAAATGACGCTAACACAAGCCAGGTGCAACGAAATATCTGAAAAACCTGTTAGGCCCAATTCACACACAAATGGCGTATGGCACTGGCGTGGCGCTGGCGAGGATTGGTCGTGGTGCGTTTAATACACACATGTGTGGCAGTCAAGTGGTTTAGTTCACTAATACATGTTGCCCAGCACAATGTATTCTTCCTCAGATGATGATGACCATGATTTGTTGAATATTATTAATTTAGCCAATATGCAAATTCCAAAAACATGAAACAAGACAAAACAAAACATGAAAATTTTCCACTTCTTCACAAAAGTTAATGTTGAATTGAAAGTCATCACGCATGATGATATACTAATAAATAAAATTTGTTAAAAGGAACGCAAAAACTAGAAAAATAAAATAAACAAAGTACAGGTGACAAAAAGGAAAGAATGGTTTGCAAGTGGCGAGCCACTTCGATAAGCCATGAGTGGTATCAGACTGGCGTGGCAAGGGCGCCACGTGCCACCTCGCCGCCACGCCATGTCAGTGTACATTGGGCCATAAGTTAACACATAGGTGGCACAAACCAGTCCCACGCCAGCGCCACGCCAGTGCCATACGCCACTTGTGTGTGAATTGGGCCTAATAACGTCACTTGGAGAATGGTGATTAAAAAATACGTTAGTTTACCAAAACAAGTTTTGTTATTGTGTTACATTTAGCTTTTGTTGCTGATAACCTGCAAGATAATATCTAAGATATGCTAATAGCATGCAGGATTTCCCTCATGAAAATTTGTATTTGTATTCTGAAATACATTTTAATTGTAAAAGAATCTATAGAGAAAATTGTTATCTGGAGCGATAACTGTCCATCACGAAATAGAAGTCATCAGATGATTATGTGCTATAATTTGATTCTTGTGCTGAAACCTTCCATAAAATGCATTGAACAAATGTACCTTTCAAGAGGACATACCCACATGGAGGTGGATACAATCCATGCACAAATAGAAAGACAAAAGAAAGCTTCCTCCCAATTTTCTCTAATAACTCCATGGGATTGGCAACAGTTTTTTAAATTTTTGTGCCAATTAATTTAAACTAGCAGAAATGGAAACCAAGGACTAAGAATTTTACCCTTTTATCTGAATAGTCCGGATCTTACTTCCAATAACAAAAAAAAAACCATAATTAATCAAAATGTTTTGATATCTAAAGTAGTTCATATGAAATTTTTAACAGAAACACCAGAACAGAAAACAGAATTTTTTTAACAAGTCGATTTCAATAGAACCAGTAAAAGACTAACAGGCAAAGAGAAACGTACTGTTAGTTCTAAAGAAGTTGTTGTCAATGCTAACTTAATGCTGCTGAAACCTATAAGAGATAGATAGGTTTTAAATCATCATCAAATAAAAGTCATTTATTTTAGAAATTATTTTTTCTTCTTGCGTTTTGCTACCCTTTGTTAATTAGTTGTAAATGATATTAATTAATTTTGGTTCTACTTTGCATTGTTCTACTATGGGTTTCTTAATAATAATTCAGTATCAAGTGCCACGTATGTATAAATTCGTAGGAGCTCAACAGTATTATGTCACAAAATAGAGTATTAAGTCACAAGATATTAAGTCCATTGCTAGAACCAAACAGTATTAAGTCCCACAATTAATTTAAAATTATTTAAATAAATTATTGTAGGAGGTTGGTTATTATCAGCTTTAGTTAGCTTCGAAAATCATAACTGGGAAAATAATAACCCATACTTTCCTATTTACAATAGTAACCGGTTTGAAAAATACCAATGTTCAAAATCTTCAAAGTGCTCTACTGTAAAATTTAAAAAATGTGACTCAATACTGTTTGGCTCTGAGGTCCAGATATACAAAAAATATATTTTTTCGAGAAATCTAGTTAGCCATGCAATTTTTCCAAAAAACAAAAAGCTCATAAAATTGAGCTCGTAAAACTGCAATTCTTTCCCCATTTAATCATCCCTCTATCGCCGCTAGATTCCGAGGTTCCCATACTAAACATCTGAAAAAACTCACCCTGTCTATATATGTATATATATATATATTTGCATTTGTATCGTGGTCGCCTACACACATAAGGCGACCACACCTCCATCAGAAATAATGTTGCTGGGACTCTAATTATTACTTTTATGTAATTTATCAAATATAACTTTCAGAATATCAAAAGAGGGGTAATAATTTGAAAATATTTTTATATACAATTGTTAGCTACATTCAACATTCGATTTCACCTCCGTACGTGAAAAGCGCGATTCCGCCACCGAAATAAATATTTTTGCCATATTAAACGTACCATTTTACCTCTGGCAATGTTGTCAACTGTAACGGAGCCAGTAAGTATATTATAATGTAGTTTTAATCAGTTGTGATTCCTCTGCGGTAAAGAGATGTCGAATTCTAACAGTATGGAAAAATAAAAATGTTTGTCTCAATCAAGAGAACGGCAGTTAGTAGAACTTGCTAATGTAATATACAGTATGTCCCCGGATTGAGTTTACAAGAGGAAAAACTTTTTCTTCTTTTATTTTACGCCAAAACTTCAAAGGATTAAGATTTTTTGCTTGTCCTGAAACCAGCAAATCTCTAATTAAAACTTAATTATTCTGATTCAGTGGAAAGAAAAGTTCATTTTTCTTTTGATTTCGGACTTTCTCTGCTTTTTAAATCCCATCATATTGGCAGTTTTATTTTTTTGATGATGTCACTTTGACAAATGAGTTTACGCAAGTTAAATACATACAAATGGTCCAGTATTGTTGCCTGCCAGAAGTCCCGATTTAACAATTTTGGATTTTCATTTGTGGGGACGTTTAAAGCAAATTGTGTATATGGATAACCTATCTAATAATGCTGAAGAATTAAAAAATCAGATAAGAGACGCCGTGGTATCATTGTCCATCGAAGAAATTCAAAAAGTTTGAAAGAGCTTTGTTTTAGAGTAGAATTGTGCGCAGAATTGGGTGGGGGTTAATTGAATAGTGATTGTTCTTGTTAAAAATGACTTTTTTATCTTAAAGTTGTTTCTTTGAGTTGCTGTTTATTAAAATGATGTTTTTCACAAACATTTTTGTTATTTAACTTGCATAAGCTCATTTGTCAAAGTGACATCGTCAAAAAAATAAAACGGCCAATGTGATGGGATTTAAAAAGCAGAAAAAGTCCGAAATCAAAAGAAAAATTAATTTTTCTTTCCACTGAGTCAGAATAATTAAGTTTTAATTAGTGATTTGCTGGTTTCAGGACAAGCAAAAAATCTTATTCCTTTGAAGTTTTGGCGTAAAATTAAAGAAAAAAAAGTTTTTCCTCTTGTAAACTCAATCCGGGGACATACTGTATATTAGTAAAAGTAAGCAAAACAATGAACCAGGTTAAGTTTTATTTTATGAAATTATGCAATGAAATAACATATGTACTAATTACTAATTTAAGACGATAATTTGCACAAGAAGGCGATAACTAACAGATGTAGATGATACAATGAATCGATGAGAAATGACATTGCATATCTCCATCATATAAAACTCTCCACATCACCTTATAAAAAATAGTTGACAAAATTGAGTCTCCTTAGAAGCAATTGATTCTGTTCATTGTATCATGGTATTCTATCATATACTCAAAATTAAATAAGAAACAAATATAATTATAAAATATAAATTAAATGTTAAATGTTACATGGTGATTTTATTTAGAAATTTCTGAGTAAATTCAGAAACCAATTAAATTCTTAGAATGTAAGTTTCACCTACCATAATTTAACTTTATCATACAAGTATGTTACCTGTTGAATGCTTTTTAATAAAAAAAATCGTATTTAATCATTAACAATACTGCAATAAGTTTAAAGGTCGGATAATTTGGTTTATGCAATCAAGTACTTCACCTGAATAGCTAAGACACACTACATTTTGAAGTTATTTTTCAGAAATAATAATAATAATAATAATCCGTACTGCTCCACTACCTGTGGTGGAATTGGTTACTGTAATATTTTTTTACATCAATTTCTTTAATTTTAATCTATGGCTCCTCAACTACCTAAAGGTTCAAATACACATGGTGCGTCAAATACATATCTTTAGAAATGTTTTTGAGAAAATGTTAATATACAGTGTATCTCAGTTACTTCCAGACATAGCAAAATTAACATTGGTTAATTATGTAAGGATTAACTATTGCTTCGCTGTATCTAAAGGTATCTAATTCAAGGTCCACAAATAGAGGTTTTTCTATAAACTCTTAGGATAAGGTGCCACCAAAACGCGTACTTCCGTTAAAATTAATATTTTTTTCACTATAGCAATGTTACATCTATACTAAGTATGATTAAGACAAAATATGGTAGAAGAACAGGCAATTTCCATTAGTTTATATATCTCGAACTCTAGTCAGGTAAATCTTGATTAATAAAATATATAATTTGTGTAGGTTCATTTTCAGTAAAAATACTTTAATGCAACATACAACCCATTCGAAAAATCTTTCTTTTGCAGAAATGGGTCTTGGGAAATAATTTTAATAATGAAGTAGTACACAGTTTTCAGTTTCCAAATGTAGCAGAAATACATACACATTTTACAACAAATAATGGTGATAGTGAACGCGAAAAATCACCATCAACATTTCAATATTCATCAAGTTCCTATGTTCCCGATTCTGAAGAGGATACCAATTCAAATTCAAAAATATATCCGTTCTTTGATTCGTCAGGCAGTGAAAGTCTCGTTATTCCAGTTTCCGAACAATTGCTATTAACTAAAGAAAGGGTTGAAAATAACAACAATAATCTATCTGATGTAACAACACAGAACGAAGCAAGATATGAATTAATAAATAGCTATGTTAATCAACGCTTAGAAAAAAAAATCCAACAGAAGAACAGTTAGCAAATTTTGTTACAATTCGGTGACGAATTTTGAGAGACACCTGGAAAGACATCATAAAGAAGAAAAAGAAGTAACAGATTTTTTGAGTTTTCCAAAAAAACACAAAGGAAGGCAAAAACATGCGACGAAAAATAATATCTATTTTGAGATATGAAACTCAATCAAAAGAATTTATCGAAAGTAACAATACTAATTCTAATAAATTACCATGCATTCATTGCAAAAAACTCCTTTCGGCTAATTATTTGCGGCGCCACTACAAATTATGTTCTATTAAACCAATAAATAAAAATTCTACCAGAATTCAACATCAGCAATTATCCCAGACTCTGCTAGCGACTGCTGCAGATTCAGGAACACTGCCGCAACTTTAAGAGTTAGAAATAAAGTATTTCCTAAGATGAGAGCCGATTTAATATCTTTCGTTGCGAAAAAAGATCCTTTGATGATATGCTTTGGGGAAAATTATTTAAAGAAACATAAACGGGCACAAATTGTTATTGCTTGTTCCAATAAATTGAGGGAATGTACAAGATTGCTGATTGAAATACGACGCCGTAAAAATAACGAAAATCTTAATTTTGCGGAAATATTAAGCACAGAATGTTTCGATCAAGTTGTTGCAAGCGCAAGAACCTTAAAAGGTTATAATGTGGAAAATAAATAATTCAAATCTCCGAGCTTAGCAATGCACTTGGGAACTCTTTTAAAACAAATTTCAGATTATTGCACTCATTTAATATTAAAACAGATATTAAAATATGACAATGTAGAATAAAAATTAAAGGATATAAAAAGATTCAGAAGAATGGTGGAAACTCAATGGAATTGTGAAGTATCTTTATTGGCTACAAAGGATTTAGCTGAAAAAAGATGGAACAAACCAGTAAAACTACCTCTAACAAAAGATGTAATTAAATTTAAGAATTACATCGTAAAGTCTGCTGATGAAAATATGGATATTCTCAAAAAGGATAATACCAACGAAAAGGCCTTTAAAAACTTAGTAGAGGCTAGATTATGTTTAACAATTTTGTTTAATCGAAGGCGAATTGGAGATGTCCAATATGTTAACGTTGAATCATACTTAAACGAATTTGAAATTATTGATCATACTGAATTTATGGAACAACTGACGGAATCCGAAAAGATATTAACTGAAAGTTATAAACAAGTTGTAGCAGGAGGTAAAGGCAGTCGTCCCATTGTCATACTATTTCCAAAAAAATTGCAACAATATATCAATCTATTTCTTGAAGTGCAACAGGAAACTAATATAGTTCTAAAAGAGAATTGCTATTTGTTTGCGTATCCCCACATCAAAAACCAGTGGATTATAAGAAAAAAGAAAATAGCAACGCTTATGCAAATAATTAACTTAGATCCAGAAGACTATTCGCAATTTGCGAAATTTATGGGCCATACGGAGAAAACACATAAAGATTTTATGAGTAAGTAAACTTCTTTTATAAAGTTTGTTTTTATATTAAGCTTTTTTTTAGAATAACACAAAATGCATACCAAACAGCAAATATATCCAAGTTGCTGAATCTATTTGATAAGGGCAAAGGAATGCAATACAATGGAGCCTCGTTGAATGAAATAGATATGGAATCTTTAGAATCCATCGATAACGAAAGTGATCTTGGGATGCAACAGAACTTAGGTAGTTTACCGAGTACTAGTCAAGAACTAAATAACGATAACGGAAATGAAGAATCATGTCAACTAAAGAAAAAAAAAGACTGATAAAATAGTTAAACAAAACCATCATATGTACAAAGACGATGAGAACACAAGTAATGCGAGTGCACCTGTCAGCAAAAATAAAATCGAAATAATTCCCAAAGACAATGGAATTAGATGGACCGAAAAACAAAAACATATTGTTAGGCTGCACTTTAAAAAGAATATTAAACTAAAAATTGCGCCAAAGAAAAATGAGTGTCAAGATCTAATTAAAAAAACACGAGGAATTGGATAATTTAGACTGGGTTAAAGTAAAGACCTTTGTATACAATATTTACAAGAATAATTAAGTTCAAAAGAATAAAGTCAGATTTTGTGTTTTGCTGTATAATGTAAGATCTTTATATTTTTTTATATTTCAAATAAAAAATTACAAAACTAAAAGAACTTTAAATAAGTGAATGGACCCTGTTGTAGTTACGTTTGACTACTTTCACTTCTAATGAGTTTAAAAATAAATGAAAAGCAAGTATTTTAACAATAGAAGGTGTTTTTATTCCGAGGTTAAATGCACGAGGTTGTTTTACACAAATCTGAACTTGGAGTGACCACCCTGAACATTGGGTGCATTCTCAAGAGAAGGTTGTGAGAGTGGGGAGAGCCTGGCCCTCTAGTGGCACAGCCAGCCAGCGCCCTTTTGGCGCGAACACCAGTCGTAAACTAAGCGCCAATCGTTTTATTGCGATCGTTGAACAATTTCACAGTTATTTACAAGGTAAGCCAATGCAAGCAAACGATTCTACGTCTAAAAATTAATAAAAAATCTGTTCGTGTCATCAGTCTGATTTTCGGAATTACTTACACCAGAAAACATCCAAATCGTGCTTCTGCTACTATTCTGTGTGTAGGTTCTTGATAATTTTATTAATCGTAACAAGTACTGCTAAAACCATTGTTAAATAAATGACAAGAATTAAAATAATCTTGATTCAATTGTCAATCAATATATCATGCCTACGAACATAATAAAAAAAAGGTTAAAAAGGTGACAAGGTTTTGATTAGATTTTATATTTACTAAATACTAAATTTTGTAATAATACCATTTTATTTTTGATAAGTTTGCATAGTTTTTTCGATTTATCCTGTAGATTACAATTATTTTAATTACTTCGCGTTGAACTTTTGGCATAAACTAGTTATATTTCATTACAAAATTAAATCTGATAAATTTACTTTAATTTTAAGGTTTTATTGTAATTACAACCTTAAATATAAAATTTACATTACATAATTGTGTGGCAAAATGAATTTAAATTGAATGTCCGCCCAACAGCAACAGAATGGTTCCTACTGCCTTAATGTTCAACTCAGACCATGCAATGTTGCCGCTTTTTCGGAGGCCGTATGAACCGCTAGATATATAGAGGTAGACTCAACTGTTGGCAGTAGCAGATATATAAACGTATATTATAGAAGCGCTTTCGACGGTAAATCGCTGAACTAATTTGTATATAAATATACGTTCAGAGGTCCAAATGTCTCCAGCCCATATTTCACCAGGTATCTTAAAGTAGTGCATTAATGATAAAAAACTAAACCGGAGGCGAAGACGTAATTTCGGAGGCAAAGTCGTACGTATGACATAGCAATCGGAGGTGTATGAGTACTGTGTGCATATATATATATACAGGGTGATTCAGACCACCCGTCCCAGGCCTTTTGCTCGGTAATGTGACGTCTTAGAAGTTCGGGAAAAAAGATATCATAACAAAAGCCTACCTGAAGAGTTTAATGGAGGTTGTTTTGATTTCCGGAAGTAACCGGAAGTAGGCGTAACTGCACTCAACTTCAGAATTTTAAATGGGAACCTGGTCGTATGTGACATCGTTGGATAGGTATTTTAAAAAGAAACATATTTTGTAAGAAAAGTTTTTTTATAAATGATATACTTAACGGAATAAACATTAATGTGTCGGGCATCCAGCCTAGACCATTTTCCCGAAAGTATGACGTCATAGAGGTTCCGAAACAAAATAGCATGACTTAAGCCTACCTGATGAATTTAATGGCGGTAGTTCCGATTCTCGAAAGTTACCGGAAGTAGGCGTAACTGTACTCAAATTCAGAATTTTAAATGGGAACCTAAGCCATTCTAGAAGAAACTTTTTTTTTTTAAGAGAAACCAGAATAAACGATTTTTATTGGAATAGTTTTTGTAAATAAAACTCACCCAGCACCATCAGCATATCAAACCCTTCCAAATTTGAGAACACCATATTGAATTATTGCCCAGCAATATCGTATTTTATTGAAATTGTGGACTTTGCAGACAGTAACAGTAACAAACTTGAATGCTAAGTGCAGTTACGCCTACTTTCTCTGATTTTCGAGAAACAAAACTACTACCATTAAATTCATGGGGTAGGCTTGTGTTATGCTTTTTTTTTAACCTCAATGACATCATACTTTCGAGAACATGTCCTGGGGTGGTGGCCCGACACATTAATGTTTATTCCGTTAAGTATGTCATTTATAAAAAAACTTTTCTTACAAAATATGTTTCTTTTTAAAATACCTATCCAACGATGTCACATACGACCTAGGTTCCCATTTAAAATTCTGAAGTTGAGTGCAGTTACGCCTACTTCCGGTTACTTCCGGAAATCGAAACAACCTCCATTAAATTCTTCAGGTAGGCTTTTGTTATGATATTTTTTTTCTCGAACTTCAAGACGTCACATTACAAAGAAAAATGCGGGTGGTCTGATTCACCCTGTATATGGTGTCTCTAAATTACATGGACATGGCTTAACCACAGATTACTGGGATCAACAAAAAACGATTTCACGCAACTTATCTATATACAAATGCGTTTGGTTTAGCCACTATTCAGCTTCAAACTTAATTGTAAAAAACAAAATTAGCTTATAACAAGAGAACGTTTACATTGATTTTGATGTTGTTTGCCATGACACTGAAAAAAAAAACAGTTTTGCACCATTGGTTAAGAAAATTAACAAGAGATAAAACAATGCCTTGTTAATAAAACCATACAAGGTACTCATTAAATAAGGTCTTAAATAAGGTCTGACAGTTGTGTTAACCAAGTTTTATTGATATGCATTATACCGAGTGTCCAAAATTTAGTGTCAAACTTTTCAAACTTTAAAGCACTTTATTTTTCTTATTTTAAATTGAAGCCCCTGTATATTTTTATGTCATTCCATGTGGAATTAAAAGACAAACATTTTTCCTAATTACAACTCTATCGCAATTCCATATATTTATTCCTATTTAACTGTCCAGCATTAAGAACATTTTATTTCAATTTTCCAAATTTATTTTTGTTGGCCGGTGGTAAATGAGGATAAGTTTAATTAAATTTTCTGCAAGTTCAAAGAATAATTCTGTCACACTTGTCCGGTATTAAATATACAGGGTGTCAATTTGAAAAGTTGCCACCTACTTTTTTCATAGAACTAACGATTATTTTTAAAATTACTCAAAACCGTTTGGGTGGTTCTGAGGAGAAACCAAAATGGCGTAGGTAGTATCGACCCCCTACCCACACTTTTGGCCTCACCCACCTCCATCTAGAAAATTTAAATGGCACCCCCCCTACTTGTGGTATATCGTTGGAAAGCTCTTGAAAAATGCTTTCCAATCATTATTGATACATTATGATTTGGTCAACTAGTTTTGGAATAAAGTGCAAAAGAGTTCAATTAATTAAATTCAAATAACATGTTAAAGTAAATGTAAATGAAATTGTTTCCTTGCTTTCTAAACAAAAATATAGCCTGCTTTCAAACTCCTCGCGAACATTCTAAAAGGTTTGTCTAGTAATAGCGACATTATTGTAATATTCTTTCTCGTAATTGTTCAATAATATCTGGATGCGTTTTATAAACTACGGACTATAAATGACTCCATAAAAAATACCTAGAGGTGTTACATCTGATGATCAAGGAGGCCATTTGATAGGCCCTCTTCTTCCAATCCACTGATTGGATAGTGACCCTGCTCTAACTGGATGTACATAGTGAAGAGGTGCGCCACCTTGCTGAAAATGCAATGTATTTTTGGTCCATAATTTCCACGTTCATCTGTTTCGTTTTGAACCTCCTGAAGTACGAGAGGCTCAATGAATTCATCCAGCAAATTAGCATAAACTGTGCCGTTAAAATTTTCATAAATTTCAACAGCTATTGTTTTTAAGGGGTCACTTGAAATCTGTAGTGTATAAAACATAAATGAAAAACGAAGCGGTGATGAAGAAAATTGGCAACCCTGTGTTTATTTAATTTTGTATCAGAATTAAATACACAGATTTAGAACTACTAATTGTTAATCCTAAAAAAAAATGCGACTTTTAATTCTATGTGGAAGTAATTTTAATTAATTTTTGAAATACTAAAATTACACCTAAAACCCGACAATTTTACCTTTTGGGACTAATGGGGTTACCGTTGTAGCATGGGGTTCATCATTTGCAGATAAACGTAGAAAAAAAAAAATAAGGAAGCTCAGAAAAAATACGGCGAAGCTCCAAGTGAAACAGGAAGGGGTGACACACAGGGGTGCCGAAAAAATTTGTCAACCCTGTTGTTTATTTTTCTATCGTAATTAAATTTAACATGCTTTTAGTGAACTATTAGGGAGTCTATAAAAAAAATTACAGCCAAATTTTTAAATTTAAAATTACACGCAAAACCAGACGATTTTATCTTTTTGATATTTATCTAAATGAAGGGTCATATTTTGGCTAAAAAAAACGGCGAAGCTTTATGTTAAACAGGAGGGGATGGTAGTGCATGGGGGCCGAAAAAAATTGTATTTTTCTACCAAAATTAAATTATACAACCGATAGTTTAATCGACAGGTTAGAACGCTTGCTTAGCATGCACGAAGACCTGGGTTCGATCCCTAGTACAGGGGGTACAGGTAGTACATTTGTACTGAGAAACGAGTGCCATTCGCCGTTGGGAGCTCATTAACGGCGCTCTAGAGATCGGGGGCGAATTTCTAGAGTAACAAGCCCTAACTCAATACACACATTTACACAAATCACACGGCAGAAGGCCGTTGGTCGATAGCCAGTAAGGGATAATATCCCTAACAAATACAGTCACTACTACTTAAATTATACACGCAATTGCAACTACTACTTCATGTAAATTCTAAAAAATATTTTTTCCGCGCACCGAAAAATATCAAAATATCGATTCGTTTTATCTGTTACACATACCATAATTATTGAGAAATACTTTCAAATACAGTTAAATTTACAACTTTAGTTGACTAACTAGTACTAATGAAACGTATTTGTTTAACTGGAATAATTTTTTCCCAAGGCAATCTTAAATTTTTCACAATTTTATTATTAAGCATTAAACTCACTAAACTTTATTATGCAACCTTTTAGTATTTTTAGATATTCGTGAAAAGAAAAACAAATGCGATCAATTTTGTTCATAGAAAAAGTTATGTTAATATTTAAACATTGTCATTGTCTAAGGAAATAAAAATAAAAGTCTAATTGTGACAAGCTTTTAATAAGCTATTAATAAAATGTCTAGCTATTTTCCGTTAAAACCTTTTTATTCTAAAAACAATAATAAAGGCTCCAGAGAGGAACTTCCTTACTTTTTAGTTTTATTTTACATTTGCTCTCCAAGGCAATCTTTCTTTAATATTATACATTTTTGGTTTGACAGGTATTTAAGTCAATTTTCTTAGAAATTTCTGTTATGGAACCTCATGGAATATTTAGATATTCGAAGAGAAAAACAAACAAAGAGAAAAAAAATTGTAAAAAAATATAAAATACATGAAGCATGTATTACTTGCTATGATGCCACGTGCACATATAGAATTAAATACTGGAAGAAAAATTACTTTTAAGAAATATTCCAAATAACTGTCAAACCACTCATTTTAGTGATAGGTTTGTTTTAAACTTCTGTGTAGAAAACTGTTCCATCTATTACCCCTTCATACAAAAGTATATGTCATTCCATTAAAAAAAAAAATAAAGAGCTTTAAAGTGTACATGTAAATAAATAAACTCTTGAAATAGTACTGGGAAAATATCAACATGTACGAACTATTGTAATGATAGAGCCATTCTGCTGCTACTATAGAGAAGTTTCTTACCATATGTGCAACTGTTAAAGGTTCATATTGCCGTTCCGGAGGAACAATGATGCAACTGCAAAATGAATATTTCGGTAGAGACCAAAAACGATTGTCAATTATTGAGTTTTAATGAAGTGTATAGATATTATAGGGAATATAACTCATACGTAAAACAGTGACGTCATAACAATGGTTTCTATAGTTACGCATGTATTAATAACTTATAATGCCAAAAATACAACGGTTGTATTTTCACGAAAATACCACGAACAAATGTCGGTCGCTGTCAGAATTTGGAGTCCCACACACACACAACGATCGTAAAGGCGACGACCACATACAAAAGAATAATTATATGTCACGATGATATCCGAACCGATCGTCTTATTTATCGGTTGAATAACTTGTAAACAATGGCCACGATTCGACGCACTCACAAACAATATCTAGTGGGCCGCTAATAAAAACATAACCCGAAATGTCAGGGTGTCTAGTACAAGTACGTACATAATTGTGGTTTGCTGTTTGAAAGATGAAGTCTAACCTAATAAATATAATAAATAGTAAATCTAATTAAATATAGGTAGTCATCATCATCACTATCAAATATTCAAACGAAATATTCAAAAAAGGATCGCTGGCAGCTATTGTTTGGAGGCGCAAATGCAATGAATGCACAAGTTTAATTGCAAAGTGGAAAGTCAAGAACAGGGGTCGGCAACGAGGTGGCCGCAAAGTTATTTAAAAGTGCCAGTCATTCAAATAGGTATCTACACCTAAATTCTAAATTTTAGATATTTAAATAACAAACACTCATTATAATGAACAATTTTAGTAAAAATTAATATTTTATCTTTGTGAAAATACCAGCCCTCCCCGATTTTTATCGCAAGGTGCCACCCGTATTTCTGAAATCCTCCCGTATTCCTTCACACAATTTGCAGCCGTGCATAAATCCAAAACACACAAGGGGGCGCCGACAGCCGCCATGACAGCTAATGGAAAAGCGTCGTGACAATCATTGCCTTCAAGGGGGCCCACGCCTGTTCACCGTGCAAACGTTGTCGAGGTCTCTGCTGGTCGATACATCTAAGTATATAAGTGTTAGTTCTAAAATCTTACCTTGATTATAACCAATTCATCACGAAAAGTGAACTTCAATGGACGATATAAACACGAAGCAACCAATTAGAAGTGCCAACTGAATATTAATCAATGCCACCATTGCGAAGTCCCAGTGGGTCTCAATATGCAACCCAATATACACATTTGGACATGAAAAATACCGCGCGATTTTTCTATCTCTGAACATAGGCTATGATCAGTCATTGAACTCTAAAATACATAACTAGAGGGCCTCTCAATGTATACCACTGTAAAGTGACTTTATAGACACAGTGGCGATACTGCCCAAATCGCCGCCATGTTCAGGCAAAATATTGGCTGGACATTCAAATGATATATGACTTGACATTGACGATTGCCATAATTAAAAATCAATCCACAGTTCACACTCAATCCAGGAGTTACAGTGACGCAGAAATCGACAAATTAGTTGGAGAAATGACTTCTAAAAACTCTATCAATACCAAAAAATACTTCTCGTAGTCTACATGCAAAATTCTGACCGAATGCCCTCGGCCAGTAATAAATAGTAGTAGTGTCCTTCTGCCAAATGTTTTGTGTAAGTGTGTGTATTGAGTTAGGGCTTGTTACTCTAGAAATTCGACCCCGATCTCTAGAGCGCCGTTAATGAGCTCCCAACGGCGAATGGCACTAGTTTCTCAGTACAAATGTACTACCTGTACTGGGGCTCGAACCCAGGTCTTCGTGCATGCTAAGCAAGCGTTCTAACCTGTCAGCCAAACTAGCGGTTTAGTAATAAATATTTTTCATTTTCCATCATTTTCGGATTGATGAAAAATGAGTTCGTAATTATCACTGTCCAAGAACATAACTACTGATAATTTCTAATAGTTTAAAATGCCAGTTCATTGATAAAACGGCAAAAAAAAATGTTATAGTAGATATCAATATTTCAAATTTATTTTAAAAACTATACTTAATAATTTTAATTGTTGATTATTAATTTCACTTGTTATTTTAAAAAGTAAAACATAAATGTTTTAAAAGTAATTATTACAAACTAGGTACAGAAAAGTTTTATAACAAAAAAAAACAAGAGATTTGCCTCACTTTCTCATCGATTTGCTACCACATACATTCATAACACGATCAATCTTCTGTCCTGCAATTGTTATCGGAAACGTAAAAAACCGCGTGATAACTTTGTTTTGTAAATTATGACACTGGTTATATATGGTTGCCGGGGACTAATTTAAATTTGTCGAGGAAAAATTGTCTAATATTTGCATTTTGCGTTTCTATTACAACATTATAATATTGTCGGAATATTGTTTCCATTTGTTTAAACATTGCAAATATATCATAATTACAATAAAATAATGCATTTTTAGAACACGTAAGTGTTACTAATTGTGCATATGTAGCTCTAGTTAAAGTTTTGGATCCTACCGATTTAATACATAAATTACAAACTTTTGAACACCGTTGTATACTTTAGTACTTTAGTACTTTTGTAATTAAGTAACCACTTATATTGTATAAAGAATTAATTTCACTGTTATTGAAAGATACATCTGTTAAGACAAACTTGGATGGTACAACAATCGTAGAATAATTCTGTGAGATCGGATTGCTACATTTTGTATCCAAAAAACCTGATAAAAAGCATCCTTCTCATAACTTCCTTTCGACGTGTCTTAAGGATATTGCGAAACGCATATAAGTTTTAAATTGTGTTTAAATTGTAAAGCTGTGGGAATTTTTTGCTGTGCAAACAACAATTTGCCTGAATATGGCGGACCCATCAAAACTGTGACCACAGCTGTCGCCACTGTCCCTATAGGGCCACTGTAAACCACTGACCCAAAAATAAAAACTAGGCAACTCGCCGAACAGTAGTATTCGTATCTCTCTTTGTCACATGTAAAGTATGGGCAAATAATGCAGTACAAATGAATTTTATCATTTAAGCTTAATTAACAGTATTTTTGATATTTATTACTTACTAGTATTGTCCAATATACTTGTATGCTCAATTTACAATTGTTGCAAACAAAACAAGTTAGGTAATTATTATACCGGATGTTAAATTGGTTTGGTACACATAGGAATTTAACACGTAAAACCACATTTGTGAATTTTCTTGATTCCCTGATTATTTTAGAGAAACAGTATAAGGGTAAACAAATGTTCAGCTATAAAAAAATTACCAAATTACATTTATACCTACTACTATCGATGTGCTTCCGGAGAGGAGAAAATATGAAACAAAAGCCATTTGTTGTCAGTTTTAAAGTTTCATTAATCAATGCGTGTTGAAAAAGGCTTATCATTACAGAATTAGTGCAATAAAAATCAGTTTTTAGAGCTTTATTATTATCAAAAAAATATGTATATATTTCATATACCGAGGTTCTGGGACAAAGGACGAACATAGGAATTTAAGATGTAAAATTAAATATGTGTAATTGTTATCTCCCCTATCAATTTTAGATGAAAATCGCAATGCAATATTTTTTGCTTAAATTTTGCTGAGTATTAAAAACTGTAAATCTTCCATCCATTTAATTTACGTTTGTACCAGAATCCACCACTGAAATAATAAAAATAAGTTGAATAACGTATCACAAAAACCCCTACCATGAGTATGACAAATGTGATGTTATCAATAGTAATATGTTTAGTGCATAGTGAATTGCCGATAATACAAGTGATGGGCTAATTCGAATTATAATAATGGAATAATTCGATTATTGGTATAATTCGGTATAATTCTATGATTAAAATCATTCGAATTATCATTCGTGAAGCGGGTAGGTTAGGTTAGGAGAGGTTCGCTTTAATTAATTTTTAATCCGTAATTTTTTCCGTACAGTCGTCACAGTAGTTAGGCAACAAGAGTACTAACGCAGGTTAGGTTAGTTTTCGATTAATTTAATCCGCGTTTTTATTGGCGGATTAATCCATTACCGCGGGCAGTAACAATGGGTTGATTGCGGAAATCGCGAGTAATTTAATCACAATTGCAGGATAACAATGGAATAATTGCAGATGCATTACATTAATTACAGGTGCATTACTGCAATTACAGGTTCTTTAATTGCAGGTTCATTGACGATCCGCGAATTTAATTGGCAGTCTAATCACCGCGAGCAGTAACAATAGATTGATTGCAAGTAATTTAATCACAATTGCAGGATAACAATGGAATAATTACATCAATTGTAGGTACTTTAACTACAGGCTAATTGGCGATCTGCGAATTTAATTGGCAGTCTAATCACCGCGGATCAAATTGATATCATAGTTCGCGGGACTGAGGATCGCCACACAGCCGCCGCCTCCGACCCCGCCGCCCCCAGACTACCCACCAGACCAGCCGCCACCGCCCCCACGCCGACCCCGCGCCGCCCCACGCCGCCCCCCGTGGTCCCACTGCCACACCGCCCCCGATGTGGCCGTGCGCCGAGCGAGTTGAACCAGCCATCTGATAATGCCCGGCATGGGGTCGCCCGAGGTTCGCCCCCACCCGCGGTGTGTAATGCGATACACGATTCGGCAGGAAGTGATCAATCAAACCGCACTCAAATCCGTTGCGGGTTGCTGGCGCAGGCCTTAAACATACCAATTTTATCATTATACAACCGGTCCCCAGACGGGCTATAAAAAATAGTGGCAGAGTCTGGAGATTAAGACAGCTGATAAACACGGGTGTCACCCGATACGGGTTTTTAACATATCATTATAATTAAGTCGCCGGGGCATATGGAATTCAGACGCGATATAAAAAATAGACGGGGGGGAGTCTGGGAGATAAGACAGACATGATAAATATATCAATTTTAACGATGTCGTAAATTGAATACTAAAGGAAAATATAAAAAAGTAGGCGGATGCAGCTGTGAATTAAGATTAGATATCTAACGAAATATGCACGTGCACCGATTAACTTGATGTCGCAACATGTCGAGACTAGAACATTCCTGTCTGTGTGAACACGTACGCCACCACACCCCACCCCTGCGAAGGTTATTTAAAAGAAAAACGTCGTGCCACGAGCATCAGTCTACTCCGACCAGTGTCGAAGCACACATCTAGCCCTTCAAGTTTCTTGTGTTACCCTCTGTGCCAGCACAGATCTCCTAGTGAGTGTTGTCGTGTTTTGATCTAGATTGAAAGCAGAACAGATCAGCCCGCTCGCAACGCTTATAATAATTTAATAGGTGAGTCTGCAGCATTAAATCCAGAAACAAATACCAACAATATTTACAAATATTGGAGAACCGTAAATATTAATTTATCCTATTTCCAGATATATCTGCTATATTTATATCACACCGCTAATTTTCACGCACGCCGCAGCTAATCCAAGTATGTTATATCAAAGTCAAATGTATGCACGCGATAAAATGATTATTATTATTTTAAGAAATGTCTATTATGGAGACAGCAAACACTCTTGTAAGAAGTGTGGACGACTTCTGCAGGCAGGATGTTCGGGACCCCCGCATCATCGAGAGCTGGCTGGGGGCAATTCGCAGGAACCTGGCGGCCCTAAATTTAGCTGTCACACAGCTGGAAGGGACCTCTAAACGGAACTCTCGGCCTCCTCAACAGCTTGACTAGCGCCATCACCAAAATGCAGCGTAGGCGGACGCAGCTCAAGGCGCGGATCATCCGAGGAGGTGGAGGAGCGAGACTCCCCGCTGCCATAGATTATGTGGACCTCAAGTCGGCGTTCGCTGGGAGGATCCGTACGGGGGCGTACCTAAACCGGACTCACAAAGACCCCATCAACTTCCTGGTGGATTGCGGCCCCAGGGTTGCGACGAGGACCCGGAAAGCTCTGGCCAAGGAACCGTTCTTAAAAATCAACACCACATTCTGCGGAGAGTTCACCAAGATGGCGGGCGGTGAGGAGATCTGGGAGTATAAACACTTCAACGCCAAGAATGTGGTGATTGATTTGGATACGGACTTGGCCGAGTGGTTCATGCTCCAGGTCATGGTACCGCTATTGGAGCAGCTGGAAGAATTTCAGGTTTGTACTTTAATTTTCTCTAATATATCCATGTTTATTACAGGAGCGTGAGTCTGGCTGGGCCCTTGCAAGCGTGGTAAGCCTCAATGTGAACACCAACAAGTATACGCCGCTCCTGGGATCCTCGTACATTGCGCTGCCGCCGCAGATAAAATTAAGACATGCCTGCGTCAATGTACGAAACAGCGATGAGGCTTGTTTCGCTTGGGCGGTCACATCAGCGCTACATCCTGCCCCCAGAGATACCGAGAGGATGTCGTCCTATCCACGGTATGAGAGCGTCCTGAACCTGGAGGGAATCACCATGCCCATGCAAAGACCTCAGATAGAGAAATTCGAGCGGCAGAATTCTCTATCAATAAACATCTTGACTAAGAATAGAGGTAAATTTACAGTTAGTCCGTCGCGCCTCACCCGGGATAAGCGCGATAGACACGTAAATCTCCTGCTTATTCAGGATGTATACGTTGATGAGGCCGATGATGAAGACGATGATACAAACGCCGTCCCCGTCCGGTATCATTATGTGTGGGTGAAATACCTCTCCAGGCTGCTCTTATCCCAGCTGAGCAAAGAGAATGGGCAGAAGTTCTTTTGCGACCGATGCCTGCATTACTTTAGAACTCAGGGCAAGCTGTCTTCTCACATTCAGGACTGTGAGAAGATGAACGCCTTCAAGGTGAATCTTTCCCCGGGAGGGAAGATCGCCTTTAAGGCGCATAAGAACAAAGAGCGGTGCCCGTTCATTGTATATGCGGACTTTGAGAGCATCTTAAAGTCCACGGCAATCAAATTTGGCAGCACGGGTAAGAAATATTCCAATCGTGCTAATAACACAAAATACTAATAATAATATTGTTTTGCAGGAGAAAAGTATCAGGAGTACGAGGCGTATAGCGTTGGTTATTACGTCAAGTGCTCCTATGATGATGCTCTTTCTTGCTATCGGAGCTATAGGGGCGAAAACTGTGCTGCCTGGTTCATCGCCGAGCTAAAGCAGTTTGCCGAGGATGTCGAGACGGTGTTCAAATGTCCCCTGCCGATGAACGTGCTGACTGCCGAACAAGAGTACAAGTTTCGCCAGGCGTCATCCTGCCACATATGTGAAAAGCCGCTGGGACAGGACCGTGTGCGTGATCATGACCATCTGACCGGAGCATTCAGAGGAGCCGCTCACAACGAACGTAATCTGGAGTTCCAGGATTCACGCACCGTCCCAGTGGTATTCCACAACTTCAGCGGCTATGATTCGCATTTCCTAATCCGGGATGTCGCGAAAGGATTAGAAGGCAGGATGACGCTGGTCCCCAACAACACAGAAAAGTTCATTTCGTTCTTTAAGAGCATGGCAGGGACAGACATCAAATACAAGTTTATAGATTCCTGTAGATTCAAGGCATCATCCCTGGATAAGTTGAGCTCCTACCTCGAAGTCAAGAAGATAGTGCACAGCCAATTCCCGCTGTACAACGACGACAAGATTGACCTGCTCACCCGTAAGGGAGTATTCCCCTACGAGTACGTACAGAGTTGGGTCAATCTTGACGAGACTGACCTCCCGAGCCGAGAATCCTTCCGGAGTCAGCTGACTGACTCAGACATCAGCAGCGAGGATTATGCGCACGCTCAGAAATTATGGCGGGAATTTAGCATCACCACGCTGGGCGAGTATAGCGATCTATACCTTAAGACTGATGTGCTACTCTTGACTGATGTCTTCGAGGCATTCAGGGATGTCTGCCTGAATAATTACCACCTCGATCCAGCCCACTACATGACCGCACCGTCATTGAGCTGGGACGCCATGCTGAAGAACACGGGGGTCCAGCTTAACATGATTGGCGACGTGGATATGTTGATGTTCTTCGAGCGAGGTATTCGAGGAGGACTCACCCAATGCTCGAAAAGGCATGCCCGAGCAAACAATCCCTCTGCTATACGGACACCGATTCTCTGATATATGACATCAGAACTGCTGATATCTATCAGGACATCAGGATGGATATCAGCAGATTCGATACGTCCGAATATAGCCCCGAGAGTCCCTATGGCATACCGCTAGCGAATAGAAAGATCCCGGGTCTGATGAAGGATGAGAATTGCGATAAGTAATTGAGTGTTGAAATCGATATGCTTGAAACTAATGTGCTATTTTTTCTATTACAGGCCGCATCATGGAGGAGTTTGTAGGACTCAGGGCAAAGATGTATGCGTGACGAGTGACATCATCTGCGGACACCAAGAAGGCCAAGGGCATCAAAGGGTATGTTGTCAAGAAACACATATACTTTGCTGACTACCTGGCCTGCCTCAACACTGGTATCGAGATGGTGCATGAGCAGAGCTCTATCCGATTCTTCAACCACCAGGTGTTCACCATCCGGCAGAAGAAAATCAGTCTCAGTCCACGCGATGATAAGCGTCATCATCTGCCAGGAACTCACGAGACGCTGACCTGGGGGCATTATTCACTAGCGGTCATGGACATTTAGTGTAGTTTTTAATATGTATATGTGCGTGTGTATACAGGGTGTAACAGAAATACGTGTGTTAATTTTAAACATTGGTAGAACACGTTATATAAAACATTTTTTCTATATGTTATTTTTCAAAATTTGCAGGTTTTTTTAATATTTATTTGCCCCCTAATTTTGACCGAACGAGCCGTTCTCAGGTACTGTCACTACATTTTGTCAAGTGAAGTTTATTTCAAAATGCCAAATTTTTCTAATCAAGAATTAACAGATATTGTGTTGGTATATGGCCGAGCCTTTGGAAATGCCGCAGAAGCCCGCAGAAGCCCGTAGATTGTCCAGTGCACAATATCCTGAACGTGTTTTGCCTAACAGGCAATGATGTACCTTTTTGACACCGTTGCCATCACAACAACAGATTTTATCGCTGCACACCTTTAACCATAGGCGGGTGCGCGTTTTAGTAAATAAACTAGAACATATTTTAAATCAGTTTGACGTTGGTTTTTGAAAAAAAAAACATATAGAAAAAATGTTTTATTTAACGAATTCTACCAATGTTTAAAATTAACACACGTATTTCTGTTACACCCTGTATATTGTTTATCTATTTTATAGTTCATTTATTTATGTATTTTTGCCGTTTTATTCATTATCTTGTATATTTCTTATGTTTTTATTTATTATCTTGTATATTTTTTTTTACGATTTTATTTCTGCATTGTATATTTAAATAATATTGTACATATTTTTTGAAGATTTTTCTTTATTTAATATGTTGTCCTCTCTATGCACTATGGAGGGGGTGAATAAAATAAAGTTTTTACATTGTATTATTATTTTGTATTACCATATAAAATATCCATTACATAGTTGTACAGTACTTTAACATTTCTATAACTACAAGCTACATTCTTATCATTAAGTACATGAAGTCTGCAATAATCTCGGGTTTTTAGCAGTTTTGGGCAGGTATCGTACTCTTCTAAATTAACAACGTTATCAAAAAAATTACTGAGGTATGCAGCCTTTGGAGCGCCCTTGACATAGACAACATCAACTGGATATCTCCTAAATAAGTTTCCAATGTTGGATAGATTTGAATATCCTCCGCTGTAGGGCAGTCCATGGTACATCCTCTCCAGCTACACAATATCTTTCTGGCAGCTCCGGCTCAGCGCGATGAATGGTTTGGGCGGCTTGAATAGGAATGTCTTTATCCCCTCTCCATCAAATGTTAGAGCTACTTCCTTGGGTGTAAATTCAGGTGTGCAAAAGCCTTGTATATCAACGACCAGCACTCGCAGCGTTGAGGCAATATGCTTGCGTAGAACAGGTTCCAGCATTCTCCCAGCTTCAGCTATGCGCCTCTCGAAACGTAGCCTATCAGCAACAATATGTTTCCACTGTATATGCTGATCACCCTCATGAGGTCTATACATCAACGTTATGGGACATAAATCAAAGCTTACTTTCTTCGGCATTTAAGTGAGCTTTTTAACCTCTCCTGTTAGAGGTCTGTACTCAACGATGCTATCGTACATAATGAGGCAATATGCTCGAGTACCGGCAGCAAATGCTGCGGTCACCTCCAACTCGATATTCAAGTCGACTGTAGCTGTTTTAATGCTATCATTCTGTTTGGATACGTCAAATAGAAAGATTATTTTATCTCTAAACTGAGTATAATTCAGCATAGGCATATCATCAGCGCGGTCATAATAACTTTTTTGAAACTCGACATACATATGGTACGCACGCGTGTAATCGCCAGCTGCGATATCGAGATTTAATGCATCGTAAGGATAAGTTTCCGAGTTTAGATGAACTCGAATATTTTTAATATTGCAATGATCAAATCTCGCGCAGTCTACGCCAACATTATTTCTCCTATTTTGCTGCGATACAATACCGATATAGCGAGGCTTCTCAAGATTACTCGAAATCTTTACGGGCCAGATTTCTTTTTCAGTCTGTCGTAAAGCTGTAAGTTCACGCAGTTCACATCCGCGAAATGCTACACGAATCGGTGTATTCTTGTGAATATTTTGATAGAGAGCTAATCTATTCGCAGAACTTGGCTGTATATGAGGGACGTGCCATTCAACTTTATTGAGTCTGAGGACAGCTCCGGCGGTACCGGTATAGCAGTTAGTATCAGTGGCAGATCGCAAAAGTATTAATTCTTGCTTGATATTCGTAATCACTTTACGATAATCCTCTGCAAATCCGAGCCAGTACTTGAGCGGAATTATAGCGAAAAATTTGTTATTATTGACGACAAAGGTTTTCAACTGTCCGGTGGAACACCATCCTGCCATCTCAACAGCGTTTTTATCTTCACCTCGCATTGACAGCAGCCCTTTGATTGTACTAGTTATGCCAACATTGCGAATTTTATCTACCTCAATGCCATTCAATTCATAGCGTACCTCCTCAAATAAGAAACTGAATGCATTTTGAGTAAGAGAAAATTGGATGGGAATACCGCCAGCTCCTGCAGGAGGCTCGACCGCACCGCTAATATAGATGTAGCTATCGTAAGGCAAAGTCAGAATAACTTGCTGGTGGATCGTAATGCGGATTTCATCGTTATTACCGAAATTTGCCGTTTGACGCATAGAGTTAGAAGGTATTAATGATTTAATAGTACTGCTTAGTGATAGGGGTTTATTCGTAATATGAGTATTAAGAATGTTTGCTACCTCGTGCGGATCAGAAGTCATTATTAAAGTTTAACTCTATAGGATCGTTAGTGGTTGTACTGTTTCTATTGGCTTCTGTTGTATCTTTTAATATCCCATATTGTTTTTATTCTGTAGGTAGACTTTTTTATTGTCTTATCAATAAATTATCTCTTTGAGCATTTGGTAACGTTGTTGTAGATTTTACAGTACTTTTTATAATGACATCTCAGTACTGGATTCGACGATTGTTTAGTCAGTAGGTATAAGGCCCGTTTGGTTTTACTACATTTCCTTATTCCTCTCGTGATCCAAGTCTTACTGTTTAACCGAATTTGTTGTCGTTTCTGGGAATGGAAATGTTTTGTCTACGACTTTATTTAGTGTTTTGTAAAATGATTTGATCTTATTGTCCGTTTCGTCACGATACGTGGTATTCCAATCTACTGAGTCACGCTCACTGTATTGGGTTTAGGATGCGATACACTTGTAATTAAAGTGTTGTGTTGTGATTGGTTAATATTGGTTGTGCGACGGTATTTAGTACATTGAATGGTGGTACGACACCGCTTGTGACTATATTAACCATGCACGTACTGCTACTCTTAAGGATACGCTTTGGTACGGATATACTGACTTTGAGCTGATATTCCGAGAATTTGTCCAACGACTCACGTTTTTGTTTTGTATTCGCCAGCAAGTCTACGTTGAAGTATTATATTTAATTTAATCGATGTCAATAATAGGTACCAGTATAAAACTTGGTAAGACATTTGGTATAAAAACTCGCGACAAGAAAGACGCGGTCGGCCTCGTCGATTATTATACGCTACGATATATCCACCTTTCAGAGAGTTTAAAATCAAAATAACTCAATAATTAGTGAATGGTACTTATCTGAATTTTCGTTATGTATACGGCGTAGTGCCAAGTGTAGGTGGATGCCAATCATAGCCTTCAAACTACACAAAATTGGAACTCGTGCGTGCACAGTGCACACTCGACCAGTACTCCTGACAATTTTGTCAGGTTTTTATTTTTTAAATGACCAATTTTTCAACGTAATTGTCACAGCTCATGCTTTCATCATAACTTTCTTTATAGTAATACCAATTGTAATTAGATAATAGTTAAATATAACATTTAATTTGTATTTAAAAAGTATTGAACAATCAATTTATCTTAAAATGTGAAATAAAATATTATTACACCAAGTATGCTACAATAAAGGGCAATCAAAATTACTTTATCTCTGAAGCAATTTTTAAAACAAGTTACATGTCTATATATTTACAATAAGTTTTAGTGCTACAACATAAATTTCATCATATTTTTTTTTCTTCTTGATTTGTATGCTGTTTTATCAGTCGCAGTACTAGTTATTCAAATAATGTTAGGCTTTTCAGCCTCGATATATGATATTGCTTGTATAAGTCTTAATGTGTATTTGATTTATTTTACCTATTTTTCGTGGTAATCTGTTAATCAGTTTTTTTTTTGTTCAGAGAAACGAAATGTTTCCAATTTTGGCACTAATATTGGCTTCAATGTGACAATGATTTCCAAGCATCGTAACCTAGATGCACTTTGAAGTTTTCCTCAATTCTGCAGCACTGCGGGATTTTCTCTTTTTGCGCTGTAATTCTGCGACTTTCGAAATCGCCGGGGCGTAAAATTGGTCGAAAACGAATAAAATGCTGCAGTGTAAGTTGATGATAGCTCAGAGATGTGTCTGCGCTGCTTTGTTTGATGCGTATTTTTACCTTGAGGCTCATATTAATGCACCGTATTTTTAGCCTGCCTTTCTATTGAGGAGCAATTTTTGCCACAAAACATAGTTACGCGTGCATTGTCCACCTACAAATGCTTTCAGTTGGCGCTGCTAAATGTTTTCGACTTGTGTCTTGATACAATGTTGATACAATCATCCAATTGATTGTTATAAAAATGTACTACGCGTATGCGAATTTATATAATTATAAGTCTTCAAGTCCTTCAAATCTTCAAACTGGAATTCCTCGGACATATCTCTCGTAATCCCAACTACGAAGTTTTGCAACAACACGCAAAGAAAATCCGTCTCAGAATTTCATGGTTTAAATTCATGGTTGTGCAACCTACGTGACTGGTTCAGCCCTTTATCTGGCGAACTATCGCAATGCCATCTCTAAGGTACGAATGGCCATGTTGGTCAGCAACCTCCGAGAGAGACCCTGATTTCAAGAAGAAGATGATGCCTTCAAGAAGCCCAACCACGATTTGCTATTTCGCTTGCAAAGACATTTCTATGTCTACGACGTTTCAACAAGATTTGTAATTTATATTAGTTACTTAGTTTTAATGTGGCCTGAAAAAATGAAAGAAAACACCCAAGTTTAAAAATATTGAACTAAAACAATGAATTCTTTTATATATATAATATAAGAATAATAAAAAAAATATTCACAGTTCAAAGAAAAAAAAAATTATTATTGAAAAAAGGGGGAAAAAAGAATAAATTGATATACCTTATTATGTATGGGCTAAAACTTATGAGGTTTAAATATACATCATAACAACACGTGTGTTCTGTTTAAAATGGCACTGTGGCCATAATTTACATTTAGCTATAAGAAGATGAAATTGTGAAATAATTCTGTAATTTACAGTTCTTCTGGAAATCAGAGAGTCATAATTATTGTGCATAGTCAATAGAATTACTTCACAATATCGTCTTAATGGGTTCTTTATTTATATAATATTAATGGGCATACCTGACTATTTTAAACAAGATAGTTGGTGCAGTTTTAGATTATGAGAAACCTAAAACTGCACTAACGAATTTGTTTGCCAGTAACTTGGTGACGTTAGAATTAGTTAGTAATAAGCGCAAGTTGAGAATAGAACACTATTCAAATATGTGCGCACTCAAAAAAATTAAAAATAATGCGGTTTAAATATACAACGTAATAACACATGTGTGTTCAGTTTAGAATGGCACTGTGGCCATATAGTACATTTAGCTGTAAGAAGATGAAATTGTGAAATAATTCTGGAGTTTATAGTTAATTTGAAAATCAAAGAGTCATAATTAATGTACATAGTTGATAGAATGATTTTACATTATTGCCTTAATGGCTGCCGTATTTACATATACGAATTGTGAAATAATTCTGTAACTTATAGTAATTTGAAGATCAGTTATAATTAATGTACATCATTAAAGGAATTATTTCACATCTCTATTTCATAACTATTTTAACCAAGACAGTTGGTGAAGTTTTAGATTAAAAATCCGCAATTACCTTCAGTCTAACTTATTTGCTCATCTGTCATTTGGTGATTTTAGAATTAATTATTAGTGCTAAGCGCAACTTGAAAATAAACCGCTATTAAAACATTTATATTTGCACACTCAAAGTTTGTTCTAGTTTCTCATAAATGCACACTAAATGTCGATAGTGTTTTACCTTTTAAGTTGATTAATCTATAATAGAATTAATACAATTCTATTATGGATTTCTAAAGAATTTGATACACATAGTACATACACTAGTTTAAAATATAGCCAACTCAGTTGAGGCTTTTAAAAGTGCAAACAAGGTCAAGAACATATTACGGCGCTCTAAGAATCTTAAGACTTCTACTAATCTCAGTATTTTACATTTTGCATAGTACAGCAACTTGGATTTTACTGCAAATAAATTTGTATTTCAGGCAATTGATTTGCATTCATTTTTAAAATTGTGAAATGAATACTAAGGTTAAAGACAACTACAAAGAGTCAGATACTGGATAGGTAACTTTGTCTAAAATTAAAAAAAGAAAAAAAAAGAGATTTTGTAGCAAATTATAACCATTCAAAAGAAAAACGGATTTTTAATGATGTCCCGAGTTTGGAGCTCCCCCACTCCTACTATGACAAAGTGACTATTTATAAAAATGTCTGTGCATGTGTGTAGGTACTTGTGCCCTAAGTCAGTTTTGTATTATCTAGTTATGAAGGTATGTTCACCAGATGCAACCATTACTGTAAAGGCCATATTCAGCAACGTTCGATAAAGCTATTGGATCAATGACCCTTATTAATTTTTTTTAAGATGCCACTTTATTGGTTTCAATCAAAAATAGAAGAATTCATCAAAATTTTAGGTCGAAACTAAGTATATTATCCTATTCCTTATTATTTTTTTATAAAATTGTTCAGAATATCCATAATAATTTTGGTTATTATTATAAAGTTTACTAATTTACATGCTTACATGTATTTACACACATGCTCATTTTAGTAGTTTAGGATAATGATGTTGGCTATTCATTGATTATCCACTAAATTCTATAGATGTTACTAATCTTCAAGAAATCTAGCTATACTGAATTAATATTGCATCCACGTGCCCGTATTACAGCTTCCTTAGGTCGTGGCATCGACTCCACCAGGTTCGTTATTGTTTCGTTTTCGAGAAGATCCCATTCTTGCTGAAGAACAGGAAGCAACACCAACAGGGTGGCTGGGGCGAGGTGAGAGCTTTAACATCTTCGTATCATGTCTGAACATTTTCGATAGAAATCAAGTCTAGACTCTTCGGGGGCCACTCCTTTCAGTTGATATAAACTACATCATCGAAGTATGCATTAACAACCGTGGTGATATGTGGTCGTGCATTAATTATTTATTTAATCATTCATCCCTTAACCTTTCGGTGTCGGACTTTATGACTTCTTCGGTGCGCGCTGTGGGATGGCCACTTCCTTTTTTTCGGTCTACGCTGCCAGTTTGTCACGAGTCAAAATCATTTTTTTAAATTTTAAAATCTGGATACTTTTGCTTGAATTCGACCATGCAACCTTGAGCACTATACCCCCATTTCCCATTTCGATTAATTCCATTACGGAAATAGGACTCTGTTATGAATGTTTCGTGTTCTGAAGTAAGAACCATATCTTTGACATTGCTCAATGACTTCGATTACAATTTCGTGCCCCCGAGTCAAGCAGGGCATGCGTCTTTAACAAGAAACATAAATAATGTGGGTTTTTAAATACTGACGAACCTGTAAATTACAGTTCAAATACTGAATCGGCTAAATGCTCGTATCGCCGTAGCTCATAATTCAATCTGTTGATTTACCAAGAAATTATTAATACATAGTTGCATTTTCAAATTCTGCATAATCTCAAACTTGCTGTGATATTGGTTATTAAATGCCGAGTCATCTCTTTATTATAATATTGTATATTTTGAAGAGTCATTCACCTGAAAAGAGTCCATTTGTAATTTTGAATTGAGACGACTGGAAACTGTGATGATAGGATTAACTATCCACCTATGTTAATACATACGCGCCATCTACTGTCTAGCAGTATACTATTTGTAGGAATCTATACTTTAGATTATGGTAAGAACATATTCCACGCATAGCACATGCATGAGCCAGTGCAATAAAGACAATCATCTCATCAGCACGTGTTATCATTATTCCCTACCGATCCCACAAGATGATGATGTTAAGCCACAAACATCATTACATGGCGCAGTCGGTAGAGCTCTAAAAAGTGAAACCAGGAGATAGTAGTCAATGCGTAGTAGCATATACGTGTGTGGCGCAGAGTGAATTAAAAAAAAAAAAATGGACATGGTGAAAGGTGTGGCACCGATGGTAATGGACGGCAACTTGGCCAGTAATTGGAAGTTTTGGAAGTACTGTTTTCTAAACTACCTTGCAGCAACGGAGTAACACCAAGAAAAGCCAGGAAACGCAATGTGCGCAACTGTTACATTACATAGGAGAAGAAGGATTTAGAATCCACAATACAATTACTTTCGAGGAGGGCGAGAAAAACAAAATGGAAGTTCTAATCAACAAATTTGAACGTCATTTTTTACCGAAGAAAAATGTCGAGTATGAACGTTATAAACTATTCTCAAGGAAACAAAAAAATGGAGAATCTGTGGAACAATATGTGACAGAGTTAAAAAAAATTGCATTGTCGTGTGAACTGGGAGATTTAAAAGACGACCTCATAAAAAGTGTACTAACATGTGGATTAGAGAGTGAGGAGATGAGACAGAGGCTGTTAGAGCGCGAAAACATATCACTGGACGAGGCAATCTCAACATGCAGATCCATGGAAAGTTCTAAAGCCATCACTTCAGATCTAGGAGAAGAGGAAACAATCGACATCGTGAGGAAAAAGAGACACAATGGCAAATGGCCACAACGCAGCGGAAATCCGTCAACGTCGACACCAAGGCACCAGTATCATCAGCGTGAAGTGCGCATGTCAGAAGTGAGACGAGTGAAATGCGGTAGGTGCGGAAAAGAACATGCGAAATTCAAATGCCCAGCGTACAATAAGCAATGTGATAAATGTCGCGGCAAAGATCATTTCGCAGTAATGTGCAGAGTGCACACGATTAATGTAGGCTACGACGAGGAGCAAGCGGATCAAGGAAAAACAAAAAATAATGAAACGCGTAGACGGGCCTACTGAATGGGTTCATCCCACGGTAATTGTAAAAAAGCCGAATGGAACATTACGTGTTTGCCTAGACCCAACAATGTTAAATAAAGCAATAAAACGAGAACATTTCCAATTGCCGACTTTCGAGGAAATCACAACAAAAATGGCAGGTGCCAAATATTTTTCCCACCTCGATTCATCACAGGCCTTTTGGCAAATACTGTTATCGGAGGACAGTTCAAAAAAATGCACATTTGCAACACCATTTGGCCGATACAGATTTTTAAGATTGGCATATGGGTTGAAATGTGCACCGGAAGTTTTTCACAAAAAATTCAAAAACATATTTGAATTAGAAGGGGTCGATGTATATATAGACGATTTGATTGTATGGGGATCAACGCTTGAAGAGCATAATAAAAGATTAAAGCGAGTGCTTGATCTAGCACGGAAAAATAACGTTAAATTAAATAAACAAAAATGCAAATTTTCCCAAACAGAATTAGTATTTATGGGACACGTCATTAATGAGTATGGAATTAAACCAGACTCATCTAAAATACAGGCAATAATGGAAATGCCAAAACCTAATGACGTAAAGTCATTACAACGCCTCTTGGGCATGGTAAATTACGTGGGTAAATTTATTGACAACCTGTCTGCCATCACGGCACCTTTAAGGGAATTGATTAAAAAAAATAGCATGTGGAACTGGACGCAACATCATGACAATAGTTTAAGTAAATTAAAATCAATTTTAACAAAAGCCCCAGTTTTGCAGCACTACAAAATAAACAAAAAAACCGTATTATCTGTAGATGCTTCCAAGGACGCTTTAGGTGCGGTCCTCATGCAAAATAACATGCCTTGCGCATATGCGTCCAAAGCATTAACAGATACACAAAAACGGTGAGCTCAGATAGAAAAAGAGCTACTTGCAATCTTATTTGGATGTGAACGCTTTTCACAATACATTGATGGCAAGAAAATCGATGTTCAAACAGATCATAAACCTCTCGAATCAATTTTCAAGAAAAAATTAAATGATTGTCCACTCCGATTACAACGAATGTTGTTACGATTACAAAGATTTGACCTCAACGTGTATTATAAACCCGGCTCAAAAATAAAAAATAAAAATGAAGAGGATTTAGATAAAATAATTGAGGGACACGTATGTTTAATTAAGGAAAATTTAAAAATGTCAGAAGCTAAACGTTCAACATTCCGCAATGAAACATTCAATGATCCAATACTAAACAAAGCATTAACAAATTTAAAAAATGGGTGGCCAAAAAACAGAGAACAAAAACTAGAATATCTTTATAATATTAGAAATGAACTATTTGAATTTGATGGTCTATTATACAAAAAAGACAAGTTAATTATACCAAAAACTCAAATACCAAGTATTTTGAAAGCGTTACATTATGCACATCAAGGCATAACTCGAACTCAATACCTGGCACGCGAAACATTATTTTGGCCCGGCATGACTCGTGATATAACGGAATTTATAAAAAACTGCAAAACCTGCATGAAATTTCAGAAATCAAATATAAGAGAACCATTAATGACCAGGGAGATCCCAGAGAGACCCTGGCAACACGTTTCTGGTGACCTATTTTATTTAAACAATGTTAATTACTTGTTAGTGATAGACAATTTTTCAAAATTTATTGAAATTCGGGAATTAGACAAAAATACGTACTCAGAAACCGTGATAAAGTATCTAAAATCAATATTTGCTTGTCACGGAATTCCCGAAATATTTTACTCAGATGGGGGCCCACAATTTACGTCGGCAAAATTTAAAGAATTTTCCAAAAATTGGAATATTAAACATATACTCTCAAGCCCCTTCCATAGCCAGTCAAATGGACTAGCAGAAAGAGCAGTCCAAACAATAAAAAACTTGTTAAAGAAATTCGTAGAAGAAGGAAATGACATGTATCTAACCTTATTAAATTACAGAAACACACCGGTTAATGATTTAGCTTCACCCGCACAACTTTTAATGTCACGTCGGTTAAACAGCCTAATTCCGGCACATAAATAACTGTTATTACCTAAAGTATTCGATGTCAATGACACAAAAAATAAACTAATAAACCGTCAGAATACTTACAAATCTTATTACGATAGGCATACCCAGCCCTTATCAACATTGAAGACAGGTGACAGGGTGAACGTACAACGAAATAAAAAATGGGAAGAAGGAAGGATTGTAGAGAGTCTTCGACCTCGAAGATATAGAGTAAGAACAACTCATGGTAAAGAACTTGATAGGAATCGAAGATTCTTGGCAGTCATTCCAAATTCTCCGAATGAAACTGAACTAGATACAAATCATGATCATCATGGCTTAGATAATGAAAATCAATCTGAAACTTCGATGGACAACACATTTGTTTATCACCCACCTACACACACTAGTAGTGGCAGAGCCATCAAAGTTCCAGATCGTTTTATACCGTCTTGAATTTGAAATTGTATAATGTGTTGATTTGTTATTTTAGATACTATGTTAGTCTAAAAGAAAATAATTAAGTTTCCGTTTCACTTGTATATATATAAAAAAAAGGGTGATGATAGGATTAACTATCCACCTATATTAATACATACGCGCCATCTACTGTCTAGCAGTATACTATTTATAGGAATCTATACTTTAGATTATGGTAAGAACATATTCCACGCATAGCACATGCGTGAGCCAGTGCAATAAAGACAATCATCTCATCAGCACGTGTTATCATTATTCCCTAACCGATCCCACAAGATGATGATGTTAAGCCACAAACATCATTACAGAAACTACCAATTAAATATCGAGCCACCTTAAAGTTAAAGTTAAATTTTCATTACTCCTAGTCCATAGTATAATGCCGCCTATATGGGCCAAATCTCGAGGAACATAAACCAAACTAAGGAACTTACACCAAATGACATCGTTTAATTGGGAAAATATTCCGCTTAATTGGGACAGATGAACGCAAAAATTAGTTATTACATACTAGAATCCATTGACGAAAATTTAATAAGTTCCATAGCCTGAGTGATTCGTGCAAAAGCTTCCCTTTTGAACACCTTTGGAGGTGTTGCAGAGGGTCAATAATTTAATGAGCTTGTCCGAACAAATTCACGACCTTTGCGACTTATTTAACTCGCTCTTTGGTTGTCCTGCGTTCCTTGAGTTGGTATCGATGATTTTTAACATTCTTGTAGCGGTCAACTCATTTTTTATTACGGAGTTCGATGCTAAATGTCGACTACAAACTTCTTTGTTTATAATATTTTGGGCAATGTATATCAATGTAAGTTATGCTTCTTAATAACATATTATTGTAATGTTTGAATTTGATTTAGTTATTGTTTGTGCGTTATGCTTCTTAATAACATAATATTATTGTAATGTTTGAATGTTATTAAGTTATGGTTTTTGCGTTATGCTTCTTAATAACATAATATTATTGTAATGTTTGAATTTATTTAAGTTATTATTTCTGCGTTTAAAATATGCAACTCTAACGTTCAGCCAATACTATATATATATATATATTTTATATTGATTCTTTTCTTCTCCCCAAAAAGAAGAAAACAATAATATAAACTATTAATTAATAACTGGTATAAGTAATGGATGAAACTATAACGAAAATAATATTTATCCTTGTAAAACATTGAATAATTTAAAACTGAAAATACGACCGACTGCGCCATGTTAGTAAGTTAATTCCGCGACAAATGAATAATCGTTGCCCAAAGCCAAGTTATTTTACCTATTAAATCCCGAAAATATCTTCTAAAAATGATGAAAGGCCGATGATCTTAATTATCATTAATTCCCGAAAATACTTCTTAGAAATTGGAAATGCTAAAAGCTGATGATCTTAATAATCCACGCTTCAAATGAAACGTTGAAACGTTACAAGATGATTGGATGCATGTCTTTTGCAGATTCACGGAATTATCCTGGTAGTTCTGTGCGAGAGAGTGGTTGATGAGGGCAAAAGGGCCGTGGTTGTAACTCAGTGTCAGGCACTTCAGTGGTACTCAAACGACAACACTGCCCGCAGGAAATTGACCATCTTGTGCCAGCAGGTTACCACCAGAAGCCCCTCCTTTTCAGCTGCAGGCTTCTTCAAGATAGACTATGCAATGCTCTTCAACTTTGTGAACATAATAGCCACGTATGTCATCGTGCTAATTCAGCTCCCAAAGTGAAAATCCTCATCATCCACAGATATATTAAGATGAAATTATGTAATTTTGTTTCGTCCCTCTCTATTAATAATAAAAACGTAAACATTCTCATCATGCACATATCAATTGTTGTTATTGAAATTTGTGAATTGTTATGCTTACATAGTGTTTATTGGTATTAAGAAACAATACATCATTGTTACTCATACATCATTGTTAGTATTGTTTTTGTTGATTTGTGTTATGTAAATTTCCGAAAACTTATATAAAGGATATTTTGAAAAATTTATGTCAGATGTATATACAATATGCCAAGTCCATTTAAGTCCATAAATGGTGAAAATTTTACGGTGTTGATAGTTGTAGTTGAAAGTTTGTCAAGTTTTGAGAGTTGTGTTTGAAAGTTTATCAAGTTTTTATAGTTATGTTTGAAAGTTTATCAAGTATTGATAGTTAAATTTGAAAATTTGACAGTTTTTGACACATGCTGTTGAAGACTTGATAAGGTTTGATAGTTACACTTGAATATTTTACAGATTTTGATATAAGTAGTTGAAAATTTGCAGATACAGTAAAAATGTTACAGTTTTTGATAGTTATTGTTGACAATTTGGGAGTGGAGTTAAATAGTTAACGGTTTTTGACATTTGTAGTTGAAAATATGACAAAATTTGACCGTGGCAGTTGAAATTTTTTGAAAGTTTGATACTGGGGTTGAAACCTTGGAGATGCAGTTAAAAAATTGAGAATTTTTGATAGTTGGACTTGAAAATTTTAGAAGTTTGACAGTTTAAGTTGAAAATTTTACGGTTTTGATAGTTGTAGTTGAAAGTTTGACGAGTTTTGAGAGTTTAAGTTGAAAATATTACGGTTTTGATAGTTGTGGTTGAAAGTTTGTCAAGTTTTCATAGTTGTGTTTGAAAGTTTGTTAAGTATTGATAGTTAAATTTTTAAATTTGACAGTTTTTCACTAATGCTGTTGAAGACTTGATAAGGTATGACAGTTACACTTGAATATTTTACAGATTTTGATATAAGTAGTTGAAAATTTGCAGATACAGTAAAAATGTTACAGTTTTTGACGTATGAAATAAAGTTACGCACTTTTTAAAAATTTTCAAAATTGTTTTTTATTGTTCACGACAATTGTTTCGCCACACTGTGGCTTCTTCAGGTGAAGAAATGATAGAGAAGAAGCCACAGTGTGGCGAAACAATTGTCGTGAACAATAAAAAACAATTTTGAAAAGAAAACATTTTTTTAAAAAGTGCGTAACTTTATTTCATACATTAGTAATTATGAATTTTCAACAAATAAAAGCCACATCGATCAATCTACAGTTTTTGTTAGTTATTGTTGACAATTTGGGAGTGGAGTTAAATAGTTAACGGTTTTTGACATTTGTGGTTGAAAATATGACAAAATTTGACCGTGGCAGTTGAAAATTTTTGAAAGTTTGATACTGGGGTTGAAAACTTGGAGATGCAGTGTAAAAATTGAGAATTTTTGATAGTTGGAGTTGAAAATTTTACAAACTTGACAGTTTAAGTTGAAAATTTTACGGTTTTGATAGTTGTAGTTGAAATTTTGACAAGTTTTGAGAGTCTAAGTTGAAAATTTTACGGTTTTAATAGTTGTGGTTGAAAGTTTGTCAAGTTTTGATAGTTGTGTTTGAAAGTTTGTCAAGTATTGATAGTTAAATTTGCAAATTTTACAGTTTTTGACATATGCTGTTGAAGACTTGATAAGGTTTGACAGTTACACTTGAATATTTTACAGATTTTGATATAAGTAGTTGAAAATTTGCAGATACAGTAAAAATGTTACTGTTTTTGATAGTTATTGTTGACAAATTTGGAGTGGAGTTAAATAGGTAACGGTTTTTGACATTTGTAATTGAAAATATGACAAAATTTGACCGTGGGAGTTGAAAACTTCGAAAATTTTGATACCGGGGTTAAAAAATTGGAGTTGCAATTAATACATTGAGAATTTTTTATAGTTGGAGTTGAAAATTTAACATGTTAGATAGTTTAAGTTGAAAAGTATTTGGCAGGTAAAGTTGAAAATTTTACAAGGATAAACACAGATGGAGTTGAAAACATTTTGATAGTACAACTTGAAAATTTGCCAATTTAGTTCAAAACCTTACAGTTTTGATAGTTGCATTTTTTGATAGTTGACGAAAATTTAGAGGCGGAGTTACCATTCATGGACACCATGGGTGGTATCCCATGGTTATTGTCTTATTATTGTTTATTACTTAAGTAAATATGTGTGTGTACATTCAAATAAATAATTAATTATATATATATATATATATATATATATATATATATATATATATATATATATATATATATATATATAAACAATCTTTATTGGGCTAATTAATTAAATACATTAAATTTTTGCAAAAATAAATGAAACTTTGACAATGAATTGAAATCTTGATCAAATAACAAAACAAATTAGTCAATAATAATTAAAAAAATGACAGTAATAATTGAATTTGGATGGACATTGAAATGTTTATTGAAATTTTGACAGATATTTAACAAATATAATGTAATATTTGAATACACAACACAAAAATTTGAAACTTTGACAATAAATAGAAATTTTGATCAAATTAAAAAACAAATTTGACAAAAATAATTAAAATTTTGACAGTAAATAACTCTAAATATATACATGTAAAATAACTAAAACAGTTATTTAAGAATTGATTTTTCTTTTTATTACCAAAATTAATACCCCCAAAAAAGATAATTTCACACATTGTAATTCATCTCCTCACTAACAAATTACATAAATACTAAATAATTTATACATACTATAACAATAAATACATAACAAATATTATTATTATTTGAAAGAGGTTGAAAGAGCATTTTTCAGTTTTTCAACGATATTCCAGAAACTCTGCAAGATATCGCGGATTTCGTTTCTATATATTGAAAGGCACAAAAATGAGAAACTTTTATCCCATTTGACCAACTCTATATATATTTCCGGTTAATAGATGCTAATGGTGAGCGTCGTAAAAGTGGCCACCCTGTATAACTCTCTAGTTATATTAGTGGTCCTCAAATTTTTTTGAGCAGTGTATTTGTGAAGGATTTTTACTTTGGGAGTTGGATTATTACTACGACATAAGTGGCTATAATGTTAACAAAGTTGAAGAGCATGGCATAGTCGACCTTGAAGAAGCCTGCTGCCGTGAAGGAGGGACATCTGGAGGTCGCCTGATGGCACAAGATGGTAAATTTCTTGCGGGCATTGTTGTCGCTTGAGTACCACTGCAATGCTTGTCCAGTAACATCAATAGCCCTTTTGCCTTCATCTACTACACTCTCACATAATGCTACCAGGATAATTGCGTGAATCTGGAACAGGCATGCAATTTAATCAGTCATAAATCTTCATGCCTGATTAACTTAAGAAGAACTACATTGGACATGTAATTGAGTTCATTGGACTTTGGAATAATAAACAAATTATCGGATATAATATATGTGGCGAAATTAAACCTTATGTGGTCTTATAGGACCAAACCAATGTCACTATGTACCATGCAAATCAATATTTTTATTTGAATTATTGTTTGGTGGCTATTTATGACAAACCTATAGCAAAAAGGGCATATTCACAAAAGAACGCCTTTTTGCTTGGATCATTTATATCACTTCTAATCACAAATAAACTATTAATTTATATTATATTATATAATTTTGCCGTATTTTAATAAAGACATTAAAAAAACTACTTACAGTCATATAAGTGCCCCAAAATATAACGGCTAAACTATCCATATGATAGTTACCTTTGATTAACGTATTGACGGCTATAAGCACATTAAAAATCATACGTATCATTATTAGTAATAAATTCCATTCAACAATTTTATTAAACATCTTCACTATATTATATAATTTGTCCGATATAATTGTAATTACGTGGATTGTTTTGTGTGAATCCATCGTTATACTTTTAGCAATGTATAGCCTCTCAGTTAAGTCGTTTGAGATTTTAAACCTAATTTTAATGGCATGCAGAACATTGTAGAATACGAGATTGCACATCATTTCAATGTAAATCTCAAATTCATACATTAAACTATATTTATGTGCTCTTAATGTGCCTGCCAAATAAAAATTAGTAAAGTTCCACGAAAAGCTTATTAGCGGAGTAACTGAAGTTAGCACTAATTGTAAATACTGGTACTTCATAAGCGTAATTTTTACACATTCTGATTCAAACAACTCTTTATCAATTTTATCTAATGCATCAAAAATCAATTGCCATTTATTTGTATGTCTTGCTGCATTGGCGGTGATTATCAGGACAATGGCCATTACCAAGCACACAAGAGACATGTTAAGCACTATGAATGTATGATGTCCTTCTGCAGTACTCATAAAACCATATACTGAATAAATATGCATGCTTAAATGTAGGGCGAAACATATGCAAGTACGTAATTTGCGAGTTGCAAAAATTCTGTTTGATGTATAGCATGGCAAAATGTTTAGAAATGAAGTTAACTTTAGAAGTAGACTTATATCTTTTCGGAGAGACATTTCACCGTCTATCACATCACTTAAAACAGTAATATAAGGTTCACTTGACTGCGAATTGATCGTTACAGACACGACACATAACATTATTAGGAAATGATAATTATTACAAAATGGATGGTTAATTTATGATTAATCGATGCGGTGACAAATAAAACCGTTTTATTTACATATTGCTAAAAAAAGAGCGTTCTAATTAGCTTAAAACTATGTATGTAGAAAAATCTATAATTTCACTAGAATTATTACATTGTATGCATATCTGGCCAGTGGCGTACCCCTCTTGGCTGGAGGGGGGTGGGGGGAATTAAAATCCTTGTCACATTCATATGTCTTCCTTTAAAAATTCTAAATATTTTGATATTAAGTAAAATTTTTGTTAAATATCGGTGAATGCCTACAGGAATTTTCTAGAATTATGTCAAATTTGGCACTGTACTAATTGAACTTAAAATAGATACCAAAATTGTCGATAGGTACTGAGGAATAATCAGAAAGTGATCTAAAATATTTAGAAATCCTACTTTTCTGTATCAGATTTTGAGATTTTTGATAATATTTTTTGAAATTCTAATAAAAGTCTGTACTATACTAATTGAACTCATCATACATCTCATAATTGTCGATATTCAATGAGAATGATGAAAAATTCAAGTAATTCTTTATAAATTTTATAGTTTTTCTTCATTATATAAAAGGTCCATCCAAGATTCGATAAATATTATGAATATTTTAAATGAAGCATAATATTTTTTAATATTGTGACATACATCAACAAATATCTACAGGACTTTTCATGACGTTGTCAAATTTGGATATATTAAATGAAATTTTGTAAAATTTTCCTTTTAATGCATACCTTATGAACATAGTGTTGTAATGCCAGAACCCCTGACTCACCACATATTAAATTTACCATGTAATTTTCTTCGCTAAACTTCACTTGGCAACAGAAACTGATGCCTTGCATTTTTTTTGGCTGAGTCTTAGATTTGCGTGTGACTGCTTGTTTTACAAGCGTCTTACACGTGTACTCCATATATGGACATATATTAATTCCGCCATCCCTATTGGTCATCTAAGTGGCGTGAGATGGACACGTGACGACACTAATATATATTCATTTTTTTGCATTTAGAAGGCAAGTCGCAGTTGTACCTCCGTAGAGTTAAATTTGTAACCTTCATGTAAACACATTTTTTATTGTTTATTAAATAACCTAAGTTAAAACAATTTCTTAAGTGTTGTCCTTTTCGTAACGGGCGCCACCTAAACCAATACCCCAGCGTGAGTCGTGAGCGCCGAAAATCGCGGCACAACAATTTGGTGTCAGATGTGGGGTTTCTTTTTGGTTTACGGAATTATCCGGTGTGGTTAACAAAATCAATCATTGCCACAACCAGGAGGACATCACCCATCAATCGATCTACGAAGGAAGATCTCTCCCGCATCCAGGGATTCAAGACTGCTGTGACTCCGCCATCACCATCATCAACAGGGATCAGAGGAATCAATCGGCATCAACAATGGCACTGTAAGTCCTTTCCAAAATTATCCTTACCTTGAAACTTACACCCAATTCACATGTCCTTGAAGCCTTCGGGGAGCATGGTCCAAACCCGTAACCAAATAGTAAATTCAGCTAACGAAACAGAAACCGAAGACTGTGACTCATTCGAAAAAATGGCATTTTCCTTAGATACAGCATTAAAAATCATTCCCGAATTCAAAGGCGTACGTAGCGAATTACATAAAGTTATATCATGTTGCGATGTAGTTGCCGCTAACACTAAAGCCGAGGCAGAACCATTGTTGCTCAGCGTAATTCAAACCCGATTAGGTGGAAGCGCGTATAATTTAGTTAAACACAGATATTTTGCGGACTGGGAGGAATTAAAACAATGTTTCCAAGACCAATTTTTAGAAACTAGATCAATTTCACAATTACAAACAGATCTTATAAGATGCAAACAATCATTTCACGAATCAGCTCGCGAATTCGGTACGCGAATAGAAAAATTATTATCAGATCTAAATGATGCGTGTATATCCTGTGAAGGACCAGGTAGTCGTGCAATTATTGAAAGTCTTAACGCTAAAATGGCATTTAATTCGTTTGTCGAAGGTTTAAATTTTTCCCTGCGACTAATTGTTAAAGCTTCGCGTTTTAATTCATTAAATGCTGCAATTGAATCCGCAGTAGCAGAAGAACGTATTCAAGCTTCAAAAAATCCTAGACAAAAACCAAACTCAAACCCTAAATCAAATTTCTCAACACATTTTAAACCTAAGCCTCAAGGCACAAAAAAATGCGATTTTTGTGGTAAAATTGGACATTTAGAATCTGAATGTTTTAAGAAATCTAACACGAACTCATCTCAATCATTGCCACAATTCCAGAAACGGGACATCAAATCCGAAGTTCTAATTAATCAATTATCGTGTGCATATTGTAAGAAATTGGGCCATCACATCAGAGATTGTTTTAAAAAGAAACGTGCAGATGAGTTCAAGGCAAATCTCCCGAATGCATTAGCACATTAAACCTCGGGAAACTCTACACCGGCGGGCACCGCCAGCTCAGTGTCCCGCCGATCCCAGGAAATAAACTAATCATTCGTAATCATAAATATAATAATCAAAACACATTTCTTAATCCTACTAGCAAGGAATTGAACTGTCCACGTAAAATTAATCCTTATACAGATCAGTCCTTGAATAGTCGCGAAAATAATTCTTTAAATCGAAATCCTCATTACGTCAAACACGTTTTTCTTAATCTTAAAAACACATTTGAAAGTGTAATCGTTCCTTTGCAAATTGCAAAAAATAATCATGCTACTCTATTCCTTGACACTGGGAGTCAAATTACCCTAATAAAAAAATCTTGCGTCAAGGATGACACCATATGTAACATTGACCAGAAAATTGAATTAAAAGGGATATCAGAAAGCACAGTACCTACTTATGGGGTCTGTAATAGTAATCTTGATCTTTCAGGCGAAATAATTAACCATCCGGTACACCTTGTTAAGGATGATTTCCCAATAGTATATGATGGAATTCTCGGAAAGGATTTCATATCAAAATACAAAGTAAATCTTGATTTTCATAAAAATATCTTAAGCTTTGTCCACAACAATAAGGAAATCATTTGGCAAATTAATCCTAATCAGCCCGAAACAGTTGATAATGCCGTAATACATACAATCATTCTTAAGCCTCGTTCCGAATCAATAAAAAAGGTAAAAACTGATCAATTAGGTGAATCCTTATGCTTAGCACAAGAAATTTCAGAAGGAGTTTTCATAGGAAACTGCTTAATAAATCCTGCAGACGACAGATATTGCAACGTCGCTGTTATTAATAATAACGATTTTGAAGTAACCATTAATGATCCTAAATTAATAATCGAAAATTTAAATTTTTATAATATTTATCAATTACAAGACAGCTATGCTCTCACCAGCGACAGATTGTCACGGTTAAGTAAGACAATACGTACCGATCATATGACTCGTGAACAACAAGACAGCATTCTTGACATATGTAAAAATTATCATGATATCTTTCATCTCAGTGGGGATACACTTTCATTTACACCTACAACGGAACATTACATCTCTACAACAGACGAAAATCCTGTATTCATTAAACCTTATCGATTACCTTTCCAGCAACAATCAGAAATACGCACACAGGTAGATAAAATGTTAACGGATAACCTAATTATGGAAAGTAATTCGCCATATAATTCTTCCTTATTAATCGTCCCGAAAAAAACGGACATTCATGGTAATAAGAAATGGCGAGTCGTAGTCGATTTTCGCAAACTTAACGAAAAGACGATAGGGGATGCCTATCCTCTTCCAAATATAACCGAAATTCTTGATCAATTAGGTAATTCCAAATATTTCAGTTCGTTAGATCTTGCATCGGGTTACCATCAAGTAACAATGTCTGAAAATGACAAGCAGAAAACAGCCTTCAGCACGCCTTTTGGACACTACGAATTTAATCGCATGCCGTTTGGGTTAAGAGGAGCACCCGCTACTTTCCAACGCATGATGAATTCTGTGCTCACAGGGTTACAAGGATTCAAATGCTTTGTCTACTTAGATGATGTAATCATTTATGGCAATACACTAGATGATCATAATTCCAAATTAAAATCAATTTTCGAACGTCTTCGTACTCATAATTTAAAACTGCAGCCCGATAAATGCGAGTTTCTTCGACACGAACTTAATTATCTAGGCCATGTGATAACCGAAGAAGGTACAATACCCGATCCTGCAAAAAATCGTGCAGTACAAAATTTTCCTATCCCTAAGTGTGCAAAAGACATTAAAAGCTTTCTCGGTTTGGCTGGTTATTATCGGCGATATATTCGTGACTTTGCAAAACTTGCACAGCCATTAAACGTACTTCTAAAAAAGGATGCTCCATTTAACTGGAACGCCTCCTGTTTTGAATCTTTTGAGAGTCTTAAATCAAAATTGTGCAACTCCCCAATATTAACCTATCCTGATTTTTCTCGTGAATTCATTCTCACCACAGATGCTAGTAATAAGGCAATTGGAGGGATCTTATCACAAGGAATCATAGGCCGAGATTTACCGATAGCCTATGCGTCTCGAATATTAAACAAGGCCGAAATTAACTATTCCACGATCGAAAAAGAATTGCTTGCGATATGTTGGAGCGTTAAACACTTCCGTCCCTATCTGTATGGTCGTAAATTCACGATCATAACTGATCACAAAGCACTCACTTGGTTATTTTCAATCAAGGATCCAGGTTCTCGACTAATGCGTTTTAGAATAAAATTAGAGGAATATGAATATAGTATAATTCATAAGGCTGGAAAGCATAATACAAACGCAGACGCGCTTAGTCGCATGTTCCCAATTTCAGACATAAATTCCGAATTAACGTACGAAGCATTTGCAAATGCAGATCCTAAACAATTTCGTGTATTCTTTGTAAGCGACAATGCAAACATTCCTGACCTACACAACTCAGACGTGAACGAACTGTTGAAATCTAATACCTTTATAGTAAACCAGCCAGTTCAAATCACACGCGACAATATTCATTACATTTTCATTAAAACTCATGAATTAAACGAGCAAGTAACAGAATCATCACTATTCACCTCAATCAATATTCTAAAAACAATTTGTATTGACAAAAACATAAGCGACTTAGCAATCACCAATTTCGTCAAGGTCTATCCATGTCGACACTTAAAATTTGAAAATATTCGTCTTATATTCAGATACATATTTAATCAACTAAACGTTCAAATTACATTCTACCACAACCAAATTTCAGATAATTTGTCAAAAAGGGAAATTGATGCAATTCTGATTGAATATCACTCAACCCCAACTGGAGGGCATAAGGGCATTCATAAAACTTACAAGAAAATTAAAAAGAGATATCAGTGGAAAAATATGTACAAGGACATCAAAGCCTATGTAAGTTCTTGTGAAGTTTGTCAACGAAACAAACAAACAAAATCAACAAAAATGCCCTTGACAATTACAACTACTGCTAGAAAACCATTTGAAAAGGTATTTTTAGACATAGTCGGAGCGCTGCCTGTAACCGAAAATCTGAACAAATATTTACTAACTTTTGAAGATGATCTTACTAAATTTAGTTTAGCGGTACCCATACCAAATCAAGAAGCAATTACTGTAGCAACCGCCTTTGTCACAAAAATTATTTGCATTTTTTGTACACCCAAATGCTTACTTACTGATCGCGGTATTAATTTTACCAGCGAATTACTAAAGAACGTTTGCCAGCTACTAAAAATAAAAAACATACAAACATGTGCTTTTCGACCTCAATCTAATGGTAGTTTGGAACGCTCGCATCGAAATATTTCTGAATTCCTTAGACATTTCATAAATAAAGATCAATCCAACTGGGATAAATGGGTCCCTTATGCGATGTTTACATATAATTCATCAGAGCATTCGGCAACAAATTTTTCTCCATTCAAATTAATTTTTGGCCACGAACCAGAAATTCCAAATTCATTGAAACAAACACCCGAGTTAACTTATAATTATGATGATTACGCTATCGAACTAAAATTACGTTTACAACATAGCCACGAAATTGCACGAGATTCTTTAATTCGAAGAAAGGAAAAATCAAAAATTTACTACGATAAATACACAAATCCTGTCAAAATTAAAATTGGCGACAAAATCTTATTAAAAAATGAAGTTAACACTAGAGGTAGAAGTAAAAAATTAGAACCTGACTACAATGGTCCCTATGAAGTCATAGAAATTAATGATCCTGTAAATACAACAATCAAGATTAAACGAAAACTTGTTGAGGTTCATAATAACCGTTTAAAAATATATAATTCCTAACTAATATATTTCGTTACAGGATATACCTATTTCTAATTCCTACCCTAATAATTTTTGCTAAAGGGAATGTCGAAATTACAAAACCGCCAAATCTTAACTCCGGTATTTACTTTGAACAAACCGGAACTGTCCAACTTTCCTTTTTGGAATGGAAATTAACCACCAAAATTGGATTAAAAAATTATGTAAAATTACTATATGCTCTTGAGTTTTGTTTCAAGGATATAAACATAATATGCCAAAAGGCCGTTGAGGAAGAAATACACCTACCACAATGTTTAAGATTTTTGCCAAGCATGAATACTACACTCATCACGGTAAAAAATCGTCAGAATATAATTACAGATCTTTTGCATGAACAAATTAGTCTCAGAAGAAAAAGAGGACTATTCAACATAGTCGGATCTTCATTAAAATTTCTTTTCGGTACTCTCGATGATAGCGATGCTGAGAAAATAATTGAAATTAGTCAGAATAATAACCTCTCATCAGAGCGCATGAGTATATTTTCAAATGCTCTAGATTCAATTAATACAAGCTTTGCTGAACAACCCAAATTTATGAACGGGTTAGTCAACCATCTTAATTCAATAAATATACGTTTAGCTAATTTAACAGATGTCGTAAGAAACATGTTGAACGAGAACGATTTACAAATACGTTAGACTTTCATTTAATCATTTTCGAGTCACTTTCGAATAAATATCGTGATTACCAAAATCAATTAATTGAAACCATTTTATATGCTTTCGAAGGAAAATTACATCCTTTATTAATAAGTCCATCGAAATTTTTATCATTATTATTAAATGCTCAAACATATCTGCCAAAGGACGCCTTATTTCCATTTAAATTAACTATGGAAAATATGAACATCCTATATTCCCTAGTAACTCCTACAATATTCCATCACAACAATGTTCTTTACTTTATCCTACACATGCCACTGGTGTCTTCTACGACATACGAGTTGATCAGAGTCATCAGCGTACCAGTCCCCATCAAGGAGGAAGTATACGCCTTCATATCAACCGATCATCAGTTCCTGCTATTGGACCAGCTGCGAGTATTTTTCGCACAACTCACTACACAGGATATCGCCAAGTGCGTGAAACATGCCAAGGGTTACATCTGCAAACAGGAAGTGCCGTTGTTTTCTGCGAAAGGTGCTAGTGTTTGTGAAATTGAACTTTTCCGAGGATCTAAAGTGCTACCAGAAACATGTGTCACTCGCGCCATCCTCGTAAAAAGTCTGCTGCTCATCGCCTTGGACGACAATCGATATATTTTTGTTTCGCCAAAGTTACAAAATGTCTTTATTGACTGCCAAAATCAATCCAATGCAATTAAATTAAATTCCTCTGGGATCGTGCAATTTGATCCATGCTGTACAATTCATAACGATAAATTCGTGTTAAACACACACTGTGTCACCACAGTCAATACCAACACAGTTTTGAATTCTGTAACAGAATCAATTGATTTAAAAGCCTTGCTATCAAACAACACTAACTTTGACTTACCTGTTCAATTAAGAGAACATAATATTCATGTCATCCAAAAAATAGAGATGTTACATAATCTTGGCAAGGAAATTACCCAATTAAGACACTTGAATAATAAATTTTTTGATAGTGAATATCACCATGTTCATCACTATATATTGCTCAGTATGTTAATTTTAATCATAATTATTTTTGATAGTTATAGATATTTTAATCTTAAGAAAAGAGTTACAAAAGTAAAGGAAACTCGAAAACCATGTCAAACAGACTCTAACAGTGAAATTGAGGAGCCTCAAGTAGAAATTCGTAATAACCCCAATTACAAATTTCTTCCCTAGGGGGGAGGTGTTGTAATGCCTGAACCCCTGACTCACCACATATTAAATTTACCATGTAATTTTCTTCGCTAAACTTCACTTGGCAACAGAAACTGATGCCTTGCATTTTTTTTGGCTGAGTCTTAGATTTGCGTGTGACTGCTTGTTTTACAAGCGTCTTACACGTGTACTCCATATATGGACATACATATATTAATTCCGCCATCCCTATTGGTCATCTAAGTGGCGTGAGATGGACACGTGACGACACTAATATATATTCATTTTTTTTGCATTTAGAAGGCAAGTCGCAGTTGTACCTCCGTAGAGTTAAATTTGTAACCTTCATGTAAACACATTTTTTATTGTTAATTAAATAACCTAAGTTAAAACAATTTCTTAAGTGTTGTCATTTTCGTGACGGGCGCCACCTAAACCAATACCCCAGCGTGAGTCGTGAGCGCCGAAAATCGCGGCACAACAATAGAGAAGCATCCACAATTTTAATAGTAAACGAAATGTCATTTCCTATATTTTCATCTTTATTATATTTCGGAACCATACCAGATTTAGAAAAAGTTCCCAAATCTTTTACAAGTGTGATAAGCTACCTTTAAAAATTCTTAATATTTTTAGATTAAGTGAAATTTGCGTTAAATATCGATGCATTCCTACAGGAATACTCTAGAATTTTGTCAAATTTGGCACTGTACTAATTAAACTTAAATTAGATACCAAAACTGTCGATAGGTAATGAGGCATAATGAGAAATTGATCAAAAATATTTAGAAATCCCACTTTTCTGCATCAGATTTTGATATTTTTGTTAATATTTTTTGAAGTTCTAGTAAAAGTCTGTACTGTACTAATTGAACTTATCACACATCTCAAAATTGTCGATATTCATTGAGAATGATGAAAAATTCAAGTAATTCTTTATATATATATATTTTTTATAGTTTTCCTTTCTTATATAAAAGGACTATCCAGGATTCGATAAAAATTATGAATATTTTAAACGAAGCATTAAAATTTTCAATATTGTGACATACATCAACAAATATCTACAGGACATTTCATGACGTTGTCAAATTTGGAAATATTTAATGAAATTTTGTAAAATTTTCCTTTTAATGCATACCTTATGAACCTATAGAAGCATCCAAAATTTTAATAGTAATCGAAATGTCATTTTCTATATTTTCATCTTTATTATATTTCGGAACCTTATAAGATATAGAAAAAGTTCCCAAATCTTCTACAAGTATGATAAGCTACCTTTAAAAATTCTTAATATTTTTATATTCAGTGAAATTTGCGTTAAATATCGATGAATTCCTACAGGAATTTTCTAGAATTTTGACAAATTTGGCACTGTACTAATTGAACTTAAAATAGATACCAAAATTGTCGATAGGTAATGAGGAATAATCAGAAAGTGATTTAAAATATTTAGAAATCCTACTTTTCTGTATCAAATTTAGATATTTTTGTTAATATTTTTTGAAATTCTAGTAAAAGTCTGTACTGTACTAATTGAACTTATCATACATCTCATAATTGTCGATATTCAATGAGAATGATGAAAAATTCAAGTAATCCTTTATAAATTTTATAGTTTTTCTTCAATATATAAAAGGACCATCCAACATTCGATAAATATTATGAATATTTTAAATGAAGCATGATATTTTTTAATATTGTGACACACATCAACAAATATCTACAGGACTTTTCATGACGTTGTAAAATTTGGATATATTAAATGAAATTTTGTAAAATTTTCCTCTTAATGCATACCTTATGAACTTATAGTAGCATCCATAATTTTAGTAGTAAACGAAATGTCATTTTCCATATTTTCATCTTTATTATATTTCGGAACCATACAAGATTTAGAAAAAGTTCCCAAAACTTCTACAAGTGTGATAAGCTATTTTTAAAATATTCTTAATATTTTTATATTAAGTGAAATTTGCGTTAAATATCGATGAATATCTATAGGAATTTTCTAGAATTTTGTCAAATTTGGCACTGTAATAATTGAACTTGAAATAAATTCCAAAATTGCCGATAGGTAATGAGGAATAATCAGAAAGTGATCTAAAATATTTAGAAATCCCACTTTTCTGTATCAAATTTTGATATTTTTGGTAATATTTTTTGAAATTCTAATAAAAGTCTGTACTATACTAATAGAACTCATCATACATCTCATAATTGTCGATATTCAATGAGAATGATGAAAAATTCAAGTAATTCTTTATAAATTTTATAGTTTTCCCTCATTATATAAAAGGACCATTGAAGATTCGATAAAGATTATGAATATTTTAAATGAAGCATTAATATTTTCAATATCATGACATACATCAACAAATATCTACAGGACTTTTCATGACGTTGTCAAATTAGGATATATTAAATGAAATTTTGTAAAATTTTCCTTTCAATGCATACCTTATGAACCTATAGAAGCATCCAAAATTTTAATAGTAAACGAAATGTCATTTTCTACATTTTCATCTTTTTTATATTTTGGAACCATACAAGATTTAGAAAAAGTTCCCAAATCTTCTACAAGTATGATAAGCTACGTTTGAAAATTCTTAATATTTTTATATTAAGTGAAATTTGCGTTAAATATCAATGCATTCCTACAGGAATTTTCTAGAATTTGTAAAATTTGGCACTGTACTAATTAAACTTAAAATAGATACCAAAATTGTCGATAGATAATGAGGAATAATCAGAAAGTGATCTAAAATATTTAGAAATCCTACTTTTCTGTATCAAATTTTCATATTTTTGTTAATATTTTTTTGAAATTCTAGTAACAGTCTATACTATACTAATTGAACTTATCATACTTCTTATAATTGTCGATATTCAATGAGAATGATGAAAACTTCAAGTAATTCTTTATAAATTTTATGGTTTTTCTTCATTATATAAAAGGACCATTCAAGATTCGATAAAGATTATGAATATTTTAAATGAAGCATTAATATTTTCAATATCATGACATACATCAACAAATATCTACAGGACTTTTCATGACGTTGTCAAATTTGGATATATTAAATGAAATTTTGTAAAATTTTCCTTTCAATGCATACCTTATGAACTTATAGAAGCATCAAAAATTTTAATAGTAAACGAAATGTCATTTTTTATATTTTCATCTTTATTATATTTCGGAACCATACAAGATTTAGAAAATGTTCCCAAATCTTCTACAAGTATGATAAGCTACCTTTAAAAATTCTTAATATTTTTACATTAAGTGAAATTTGCGTTAAATAGCGATGAATTCCTACAGGAATTTTCTATAATTTTGTCAAATTTGGCACTGTACTAATTGAAATTAAAATAGATACCAAAATTGTCGATATGTAATGAGAAATAATCAGAAAGTGATCTAAAATATTTAGAAATCCTACTTTTCTGTATCAAATTTTGATATTTTTGTTAATATTTTTTGAAATTCTAGTAAAAGTCTGGACTGTACTAATTGAACTTATCATACATCTCATAATTGTCGATATTCAATGAGAATGATGAAAAATTCAAGTAATTCTTTATAAATTTAATAGTTTTGCTTCAATATATAAAAGGTCCATCCAAGATTCGATAAAGATTATGAATATTTTAAATGAAGCATAATAATTTTCAATATTGTGACATACATCAACAAATATCTATAGGACTCTTCATGACGTTGTAAAATTTGGATATATTAAATGAAATTTTGTAAAATTTTTCTTTTAATGCATACCTTATGAACCTACAGAAGCATCCAAAATTTTAATAGTAAACGAAATGTCATTTTCTATATTTTCATCTTTATTATATTTCGGAACCATACAAGATTTAGAAAAAGTTCCCAAATCTTCTACAAGTATGATAAGCTACGTTTGAAAATTCTTAATATTTTTATATTAAGTGAAATTTGTGTTAAATATCAATGCATTCCTACAGGAATTTTCTAGAATTTGTAAAATTTGGCACTGTACTAATTAAACTTAAAATAGATACCAAAATTGTCGATAGATAATGAGGAATAATCAGAAAGTGATCTAAAATATTTAGAAATCCTACTTTTCTGTATCAAATTTTGATATTTTTGTTAATATTTTTTTTAAATTCTAGTAAAAGTCTATACTATACTAATTGAACTTATCATACTTCTTATAATTGTCGATATTCAATGAGAATGATGAAAACTTCAAGTAATTCTTTATAAATTTTATGGTTTTTCTTCATTATATAAAAGGACCATTCAAGATTCGATAAAGATTATGAATATTTTAAATGAAGCATTAATATTTTCAATATCATGACATACATCAACAAATATCTACAGGACTTTTCATGACGTTGTCAAATTTGGATATATTAAATGAAATTTTGTAAAATTTTCCTTTCAATGCATACCTTATGAACTTATAGAAGCATCAAAAATTTTAATAGTAAACGAAATGTCATTTTTTCTATTTTCATCTTTATTATATTTCGGAACCATACAAGATTTAGAAAATGTTCCCAAATCTTCTACAAGTATGATAAGCTACCTTTAAAAATTCTTAATATTTTTACATTAAGTGAAATTTGCGTTAAATAGCGATGAATTCCTACAGGAATTTTCTATAATTTTGTCAAATTTGGCACTGTACTAATTGAAATTAAAATAGATACCAAAATTGTCGATATGTAATGAGAAATAATCAGAAAGTGATCTAAAATATTTAGAAATCCTACTTTTCTGTATCAAATTTTGATATTTTTGTTAATATTTTTTGAAATTCTAGTAAAAGTCGGTACTATACTAATTGAACTCATCATATATCTCATAATTGTCGATATTCAATGAGAATGATGAAAAATTCAAATAATCCTTTATAAATTTTATAGTTTTTCTTCATTATATAAAAGCTCCATCCAAGATTCGATATAAATTATGAATATTTTAAATGAAGCATAATCATTTACAATATTATGACATACATCAATAAATATCTACAGGACTTTTCATGACGTTGTCAAATTTGGATATATTTAATGAAATTTTGTAAAATTTTCCTTTCAATGCATACCTTATGAACTTATAGAAGCATCAAAATTTTTAATAGTAAACGAAATGTCATTTCCTATATTTTCATCTTTATTATATTTCGGAACCATACAACATTTAGAAAAGTTCCCAAATCTTCTACGAGTGTCATAAGCTACCTTTAAAAATTCTTAATATTTTGATATTAAGTGAAATTTGCGTTAAATATAGATGAATGTCTACAGGAATTTTCTAGAATTATGTCAAATTTGATACTGTACTAATTAAACTTACAATAGATACCAAAATTGTCGATAGGTAATGAGGAATAATCAGAAAGTGATCTAAAATATTTAGAAATCCTACTTTTCTGTATCATATTTTGATATTTTAGTTAATATTTTTTGAAGTTCTAGTAAAAGTCTGTACTGTACTAATTGAACTTATCATACATCTCATAATTGTCGATATTCAATGAGAATGATGAATAATTCAAGTAATTCTTTATAAATTTTTATAGTTTTTCTTCATTATATAAAAGGACCATTCAAGATTCGATAATGATTATGAATATTTTAAATGAAGCATAATAATTTTCAATATTGTGACATACATCAACAAATATCTATAGGACTCTTCATGACGTTGTAAAATTTGGATATATTAAATGAAATTTTGTAAAATTTTCCTTTTAATGCATACCTTATGAACCTACAGAAGCATCCAAAATTTTAATAGTAAACGAAATGTCATTTTCTATATTTTCATCTTTATTATATGTATTTCGGAAGCATACAAGATTTAGAAAAAGTTCCCAAATCTTGTACAAGTATGATAAGCTACCTTTAAAATTTCTTAATATTTTTATATTAAGTGAAATTTGCTTTAAATATCGATGAATGCCTACAGGAATTTTCTATAATTTTGTCAAATTTAGCACTGTACTAATTGAACTTAAAATAGATACCAAAATTGTCGCTAGGTAATGAGGAATAATCAGAAAGTGATCTAAAATATTTAGAAATCCTACTTTTCTGTATCAAATTTTGATATTTTTGTTAATATTTTTTGAAATTCTAGTAAAAGTCTGGACTGTACTAATTGAACTTATCATACATCTCATAATTGTCGATATTCAATGAGAATGATGAAAAATTCAAGTAATTCTTTATAAATTTAATAGTTTTGCTTCAATATATAAAAGGTCCATCCAAGATTCGATAAAGATTATGAATATTTTAAATGAAGCATAATAATTTTCAATATTGTGACATACATCAACAAATATCTATAGGACTCTTCATGACGTTGTAAAATTTGGATATATTAAATGAAATTTTGTAAAATTTTTCTTTTAATGCATACCTTATGAACCTACAGAAGCATCCAAAATTTTAATAGTAAACGAAATGTCATTTTCTATATTTTCATCTTTATTATATTTCGGAACCATACAAGATTTAGAAAAAGTTCCCAAATCTTCTACAAGTATGATAAGCTACCTTCAAAAATTCTTAATATTTTTATATTAAGTGAAATTTGCGTTAAATATCGATGAAAGTCTACAGGAATTTTCTAGAATATTGTCAACTTTGGCACTGTACTAATTGAACTTAAAATATATATACCAAAATTGTCGATAGGTAATGAGGAATAATCAGAAAGTGATCTAAAATATTTAGAATTCCTACTTTTCTGTATCAAATTTTGATATTTTTGTTAATATTTTTTGAAATACTAATAAAAGCCTGTACTATACTAATTGAACTTATAATACATCTCATAATATTTGATATTCAATGAGAATGATGGAAAATTCAAGTAATTCTTTATAAATTTTATAGTTTTTCTTCATTATATAAAAGGACCATCCAAGATTCGAAAAAGATTATGAATATTTTAAATGAAGCATTTTAATTTTCAATATTGTGACATACATCAACAAATATCTACAGGACTTTTCATGACGTTGTCAAATTTGGATATATTAAATGAAATTTTGTAAAATTTTCCTTTCAATGCATACCTTATGAACCTATAGAAGCATCCAAAATTTTAATAGTAAACGAAATGTCATTTTCTATATTTTCATCTTTATTATAATTCGGAACCATACAAGATTTAGAAAAAGTTCCCAAATCTTCTACAAGTGTGATAAGCTACCTTTAAAAATTCTTAATATTTTTATATTAAGTGAAATTTGCGTTAAATATCGATGAATTCCTACAGGAATATTCTAGAATTTTGTCAAAGTTGGCACTGTACTAATTAAACCTAAAATAGATACCAAAATGTCGATAGGTAATGAGTAAAGCACGGACTATATGCAAAATGCATATCTTGAATTAATGATATGACTACGGAAATTTCAATAGATCTACACGAATCATAAAGAAACAGAGCGAATTAACCAATTTTGTTTTTGCATATAATGCATATTTTATGTATTCAATGCATATTTTATCAATAATTGCATATTTGGTCATATAATTGGATATTTGCGACAGAATTTTTTTTTTTACTAAAAAAAATTATAATTTTTAATAAAGTGCCTAAAATTTCGTATGCAGTGAAAACATAATTGAAATTCATTCAAATAGTATGAAAATTATTAATAATCGAATACAATATTATTATTTCTGGGATTACCCTATTTATCATGTTCACTATTCATTTTGTGTTGTCAGCAAATAGTTGATCGCTCCGTAGTTCAGTGTCTACATAGCATAAACCGACTGCGATTGTGTGTAGTAATATTAAAATTGTGTGTATAATGCCGAAAGTAAAGGACAAGGGAATCGTATCTCAATGGATTAGAGATTATAAAGATCTAATTTTGGAGAATGGTGTTGTATTCTGTAGGTCCTGCAGTAAAACCGTAAGTTTTATTTTTCTACTGTGCCGTTGTATAGTCTGTAGACATTTGATTTTTTATTTCCATGTTACATTAGATTCCATGTGAAAAAAATTCAAATAATACAACACATTAAAACAAGTTTACACGAAAATAATGTCAAAAACCCAAACATCCAAAAAACAACAAACGCTACATGAAAGCTCAAGTTCAAGCTCGAAAATGAAAGAGAAGGGCGCTTTTAATTTTGAATTATGTAATGCTCTAATATCTGCCAATATTCCGTTTAGCACAGTGAATAACTCAAAATTGAAGATGTTCTTGCAAAAATATTGTAAAATTGAAATACCAGACGAGAGGTATTCAAGGAAAAAATATGTTGATGAATTGTACAGAGATACAATTTGTATCTCACTACTACAGTACTTACTATAACAACAACTATTGGAAATAGCTATATATACTTAATTGTCGACGAAACGTCGGATAACTGTGGACGCTACATCGCAAATTGATTAATTGGGAGTTTAAACGAGAATACACCAGGCAACTCGTATTTAATTAGTACAAAAGAACTTAACAAAACAAATAATGCCACCATATCTAGATTCGTACATGAAGGATTGGCTAATTTTTATTTGCCTGATATATTGCCAGAAGAAAAAGTGTTGCTAATGCTTTCAGACGCAGCATCATACATGGTGAAAGCTGGACAACATTTGAAGATATTTTATAAAAACCTTATTCACACTACCTGCTTAGCCCATGGAGTCAATAGAGTCGCGGAAGAAGTTAGATTTCATTTTCCAATGGTAAATAATATTGTTAACAACGTAAAAAAGATATTTCTCAAAGCTCATTAAGAGTACATGTGTATCGAGACACATTACTAAATGTGCCATTGCCACCACAGCCAATTATCACAAGATGGGGTTGTGACGTACCTGAAGGGCAGTCGGCGCGTTAGGCCGTGGAGCGAGTGGAGGGTCCCTTTGAAGTAGTGACGAGGGCCAGGCTCTCGGTGTCAGAGAGTGGGGGGGGTTAAAAAAAGGCTCCACGTAATTTTACCTCGTTGCTACTTCGTCGCAAGGGAGGCTCCACTCTACCTGCGTGGGTGGACGGCAGACAGTCAGCGAAGCTCAGAAATCACGAACTGTCACAACGCTGACCGTTTGACGCCAACACCACCAGGTGTAAATCTCGCAGTGAGAATAGAAAACTGTAAAACTGTAACTGAATATAGAAAACTGTAAAGAGAAAACGTGGGGGGGGGCAAAAAATAACAGGTGTGAGTTTGGTATGGTAAGATGGCGTTTATTCGCACACACAAATGACAGACACCGTGTCTACGCTCCTGAAAACAAATACCTCCGAGCGCCACCCTTTCGCGCAGGGTTTACTTTATTCGGCCGAATAAAACAAGCTCCTAATCGCGCGATTGAAAGGGCAGAGGGAGCGACCTTTCTCGTACACTAGCGCAAAACACGTACGGCACGAAACACGTAGACGCAATTTACACACAAGAATAAACAGAAAAGTTAAATAAAACGGTCTGGCTCAACTTGAGCACAAAAAAGTAACTAGATATATTTAGATCTCTGGCCTGTGTTATCTGGATGGACTCGCCGTTGGCTGGGTTCAGCCCCGGGATGTCGGCGGTTTCCGTCGACGGCGTCTGGGCCAGGTCCGCGGCTTCCAGCCAAGAATGGTTCTGGCCGAGCGGTTTAGCCCGTCGCCAAACGCCTAGAAACACATGGCCTTAATCAAAATGGCCGGACACGTGGCTTCACGAAGAGGAGAAGAGATAACTACTTACTCGGGTGTTACGAGCGTGTTCCCTGCCCTGTAGTCGGTGCCTCAATCCCCCTCAAGGGTGGTTAGTTGAGAACCGTTGATTATTCCCGTAAAACGGATGGTGAAATACCTTATCTGCAACGGTTCTTCTGACACGATCTATCTCGGGCACGAGTCAATGTAGTTCTGCTCGTAGTGGCGCTTACGCCGGTGAATTTAAAAATCGCTCACCGGGGAGACGCGTCACCACAACAAAAAAAAATGCAAGCATGGTTGCCTACCGTGTAGGTCTACACGCTAGTTAATTTATTAAAAGCCGTTTCTGCCGAACGCTATTTTGGACCGTTACAAATTCCCCCCCAACAAAATTAAAAACTCCGGGAAGCGGATGTTTTTTTTTCAAACCCCCAAAAAGAAAAATAAACTCATAAAAATGACGAAAGAAAGATAGTACTAGTGGGAGTAACAATGTCCCGACACACTCGATGCGTAACCTCAATCATATTCATTAAATCCCCCAAAGGGCTAAGCTAAATAGCTAAACTAGGGAGTCGTCGAAAAATTCCGCAATGCGGCATGTCACTCCAGGACAAAACACGAACGATCCCATAGAATACGAAAGTTTACTTACACCGTATGGTTTTAGACAAGTGACAGCCACTAATTACAATCAATTAAACTAACAAAACTAACACAACTAACCTAATGAGCTCAGAAGTTAACAAGGCATCATCGGTCCGCTCCTCGGCCGACTTAAACTCAGGAATTCATAAAAAAAAAAAAATGAAGGGTAGTGTACGCGGGGCTCCAACGAACTTCCCAGAGCAAGGCTTGCGATTCCGGGGCACCCAAAGCCCAGTAGACGGACGGACCCAACCCGAAGTTGTAGGGAATAGCGGCGCGAACCCCAACTATTCCAAATCCGTCTCATCCCCCCAGTACCCGAGATCCCGGAACCACCTTACTCTGTTCCGATCGCCGGACGCGTACACGCCCGTGGAACAAGGTGATGAATTCCCTTCGTAGAGCATTGTGTCCCGACAACCCGATACGAACAACCTCCCGTCTCCCAGGGTGGAGTTGCCCCACCTCAGTCCCTCTCCACCAGTAGTTACCGAAATAACTACTCCGGAGTCGTTGGGAGCTGAGGATCACGCCCGCAATTATCCACTCAGGGGTCAGGTCAGCGACCCGCATCGCCCGTCAAGCCACAACCTCTACCACCACAACACATACGGAAAACAAGAAGATAAGAGTTACTCTTGTTTCGTAGATAACTCAAAAAGAAAAAGTACTAAACTACACTTAACCAGAAAAATCTAACAAACACCTAGTTCGAAAGCGAATGATCATCGTCCAGAGCAGGTTTCAAATCTTTCACATGCCATGTCCCTCCTGGATCACCAAAGTCATTGGTTAGATCATACGTCCACAAAGACCTCTTATGGGCCACTACAAAAGGACCAACAAACTTAGGAGCTAACTTCGCGTTAAAATAGTTTAGAGCATTCGACAAAACATGATTTCTACGCCACACTCGATCACCAACCTTGTACTGTACATGCCTTCTACGGAAATTATACGATTTCGCATTTTTCTGATACGCTTTCACCAAACGTCCCGCTATCTCTTCTCGTAATGCGTCGAACTTATCAGGATCGCGTGGTTTGTCCCTGATGGGGTCCTCTAACAATTCGTCAACCTCCGGAGGTCCACCAAAGGTATTGCCATACAATACGTGCTCTCGCCCAAAATTGGCGAAGTAAGGCGTATGGCCAATCACCTCGTGTTTTGCCGTCCGAATGGCACAACCAATCTTTGGAAGACTCGCGTCCCACACGCGGTGGTTATTGCTCACATACGATGCGATCATAGTCTTAAGGACCCGGTTAATGCGTTCCGCCGGATTAGCCTGCGGATGATACCGAGCAGTATACAATACCCGAGTGCGATAGGAGTCGCACATCTTAGTGAACTCTTTACTACGAAATTGAACACCGTTGTCTGAGATGATGTATTGAGGGGTTCCAAATACAAGGAAAACTTGTTCTTCTATGGCTTTCGTGACAGCTGAAGCAGTAGCTCGTCTCAACGGGAAAAACATACTAAACTTTGTGAAGGTGTCGGCCACAACCAAAATATAACAATTACCCTTGGTTGAACGCGGCAAAGGTCCCACCAAATCAGTACACAAAATTTGCCAGGGTCTCGTCGCTCGAGCCCTAGGCGCCAAAAAGCCAGGTGGAGCCTTTTGTTCAACCTTGTGTGCCGAACACACCTCACACTCACGAACATACCGAGCTATATCTGCCTTCATCTTCGGCCAGTAATATCGTGTCTTAAGCCTTTGATAGGTCTTATACACGCCCCCATGACCAGCAGTTGGCAAATCATGGTTTTCCGAAATAAGGGCACGCCGACGCGGTTTCGCTACTACTATCTTCCACGAGTCTTGGGGTTCCTCAAGGTCCCCAAACCTGGGAGGCAAAAACTTATATACGACCCCAGCGTCGACTTTCCAAAGAGGATACTTCCGCGGTCTCTTCGCGATCGCGTCACGCATCTTAACTAACCACGCGTCGCCTTCGGAATGATTAACGACGTTTACAGCGTCTAAAACCGGTACTGAACGCGATAACGCATCAGGAACCACGTGGTCCTTCCCCTTACGATGAATGATATCGAAGTTAAATTGTTGGAGCCGTACACTCCAACGCGCTAAACGACCAGAAGGACTCTGTAAACGGTTAAGCCACAGCAAGGAATAGTGATCGGTGATCACGGTGAACTTAGCACCCTCAATGTAAGGTCGAAATTTCTCTACAGCCCATACTACGGCCAAACATTCTTTCTCCGTAGCACTATAACGTCTCTCCGGTCCTTTCAATGAACAACTATTGTAACTTATTACCTTCTCTCCCTCATCAGTAACTTGTGTCAGTACGGCGCCTAGCCCAAAATCGCTAGCGTCGGTCTGAATGACGAAAGGTAAACTAAAATCAGGACAAGACAAAATAGGAGCGCTAACAAGACAATCTTTAATAGTGTTGAATGCCGATTCACAGTCTTCCGACCACATAAATTTAGTATCTTTTCTGACCAATGCCGACATTGGTGCAGTGACTGTGGAAAAATTCGGAATAAACCTACGGTACCAACTAGCCATACCGATTACTCTACGTACACCTGTGACATTAATGGGTGCTGGCATGTTAACGATCGCTGAAACCTTTTCTGGATCGACATGTAACCCTCCCTGATCAACAACATAACCCAAGTAGCGTAACTGTGGCCTACAGAAATGACATTTATCGCGACGCAGCGTTAAACCTGCTTCTGTCAGACGACTCAAAACAGTTTCCAAAACTCTAATGTGCTCCTCGAACGTCGAAGTTACGACCACGATGTCGTCTAAATATGCAAAACATGACGGCTCGAGATCAGCACCTATCACTCTATCAATGAGGCGCTGAAAAGTGGCTGGCGCATTATGAAGGCCAAATGGCATGCGTCGAAATTGATATAGACCACGGTTCGGAACGGTAAATGCTGTTAGCTGCCTCGATTCTTCCTGAACAGGGATCTGCCAGTAAGCCGATCGAATGTCCAAACTCGACAAATATTTCGCGTCCCTTAACCGATCTAATATATGAGAAATATACGGCAGAGGATACGCGTCTCTTTCGGTTACACTATTGACTCGCCTAAAATCTACACAAAAACGGTATGTGTCATCCTTCTTTTTCACCATCACAATTGGTGAAGACCACGGCGATTTAGAAGGTTCAACTACCCCTAAACTTAACATTGAATCTAATTCCGCGTTTACGTGACGTTGTAGTGTTGGAGACATCGGATAGTAGCGCTGCTTAATTGGTGTAGCTTTAGTGCTGATGACATGCTCTACCAAATTGGTACACCCGAGAGTATCACTCATCTTCTCGAAAGCACTGGTTAATGATGACTGAAGTTGGACGTGTTGGTGTGAGGTTAACCCATCACTGGTGTTTAACGCATCTACAGCCATATCTTCCAAACCCGAAAACTCCCAATGACCACTACGTAGGTCTGGAATAATTCCTAACCGTTTCCAAAAATCGGTTCCCAAAATCAACGGCCTCGTAATTTCCGGAATTACTAATACATCCAACGTTCTCGTCACGCCTTCAACCATCATCGGAAGTGTAGCCATTCCAATTACCTCGCAACTACGTCCATTCGCCACCGTACAATATTTCACCGACGAAGGTTTCAACCGTACCGCTAAATTTTTGAACATCTGCCACCCTGGACCGCCAAGTATGGTCTGGTTTGCTCCTGAATCTAATAACCCCAACAACGATACCCCATAAACTACTACATTTAAATATGGACGCTCATCGCCCCGCGAACTAGACAACACAAAATCTAAACAAATACGTGTACGTTCACTAAGTCCCTTAAAATTATCTGTCGAAATTCCCAAAACCTCGGAGCAACTTGTTCGACTCAAGTTCTCCTCGACCGGTTTAACGAATTTGATGGAGTGCAATTTGGGCACCTCGGTTTGGTTACTCCCACTTTCCCACAACCAAAACAATATAAGCGTCTCGGCGCGCGACAATCCTGACTTGAATGTCCCGGTCGTTGGCAATTATAACAACGCGACTGAGAGGGCGGACGAATATTTGTAGGAGTGACTTCGTGACAAGACACACTCGGCACAGCCTCCACATACGCCAAGTCTGGCTCTAACACACGACCTTTCCCTGGTGGGGGTGTGTACGAATCGTTAGCGACCGTACTAGCCTCCAGCCTACGTCCTAATCTAAGTAGATCAGCAAAAGTAACAATGTCTAGTGACCACAAAGCCATTCTGTATCTAGGATGTAGATTTTTGGTTACGGTTCTGAGCTGAATATCTTCAGGGAGAGGATTAGGCAATCGCATGAACAGATTTTTCATCACAGAAACATAGAGACTGATGGTCTCATTAGGTCCCTGTGTGCGAGATTTGATTTCTTCGAAGAGACGTTCTTCGTAATCAGGAGATTGGAAGGCCTCTCTCAACCCTAGGACTAACTCATCCCAGTTCCCAAAAGATCTACGGTTCGCTCGATACCAAATAAGGGCGTTCCCCGTGAACAAATCTAATGCCGACGCAAACAATAATGCCGAAGATACGTTACGCGCAACGCGCAGTTCTTCTACTCGCTCCAAAAATGAGGACAACGAAACTTTGCCCTGCTCTCCACCAAAAGTGAGATTCCAAAACCTAACCGCGACAGGTTTTACATCTGTAGAAGCCAGATGATCTTGGTCATTGTCTGAATCAGAATCTGAACTTGAACTATTCGATTCAGCAACTACTCGCGATGAATGAGCGACAGCTTGAATTACGGACAAATTAAGCAACGAACTCTGAGTTGCAGTGGTTTTGCGCTTAGCTAATTTAGCCCCGGAACGCATAGTACCGGCGCACGCTGCTAATCGTACTAAAAGTCTGGAGACCTTACCTCGTTCTTCGTCAGTCGTAACGACACAACGATTAATTCGCCCGTGTGCGTGTCCACACTTAGTGGCGAGCTTCAAATAGGTCGAAGAGGTAGTAGGCTCCTCGAAGTCCTTTACTAACCCCTCGATCTCCGTCAACTTCAATTCTAGTGCCGCAAGGTCGTCAGTTATTTTAAAGGGATTAGGCACCGGCGCATAGGAGGCAGAAGACTCCAATCTAATTAGAGTTCGTAAGGTGCTACGCTGCGCATCAGCAGTAGTTACCCCTGTAACTCCTCGACGTTCAAGCTCATACACCCGCTCATCGGCTGATAGCCTATTAACTTCTACTTTGAAATCCATCACAACTAATGGACTAGTGAACAAAAAGAAAAGATTCAAATTTCAATTCAAATTGAAAGAAAAATATACGGTATACGTGTACCGAAAAAGAACAAAAATTTAAACTAACTTATCGTAATTATTACGATTACTATAAAAATCCAAAAAAAATTTTACCTAGTCGTAGTGAGCTCGAACCCACAAAATCATACGCCAAAAAAAAACAAAATATAAATCAACCAATCAACCAAATATGTATGATTCGTGGTCGCCCGTTCACTATCTCACCAAGTTTCTACAAAAACCAACAATAACCAATAATAAATTTATGGTTTTTCGTAACCAGCGAATAATAAACTAATTTCTACACTATAGTAGAAACTATACCAACAAACACTGAAAACAGGCCAGAAAATTCCCTAAATTAAAAATATTTAAATTTAAAGTCAACGTTAAAGTCAAAATATTTTCTTGTGTGTATTCTAAATTACCCACAAAACTCACAGAAATTCTCAACAACTGACAAAACAACCACCCCAAATTTCCTCAATATACTAAGTGCTGAAGGCTGATTAAAAATTTGAAATACTGTCAAATTTTCCAACTCCCAGTTCAGTTTCCTTGGCGTAAACTTAAGGCCTACCACAAAAATATATTCCCAATCAAAAGGGCACAAAAATAAACCAAAGGGCCAAAAAGTTTTCGCGAAGGGCTGAAGGGTCAAAATGAAAATTAGTGCCAAAACTACTAACAACGCATAAAATTGAAAAAGGGCACAAAAATTTTCTAAAGGGCAAAAAGGGCCAAAATGAAAATTGAAAAAGGGCTGCAAAATTAATTAAATGAGGTCTATTTAAAATGAAAAACAAAATCCTGAAGGGCTAGAAAAATTTACAAAGGGCTGACAAAACCCTTAAGCCTCAAAAGATGTTAATGAGCTAAATAAATAAAGATACCAACGATAGCTATTGTTGCTATTGTTGCTATTGCCCCACGTTGGGCTCCAAAAACGTGTGACGTACCTGAAGGGCAGTCGGCGCGTTAGGCCGTGGAGCGAGTGGAGGGTCCCTTTGAAGTAGTGACGAGGGCCAGGCTCTCGGTGTCAGAGAGTGGGGGGGGTTAAAAAAAGGCTCCACGTAATTTTACCTCGTTGCTACTTCGTCGCAAGGGAGGCTCCACTCTACCTGCGTGGGCGGACGGCAGACAGTCAGCGAAGCTCAGAAATCACGAACTGTCACAACGCTGACCGTTTGACGCCAACACCACCAGGTGTAAATCTCGCAGTGAGAATAGAAAACTGTAAAACTGTAACTGAATATAGAAAACTGTAAAGAGAAAACGTGGGGGGGGGCAAAAAATAACAGGTGTGAGTTTGGTATGGTAAGATGGCGTTTATTCGCACACACAAATGACAGACACCGTGTCTACGCTCCTGAAAACAAATACCTCCGAGCGCCACCCTTTCGCGCAGGGTTTACTTTATTCGGCCGAATAAAACAAGCTCCTAATCGCGCGATTGAAAGGGCAGAGGGAGCGACCTTTCTCGTACACTAGCGCAAAACACGTACGGCACGAAACACGTAGACGCAATTTACACACAAGAATAAACAGAAAAGTTAAATAAAACGGTCTGGCTCAACTTGAGCACAAAAAAGTAACTAGATATATTTAGATCTCTGGCCTGTGTTATCTGGATGGACTCGCCGTTGGCTGGGTTCAGCCCCGGGATGTCGGCGGTTTCCGTCGACGGCGTCTGGGCCAGGTCCGCGGCTTCCAGCCAAGAATGGTTCTGGCCGAGCGGTTTAGCCCGTCGCCAAACGCCTAGAAACACATGGCCTTAATCAAAATGGCCGGACACGTGGCTTCACGAAGAGGAGAAGAGATAACTACTTACTCGGGTGTTACGAGCGTGTTCCCTGCCCTGTAGTCGGTGCCTCAATCCCCCTCAAGGGTGGTTAGTTGAGAACCGTTGATTATTCCCGTAAAACGGATGGTGAAATACCTTATCTGCAACGGTTCTTCTGACACGATCTATCTCGGGCACGAGTCAATGTAGTTCTGCTCGTAGTGGCGCTTACCGCCGGTGAATTTAAAAATCGCTCACCGGGGAGACGCGTCACCACAACAAAAAAAAAATGCAAGCATGGTTGCCTACCGTGTAGGTCTACACGCTAGTTAATTTATTAAAAGCCGTTTCTGCCGAACGCTATTTTGGACCGTTACAGGGTACTTGGATTGATGCTGGTGTCTTCTACGCTAACCATGTTTAGGCCATTAAGGATTTGGTTCTCAGTTTTTCCAACGATTCGATATCTATTAAGGATTGCAAAACATTTTTTAATGATCCCAAGATTCCACAAGAATTGGCTTTCATAAAAACGAATTTTAATATAATTTGCAATACTTTAACAAAAATAGAAGAACAAAGTATGTCTCTAAATAAATCAATAGATCTTGTGAAACATTTAAGTGACAAATTGAATGAGGTGGCTGGTAATGTCAAATATTATAAAAGGAGAATTTGACGAAAATCTACCTGTTGAAATGGATCCTTCAATAGTTGCATGTTTTAAATTTGCTCCAATAACTTCCGTTAATTTGGAAAGAACTGTTTATTCGTACAAAAACATCTTTGCGCTCTTTCAGTATGGAAAATTTGAAAAAATATTTTATAATTAATATTTTTAATTTAATAGTTGAATGATAAACAAATTATTTTCATATATATATATATATATATATATATATATATATATATACATGTAATATAAAAAAAGTATTTTTAATTTTTAAACGTGATTTGTATTAAATATATTTGCATATATTGGCATATATTTGAAATGTTGGTGCATATTTCTTTAATTTTGCGTGCATATATATGCGCATATTTTCGTCTTTTTTCGTGCATATTTGTCCGTGCTTTAGTAATGAGGAGTAATCAGAAAGTGATCTAAAATATTTAGAAATCCTACTTTTCTGTATCAAATTTTGATATTTTTGTTAATATTTTTCGAAATTCAAAATTTCAAAATTGTCGATATTCAATGAGAATGATGAAAAAATTATTTTTTATGAAACTGGTTCATTTGGTATTTCAAAAAACGTGAAAAATGTCTCAGGAAACCTGAAAAACGTGTCACAAAAACGGGAAAATCTCCGAAACGACGTTTATTTGGTTTATTTGGTTTTCCAGAAAACGTTTTCTCTTCTTTAAATAGTAAAATTGCACGCGCACACGTAGGCAACCAAACCAAAGTGGATCGGAGGATTCCCATGTAAGAAAAATGGTCTCAAGTGGGTAATATACCTTCTGTATGTATAGCTATATACAGCTATACTGTATGTATAGCTATATATACATACAGCTATACTGTATGTATAGCTATATATAGCTATACATACAGTATAGCTACAGTATAGCCTATATAGCTGTGTAGATGAATGTATAGCTCTTGGTATTGAATTAATCATGAACTTGAAATAAAAAACTTACAGTCATATAAGTGCCCCAAAATGAAACGGCTAAACTATCCATAAAGTTACCATTAAGTAACGCATTGACACCCATAAGCACGTTAAAAATCATACGTATCATTATTATTAAGAAGTTCCATGCAACAATGTTATTAAATAACTTTACTATACTATTTATTCTTTCCAATATAATTGTAATTTCATGAATTTTTTTGTGTGAATCCATCGTTGTACTTTTGGCAATGCATAGCCTCTCTGTTAAGTCATTCGTGATTTTAAACTTAATTTTAAACCCGTAGGATACGAGATTATACAGCATTTCTATATAAGATACAAATTCATAAGTTACACCATATTTTCCTGCTTCCAATGTGCCTTCCATATAAAAATTAGTAAAATTCCACGAAAAGCTTATTATTGAAAAAACTGTAATCAACGCGAATTGTACATACAGAAACTTCATTGGGGTAATTTTTATACATTCTGCTTCAAATAGTTCTTCATCAATTTTATCGAAAGTATCAAAAATCAATTGCCAATGATTTGCATGTTTTGCTGCATTGGCAGTGCTTAACATAACTTTGGCCATTACCATGAACGTAGTACACATGCACTATGTATGCACGAGGTGCTTCTGCAGTAGTAATAAAGCCAAACACTAGATAAATATGCAGGCTTAAATGTAGACCAAGACATATACAAGAACGTAATTTACGAGTTGTAAAACCGTCCGTTGATGAATAGCATGGCAAAATGTTTAGAAATGAAGTGATTTTTAGAAGTAGACTTATATCTTTTCGGAACGACATTTCACCATCAAGCACGTAAAGTGAAGTACTTAAAGTAAACGAATTTTATTATTGCCGATACGATTAATATCATTACTAGTAATTGGTATTGATTATAACATTGACGGTCTAATTTACGATACGTTAATATGATTAAAGAGAAAACATCAATGTTATTTTAATATTATAATTACTAAATTGGAATTGTGCGGGTGAATGGACAAAACACAGGATATAATATTCTCCATCAGGCAAATAAGCGAGGAACTAATATAAAAAAGATGTGTACTTAGAAAACATTCAATATAACAAGAAGAGAGGACATTTGGAAAAAAAACTGACGAATAAAGGGATGAAAAGAGAACAAGAAGAATGATAAAATCATTGTACAAATATAATAAGAACATAGAACAAACAATGAAAAGTCTGATGAGTATAAAACAAAATCGGAGTGAAACAGGGATGTATAATAAGCCCACTACTATTCACGTTAGTACTAAATAGAGCGATAAAGGAGGCAAAATCCAATAAAACCTTAAAACATCGGATTTTGGAAAATTCAAAGAACTAAAGTACCAGCAACTATATTTATTGATGACATGACAATAGTAACGCAAACCGATGAAGACCTACAACACAACATGGACATACTCAATAAAGAACTAATGAAGATAAATATGATAATAAATAAAGATAAAACAAATAGCATGATAATATCAGCGAAAAACAAGACACACAAAATCTGGATTGAAGGAAAACCAATAGAACAGGTGGCACATTTCAAATATCTGGGGAAATACATACAGAACGATAGGAGAATCCATAAATAAATAGATAAAAGAACAAGAAAAACAGGAAGATTATTTATGATGATGAAGAAATCTTGCTTCAATAGTAATGAGATTCCAAAAAGATAATATATAACAATAATCGTAAAATAACTTACATGCCCAGACATGAGGATGCAAGAAGAAAGAGGAATAGAGAGAAATTTTTACATAGCATGCTAATTACAAATACCTTCTATGAAGACAAAAATGTACACAAATATACAAGGCAAGAACCAAGCAGGAAGGAAAAAACTATAATAGACTTTATGATAGTAGAGAAAGGAAATAGACAATTGGTATTAGATGTAATAGTTAGAAGAGGAAATGAAATAGGCAGCGATGATCACTACTTAGTAGTAGCTAAAATAGGAGAAACATTTGAAGAAACTAGAAACAATAATTGCAGAGGAGAACAAAAACACGAAAGCGTACAAGCTAAAAGTTAAAGAAATTGCAGAAAAATATAGAGAGATGTTAAACAAAGCATGGTCAGAAAAAAATAAGGAGGGGCACAATAGAATACTAGAAGAAATATGAAACGAGTTCAAGGAAACAGTAATAAAAATAATAGAAATGGTAATGAGGTGTGAACAAAACAATACCAGACAAAAAACAATGTGGTGGAACGAGTATATAAAACAAGAAGTCAAACAAAAAAAGAAACACTGACAAAAAAATCGAAAACATAAATCAAGCACAAACTATAAACTACACTGGCGAGCAAAAAATAGAGGTCACTTTAAAATTATATATTATATATTATAAGTATATATTATATTTAATATATACTTATATTATGGAATTTTTTTGTTTTAACTTTATGTTTGCAAATTGTAAACCAAAGTAGGCGTTTAATAATACATTTCCTGATAAATGTATTCCACAAAATTCCAGGAATGGAATAATATCTACCAAAATGTGATCGTTAATTTAATTCAAAGAGTTCCTCGTCGACTTCAATCAGTAATGCAAGAAAGGGCAATACTCGTTATTAGTGATAACTTTTTTACATTATTTATTTTCTATATTAGTCCTAGAAACAAAAATTCGAACTTCGTCTGAACTGTAAATTTGTGATATTTCCAAAATCGGCAATAAAAACAATAAATATGCTTTACGATTCAACATTGCTTTTTTTTTTAATTTAATGTGCAAAATACAGTACAATTGTTTACAATTTGCAAACGTAAAGTTAAAACAAACAAAAATCCAAAAATAAGTCATAATTTTAAAATGACCTCTATTTTTTGCTCGCCAGTGTATATAAAGAACAAAGAGCAGACGTTAAAAACAATAGCAGACAAAAAACAAACTACGTGTTCGTGGTGGAACGAATATATAAAACAAGAAGTCAACCAAAAAAAGAAACAGTGACAAAAAAACCTGAAAATTAAAACAAGCACAGACTATGAACTATATAAAGAACAAACAACTGAAGTTAAAAGAACAATAATAGAGGCAAAGCACAAACAGTAGACTGAATTCGGCGAAAAGTTGTTTGAATTCAAATTTGAAGAAAAAATGTTTCAATTCAATTTGAATTTGATTGCTTCCAATTTGAAATTGATTGTCCTCAATTTGAATTTGTTACTTCCCAAAGTGAGATTGATTGGTCTCATTTTATTGATATTGAAATTGTTTATTTACAATTTGATTTTGATTAATTTCAATTTGAAATTGGAAATCTCATTTCAAAATTGTTAGATCTCAAATTTAATTTGTTTCAATTCAATTTGAATTCGATTGTTTCCAATTTGATATTGACTGGTCTTAATTTGAATTTGTTACTTCCCAAAATGAGATTGGTCTTATTTTATTGATATTGTTTTTTTTTGTCAACTTGATTTTGATTAATTTCAATTTGAAAATGGAAATCTCATTTAGAAATGTTAGATCTCAAATTTAAATTGTTTCAATTCAATTTGAATTTGATTCTTTCCAATTTGAAATTGATTTGTCTCAATTTGAATTTGTTACTTCCCAAAATGAGATTAATTGGTCTCATTTTATTGATATTGAAATTGTTTACTGTCAACTTGATTTTGATTAATTTGAATTTGAAATTGAAAATCTCGTTTAGAAATTGTTAGATCTCAAATTTAATTTGTTTTAATTCAATTTGAATTTGATTGTTTCCAATTTGAAATTGATTGGTCTCACTTTGAATTTGTTACTGCCCAAAATGAGATTGATTGGTCTCATTTTATTGATATTGAAATTGTTTATTTACAACTTGATTTTCATTAATTTCAATTTGAAATTGAAAAACTCATTTAGAAATTGCTAGATCTCAAATTTAATTTGATTCAATTCAATTTGAATTTGATTGTTTCCAATTTAAAATCGATTGGTCTCAATTTGAATTTGTTACTTCCCAAAATGAGATTGATTGGTCTCATTTTATTGATATTGAAATTGTTTACTGTCAACTTGATTTTGATTAATTTCAATTTGAAATTGAAAATCTCGTTTAAAAATTGTTAGATCTCAAATTTAATTTGTTTTAATTCAATTCGAATTTGATTGTTTCCAATTTAAAATTGATTGGTCTCACTTTGAATATGTTACTTCCCAAAATGAGAATGATTAGTCTCATTTTGAGCTTGAAAAGGTACAGTCCCTTTTCATCTATATTGTTAGATAAAATGAAATATATTTGAATTTGGCGCGCTGCCGGAACGCGGCCAGAAGCGCGGAGGTGAGCGCACACGCATGCATTCGCGCATGGTCTGTCAAGAGAACGACACGCGAAGACGCATGTTTGTCCTAGCTCAAGTATTGTGCGTGATAATTAACGGGAACTATTGTTTATTCAGTAACATCAGGTGTGGGGTAGCGTGCAGTTTGGAGATACTAGTTGTATGTACCTGCAATCATGACAGAGCCAGAGCAAGGCGGACTGAACGAGTCGTTGGGAGCGATAGCAGCCATTTTGGTGGATCTACGGAGACAAACGTCCCTGCCGGCTACGAATCCTTCTCCTCAATTTACACAATCACCGGTTGCCTTGTCTTTGCCAAGATTCGATCCGGACAGCACAGATAGTGGTACTTGGTTGTCAAAGATCGAAGGATACAAAAATGAGTTTGGTTGGTCCGACCGGGAAACTGTAAGTAGAGCCGGCCCATTCTTGTTGAAATCCGCGCAGAGATGGTTTGCTGCATGGCAGCCTATGGACGACACGTGGGAGGGATTCAAGTCGGATTTTTCAATTTCATTTCCCAAACAAAAGAATTTAGGGAAACTATTACATGACGCCGTATGTTATCGAAGTTCGGATGCTCATAGTTACGTGGAATATGCACGGGTGAAGCTAGAGAAATTAAAGTGTTTGCGAGCTAATTGGTCTGAGCCCGATTTAATTGAAATAATTGCACATTCCATAGACGACCCTGTCATCAGAACTGCCGCCTATAATTGTAATACGTCGTCCGTTAGTGATCTGATCGCATTTCTGTCAAATTATGTACACACCCCTGTTGATAGGTCGCATCCTGGTGTGGGTGATTCTAATCCGCGGAAGAGGGTTGCACCGGTGGTCATGTCACTTGCACCTCCTGCTTTCAAACAAGTCACATGTTTTTCTTGCGGTCGAGTTGGTCACATTGCGCGTGAGTGTAAGGCCGAAAATAGGAGCGCTAATCCTAGAAAAGCCACTATTTGCAGGTACTGCAAAAAACCAGGGCATACTCTGGAAAATTGTTTCATGCGACAAAATCGACAGCGCAGTGCTCAATCCGACTCTGAGAAATCTGAAAATGTGTTGCTTCATTCTTTGGTTACTCACACTAGAGGTGTAAAAACCCAAATTGTTGAGGTTTGCAATTTAAAGACCAACTGCCTAATCGATACTGGCGCAACGTGTTCATTGATCAATGAGGCGTTGGTGGATCGGCTGAACCTTGTTAAAATCCCTCGCACTACTGCATTACAGTGGTTTGATGGTACCGTGCACGAATCATCTTGGCTTACCAAGGCTTTAGTAAAGCTCCCTGACGTTGAATTGCTACTCGATCTTGTCGTTGTACCCCCAAATCATTCCACCTACGACATTATTGTCGGAGAAAACATATATGATCATAATGTAAGTAAGTAAGTAGTAAGTAAGTAAGTAATTTATTTCATGTTATAACAGCATGTTTTACATTCGTCAATATACAAATAAATATAATATAAAATCAGATTCACAAAAACTAAATACAAAAAATAAAAAATAAAAACATCCGGTTCACTCTTACATTAAACACATTAAAATTAGTACATAACACAACATATTAAAATATTCAGATGACAAGGTCGGCGAATTTACATGAAATACATCGTTCTACAGTGTAGAAACCCTTTAACAATAGATAGGATTTCAACGCAACCTTGAATTTTTTTAACGGTAGAGTTTTAACATCTGTTGGTAACATATTGAACAGTTTAGGTCCATAATAATTAATGCCATTCTGCGACTTAGTTAGGCGTTGGTAGTCAGGACAAAGGAGGTTACTGGACCTAGTGCCATGTTGGTGATTATCACTATGAGTTTTATAGGCCTCAATGTTACTGTGAACATGTATGAGACATTCTAAAATATATGTACAAGGAAGGCTAAGAATTCTCAGATTTATGAAGGAGTGCCGACAATCAGCAGTGTATTGCAGAGAATCGAGTACTCGAATTGCTTTTCGTTGAAGACCAAATAATCTTTTCATGGGACTTGAGTGGCCCCATGAAAGGATGCCATATACGAGATGTGTTTGGCAGTTTGCGAAGTAGACCGTTAGTAAGGCTGACTGTGGAAGTTTATTTTTTAGTTGGCGCAAGAAATATATATTTTTACAATTTTTTTTGGATATTTCGTCTTCATGTTTACGCCAGTTTAACTTAGTGTCCAAATACATACCCAAGAACTTAGCGGTACTGATCTCCGTGTCCCTTTTTAGGGAGAATATCACAGTGCTTGATTTGTCGGGATTCGCTGTTAATTTATTTGTTGAAAACCAGTTTGATGCGTTTTCAACTGCTCTGGTGTTACTCGAGATAGCAGTGGCTTTGTTCTCAGAGAAGGTTTGTAAGGTGGTATCGTCGGCAAATAGAGTAGTTGTTATATTTACATTGGTGCTAGGTAAGTCATTGATATATATTGTGAAAAGCAACGGACCTAAGATTGACCCTTGCGGGACGCCATGTCTCATTGCAGTTTGATTCGAATCCGCCCGATTAAAATATACCCTTTGCTCTCTGTGAGATAGATATGAGTTAATCTTACGGCAGCTTCTTGGATGGAAGTTATAACAGTATAGCTTCCGGAGAAGGACCGAATGGGAGACGCAGTCAAATGCCTTAGACAGGTCCATGAAGGTAGCGACAGAGTATTCCCCCCCTTCAAAACCTTCATATACTGCCTGCGTAAAAGCCGTGACCGCATCGCCGGCAGAGCGACCCTTGCGGAAACCATACTGCTGTTCTGATATTAAATTGTTGTTGTTCATAAATTCAAGCATTTGTTGCAATAAGATGCGTTCCACTACCTTTGATATGATTGGCAGAATAGAAATTGGGCGATAATTGTTTGCAACGTTAATATCTCCCTTTTTATATATTGGGATTACACTCGCTACCTGTAGACAACTAGGGAAGCTGCTATGAACTATAATGTTAGTTTGATTAAAAATAGGATGGTTCAGAAGATTGTCCCGGATGCCTCGTTGATTAATGTTGTTTCTGTTAAAAACACGTCTATGAGAGTAATTACTGATTTGAATCATGCAGATGAACAAAAATTACTGGATTTACTTTCAAAGTTTATTGATTTGTTTGTTACTGGCAATGCTGTCACTGCTGTTAGTACTGGTGAATTAAGTATCACACTGACCGAGAATAAAACGCCGTATTGCCACCCGTACCGAATGTCCGAATTAGAACGTACAAAAACACGTGAAATAGTTGAAGATCTCATCAAAAACAAAATTGTACGAGAAAGTAATTCTCCGTTTGCCAGCCCGATAATTTTAACTCAGAAGAAAAACGGAACGCACCGTTTATGTGTTGATTTTCGTGCCTTAAACAAAATTACGCTGAAAGACCGTTATCCATTGCCTCGCATTGACGACCAGTTGGATCGCCTAGCCTAAGGCATGTTCTTTACACCTCTTGACATGGCGTCGGGTTTTCACCAGATCCCGATAGCTTCCGACTCAATCTCAAAGACAGCGTTTGTGACTCCGGACGGTCAATTTGAATATTTAAGGATGCCGTTTGGTCTAGCCAACGCGCCTGCTGTTTTTCAGAGGGCTATTAATATGGCGTTGGGAAACTTGAAGTACGATGTTGCGGTGGTTTATTTGGACGACATCTTAATTCCATCCCCTACGGTGGAAGAGGGATTTTCAAGATTAAAGTTAGTACTTGCTGCACTAAGTAAGGCAGGGTTTTCGGTTAATGTTAATAAATGCAGTTTTTTAATGAAACATGTAAATTACTTGGGTCGTGAAATATCTGCCGATGGTATCCGACCAGATCAAAATAAGGTTAGAGCAGTAAGGGAAAGTGTTGCTCCCGCAAATGTAAAACAAGCCCGACAACTTATTGGCTTGGCCAGTTATTTTCGTAAATTCATACCTTCCTTCTCTACCAAAATTGCGTGTATAACGCATTTAACAAAAAACAATGTTCCGTTTGTCTGGTCCGTAGAATGCGAACAGGCGAGACAGTACGTAATTGACGTCCTTACTGAAAAACCTCTACTGGCGATCTTTGATCCCACCTTAGAGACTCAATTACACACCGATGCCAGCAGTCTTGGCTTCGGTGCTATTCTAATGCAGAAACACGGTAACTCTTTCCGACCGGTAGAATATTTTAGCCAGAAAACCAGTTCCGATGAAAGTAAATACCATTCTTTTGAGTTAGAAACTCTAGCTGTCGTTGGAGCTCTTAAAAACTTTCGGGTATATTTGCTTGGGATAAAGTTTATTTTGATTACGGATTGTAATTCTTTAAAGTTATCAGCCTCAAAAAAAGACCTCAAGCCACGTACCGCTCGTTGGTGGGCGTATATGTAAGATTTTGACTTTCAAATACTTTACCGTAGAGGTTCAGAGATATCTCATGTTGATTTCCTTAGCAGAAATCCGGTTGAGACCGTGAACCAGATTGACTTTGGTCCGCTTAATTTTAAAAACTGGCTTACTGTAGCCCAAATTCAGGATCAGGAATGTAAACAGATCATTAAATCTTTAGACGATAATGAAGATAATGTAAAAAAAAAATGCATTCAAGAAAGGCACTTTGTTTCGAATTAGTGATAATGGTGATAATGAGCCTGTAAGGCTGCTTTTCGTACCAAACAACAATAGATACAATCTTCTAAAAAATTTCCATGATGACCAAAGCCACATAGGTTGGGAAAAAACACTTGCTTCCATCCGGCTGTACTTTTGGTTTCCAAATATGACCCGTTATGTAAAGAAATATATTGAGCATTGCCTGTTATGTGCTGTTCGAAAGAACAAGACAGGTCCAAGACAAGGTTTCCTTACCTCAATCCCTAAACCGGTCGAGCCATTCCATACAGTTCATGCTGATTGTCTCGGTCCCTTGCCCGAGAGCCAAGATAAACAAAAATACATTCTTGTCATAGTCGACGCTTTTTCTAAATTCTGCCTCCTTTATCCTCAAACTACACTGACTTCAGAAGAAACTAAACGAAACTTCGCTACTTTTATAAGTATATTTGGAACCCCCAGTAAAATCATCCATGTTGCTGGAACAAACTTCACTGCAAAAGTGTTCAAGATGTTTGTTGAACATTTTGGAATCGAGCTGCACGTAACGACCCCGGGAGTACATCGCTCAAACGGACAAGTTGAACGATACATGCGAACCGTTACAAATTTGTTAAGAATTGAGTCAAACAAGTTGTCAGATTGGCCGAGCAAATTGTGGAAAGTACAATTAATTATTAATACCACAAGACAAAAGTCAACTGGGCATTCCCCATTTAAGCTGGTGTTCGGTCAAGAAGGACAGACCCCGCAAATCCGTACAATCCTTGCCGATCTACCGACCTCTGAGTTGAACAACGCTCCGGTTGATTACTCCAAAGTTCTCGTGAGACTAAAAGACAACGCGGAAAAACAAGTAGCTGCCTTAAACAAAAAAAGAAGAAATAACCAGACTTACAAGTTGGGCGACGCTGTACTGTTGAACCGAGGACAAAGAGCAGAAAAGTTTAGTTGTGAATTTGTTGGGCCATACATCATAAAAGCTGTTTTGGCCAATGACCGATATTCACTGCGTAAAGTTGGGGCTCATAAAACTCTTAAATGTGCAAAGGACCAATTACGCCACTGGCCCACCGACTGGACCCCAGATGATTTTATGCAATTGATACATCCTGATACTAGTAAGTATCCCGATTGCCTGTTGTTTTCTCTTCTTCTCTGGCCGTGTTAGATTGTTAATAAATGAGTAGTGCCGTCACTGAACTCTGGGAGTTATACGGACCTGGATGAACCATGTTCATCATTGTTAATGAATGAGTAGTGCCGTCACTGAACTCTGGGAGTTACACGGAACTGGATGAACCATGTTCATCATTGTTAATGAATGAGTAGTGCCGTCACTGAACTCTGGGAGTTATACGGACCTGGATGAACCATATTCATCATTGTTAATGAATGAGTAGTGCCGTCACTGAACTCTGGGAGTTATACGGACCTGGATGAACCATGTTCATCATTGTTAATGAATGAGTAGTGCCGTCACTGAACTCTGGGAGTTACACGGACCTGGATGAACCATGTTCATCATTGTTAATGAATGAGTACTGCCGTCACTGAACTCTGGGAGTTATACGGACCTGGATGAACCATGTTCATCATTGTTAATGAATGAGTACTGCCGTCACTGAACTCTGGGAGTTATACGGACTTGGATGAATCACGTTCATCATCATTAATGAATAAGGTATATTGTCCCTGGCTCCGGAAGTCATACGAATCGTTTAAGGTTAATCAAGAATGTAGAGTAGGTGAGTAACACGAATTTATCATTGCAGCCGATGCTGACGAACAACAGGAAAACACGGTGTGACCACAGTATGTGAGCTCGATACAAGATTTATAGAAAATAAGAAAACCAAATTGTACCATGCTTTAATATAGAATTTTGTTTGTAATAACCATATTTACTACTCTTTTATTGCAAACATTCCGAGAGCGGAATGATGTCAGTTTGGCCGTGTTAGATAAAATGAAATATATTTGAATTTGGCGCGCTGCCGGAACGCGGCCAGAAGTAGTGATGGGCGAATAGTAACTATGCGTTACATAAGTATTCGTTACATTCAAGTATTCGAAGTAACGAGTACCAGAATATATAAATACTCGTTACTCGTTACTATTCGATTGGTCGAGAGTACCGGCTCAGCCGCACAGTCCCGCATAGTGCGAAAATCCGCACCAACGATAATACTCGTTACTCGTTACTATAGAGAACAGCCGAACCGAGTATTGCTTACCGGTCAATTTTATAACTTTTGTTTACATTACATTTATGTTGCCGTGGTTTCGTGACTTTTTATAATGTCATCCAAAAAACGAAGTAGTTTATGGTTGCATTTTAGTGCAATTAATAACGAAAATAAATGTTAGTTTCTCATATATATGCAATACAAAAATTTGTAGTACGAATGTAGTTATAATAGTAAATAATAGTGTAAGTTATAATAAATGTTCATATTTAAATAAATATTTTAATTTTAGAACCCTTTTTAATATATAGACATAGTAATATATAGACATATAATAGATCCACGTTCCAATACTCCAACGTATGGCCGTCTCAGGTCTCGCTTATTCGTTGATTGCAAAGAATCCTCGTAGATCCGCTCGCAGACCCGCACATTGCGGAACTCGGTAGTCGGTACAATACCGCACATCGTTACTAACTAGATCCGATACGCAATCGGTTCTTACCATGTAACGAATACTGAGTAACGAGTATTTGTACCGAAAGGAACGATTCGCACGCTCCCAAACCCGCACACTGCGCAACTCGGTAGTCGGTACAATACCGCACATCGTTACTTACTATCCGATACGCGATCGGTTCTCACCAAGTACCGGGTAACGAATACTGAGTAACGAGTATTCGTACTGAAAGTAACGATTCGTTACAAGTATCCAAAAGTAACGACTTCGCCCATCTCTAGCCAGAAGCGCGGAGGTGAGCGGACACGCATGCATTCGCGCATGGTCTGTCAAGAGGACGACACGCGAAGACGCATGTTTGTCCTAGCTCAAGTATTGTGCGTGATAATTAACGGGAACTATTGTTTATTCAGTAACAATATTCTGTATCATATCAGTTGTTATTCATAACTGTTTTTGCTTTCCCTCTATTATTGTTCTTTTAACCATTGTTCTTTTAACAATAATAGAGACAAAGCAATAACAGTAGACAGAATTCGGAGAAAAGTTGGAAAAACTCAGCAAAACCAATCAAAATTTATTCCACAAAGTACTAAAAAACCTAAGAAACCAGAATAAAAAGAACACGACAAAAATAAAAGAGGGAAACGGAGAGATAATACAAGATGAAAAACGAATAATAGAGAGATTGAGCAAACTTTGTAAAACTACTTGAAACAAATAATACAGTAAAGAATAAAATAATGACAGAAGAACAAACAATTGGCGAAGAAAAGAAGAAGAAGAAAACAATGAGGAATGAGACATAGAGGAATTGAAAGTGGCAATAAAAACACCTAAGAGTGGAAAATCAACAGGTGAAGATAAAATAACAACAGATATGATAAGATAGATAGATAGATAGATAGATAAGTTTATTCCCTATATGTTTACATAAATAATTACATAAATCCAGGAAATGGTGTCATGCATACAATTTAAAACATTTTGGGTACAAATTCCCAAAATGAAACGATCGAGAGTACAAAAACAAATCGTAAATCACGTCAAGTCTTGAACCACTTTCCGTGCATCCCGATCAGCAGCCCACAACAGGAACTCCTCAATCGTGTATGGTTCTAATTCTACTAGAAAATTAAATAATTTATCCTTGAACACCTTGGTGTTATCTAGGGACTCTTTTATGTGTCCCGGCAAGTTTGAGTAGAACTTGATAGCGGCGTATATACATTCTCTCTCTGACATAGTCAGTCTGTGAGCAGGGAAGTTAAAGTTATGTGAGCGCGTGTTGTGTCCAAGGCGTTTGGTGAATTTGTCGAATAGATGTCTGTGTTTTGCCATAAACAAAAGTACTTCCTGAATGTAGAGGCCCACCAGAGTCAGTACTCCGTTAGACATGAATACTCCGCGACAGGAGTCTTTTATGGACAGGCAGGCTATGATGCGCAGCGCTCGCTTTTGCATCCTGAAAACTTGGCTTGCATTGGAACTCTGGCCCCACATAATAATTCCAAATCTTAGCAACGACTGAAAATTGGCGAAGTATACTAATCTCAGAGTAGCGCAGTCTGTATATTGTTGTATCACTCTTAGTGTATATACCACTCTGCTGAGTTGGCCGCGCAGTTGTTCCACGTGTGTCTTCCATTTCAAGTTTGAATCTATATGTATACCCAGGAACTTAGTGCTTCTGGAGCACACCACTTCTGTATTATTAATATTCACATTACCGGGAGTTTCTTGTTTTGATTGGTCAGTTTTGAAGTTGATTACACTTGTTTTACTTTGGTTTATTACAAGTTTGTTTTTGATCAGCCATTGTCCAACCTTCTCGTATAAATCTTCCCCCTGTCTGATCATTCCTTCATATGTCTCACCTGTCAGCAGTAAGTTTGTGTCATCTGCATATTTAACTATTTTTTTATTTAGGTTTAGAATCATATGTGTCATATCATTCAGATATATAACAAAAAACATTGGGCCCAGTACGCTACCCTGGGGCACCCCTCTAACAATTGTTTCGGCTTGAGACGTATATTCCGTATTGTTCTGTTGACATTTCACCATTTGTTTTCTGTCTGCTAGATAGGACCGTATCCACATCAGAGCCCGATCTCTCACCCCATACCTCTCCAGCTTCTCTAGGAGAATGTCATGGTCAATGCAATCATAGGCCTTTGAGAGATCCAGAAAGATTCCCATGACATAATCATTTCCGTCAAATGCCTTTAGTATACTATTCGTGAACGACTGCACCGCCGTTTCAATCGATCTCCCCTTCATGTAGCCATGTTGTGATGTATTAAAGTGGTTACATTTATTAAAATAGCTTACCAGCCTCCTGCTCATTGCGGCCTCAAATATCTTTGAAAAAGATGACAACAGGCTTATCGGCCTATAGTTGTTCATATCTTCCGGATCTCCCTTTTTGTGGATCGGTTTTACAATTGCAAATTTAAGTGGTTTTGGAAATATTCCCGCTTTTAACGAGTTGTTACTGATATCGGTTAGTGGTTCTGAGAATTCTTCTGCACAGAACCTAATTATTCCCGTGGGGATCTCATCGTACCCACTGCTCATCTTATTTTTAAGATTCATTATTATGTCAATTATTTCCTGGCAAGTATCATCATTTACATACATCGAAGAGTTCTCTCTCTCTCTCTATATATTACATGCAAATGGTACCTCAGGCAGTGTCTTTATTAAGTCATTTGCTGCGTTTTTTTTAAAAGAGGCTGAAGCCATCTGCGACTCTTTGGGGATCGCAGTCACTTTGAGTATTTATTGATCCTTCCTTTTTACCTTTAATTTCAGACACCACATGCCACACTGCTTTCGATTTATTGTCAGAATTCTGGATTTTGTTATCGTACCTATGTTTCCTTATTCTGGTTTAGAGGAGTCTGTATTCTTTTCGACTTTCATTATATACGCTCTTAAATTTACCGTCGTAATTGCTCAATGTGTGCAGTAATTCCAATGTCTGCCTGGCCTCTGTCACCTGAGGGTCGTTATACATGTTAAATCCAGCTAAGGATCTTCGCTTTGTAGTTTTAGGGAAGCATTCATTGAACAGCAAAATTATTCTGTTCATGAATGTAGCCCACTGTTCGTCTACTTGGTTTTTAGGAATGTTATGTAGATCAGACCATTCCTGTTCCGCTAATGCTTCCCTAAAACGTATTTTGTTATCAACACTAAATCCGCGTCCCTGCACCAGGTCACCCACAGTTGGCCTCGAGCCACCAAACACGACCCTTTGCACATAATGATCTGATATTTGGTAGTCGAGGACATGAGACCTGTACAGTGACCTGTCAATGTTTGTAAAAATATTATCTATGGCTGACTTAGATTTTGCTGTTACCCTCGTGTATTTCTCGATCGATGGGTAGAGACCATAAGAGCCTAGTAACGCCATAAAGTTGTTCGTATCATTGTCGCTACATTTGATATCAATGTTAAAGTCGCCCGCCAAAATAACATAGCATACTTCTGTCGATATTACATCTAACATGTTATCCAATTTGTCTAAAAATACATTTACCTGGCCTTCCGACCGATACATAGATACAACTATGTGCTTCACTTTCCCAATTACGCACTCAATAGCCGCCACTTCAAAAGTTTTCTTTTCCGCAAGCAAAGTCAGGTCACCTCTCTCCATACTCCTGATGCCCTCCCTGCAGAATATCGCCGTTCCCCCGTGCTCTCCCTCTTCTCGGCAGAATGCTGATCTTAGAGTGTAGTTGAGGATAGAGTGGCTACTTAGCTGTCCCTTCGACTTCCAGTGTTCGGTTAAGCATAAAAATGCGCATTCTCTATTTTCATTTGTCATCACCTGTATTGAGTCAATACTGTTCCCTATCGACTGTACATTTTGGTGTATTACACCAATTTGCTCGCGATTGCGACCACTATTGACGGATCGTGTGTTTATTGTACATGAATTTAGTTGTGCCATCCTCCTATATTCTTCTACGTTGGTTTTTGTTTTGCCGATTGTATCAGAAAATTTGGTCCTCTAATTTCGTTTCTTGGGAAGTTGAATCGCCTAACCTTTACTCGAGCGGGCCAAGTGTCAGGCGCCATTAATGTGTGTTGGTCGCTGAAATTGGCCCCGAGTTTGAAGGATTTGTTTGTGCTTTTTGTATCTAGAGCACTGATCTCTTTTATTGTCATGTCGGGGAAATATGTTCTAATGTGATCTTCGATTACCTGTGTTGTTACCGTGTTCATACAATTGCCTATGTATTGCCACGCATATTTAGGTGGAGCCATTGCAGTGCAGTTCTTTAGACCCACGATTGTGTTTACTGGATTATTTTTCTTTCTTGCAGATATTTTATTCCAGTCTTTCTCCTTTTGAGACGGTTTTTCAGCATTCGGAGTAGCACTATTAACATCCATTGGTGGTGTAATATGAGTGGCTAATGCCCGGGTGCTGTTTGATTTAGCTGCATCGGTCGGCTGCGTTCTGTTGGTCCCCGGTGCGCTGTGTGATTTTTCCTGGCGATTCTTTACAGTTGGTAATTTCGATTCATCTCCGACATCCGCGGAAATGTTATGTAGTGTCGCAGAAAATTCGGCTGTTGATCCTCTTCTATCTTCATTTCTATTATGGTTATCGTTTCTTGATGCCGGTCCGACAGCTTTACACTCTGATCGAAGTAGCTCATTTTCTTCTTCTAGACGTTGAACTTTTTCTTTCAGTAGTGAATTAGAGAAATTTAGTTCACTTACAGGCGCTTTTAAATTCTCATATGCCTCTCTCTTGAAGTTTGTTTCTTCCACAGGCTCCTCAGTTGCCAGGTAGGTGCCACAGCATTGTTTAACCTTCTGCACACAGCTTGCGTGATAAAAGCTGGCGCAGACACTACACTGTAGCCCCGATTTTGCTGTATTGCCACAGCCACATAGCTTTTTAACAATTTTGTTACTTTTGGTGCTATTTTTTGAACTTATTGATTCACCTGTCAATACAAGACCGCCGTGCCCAGCGGCCATACTTATTCTACTTATTTTAGAAGTAGACTTATATTTTCGGAGAGACATTTCACCGTACATAACGTAAACAAGGTACACTTGACTACGAATCGATCATTGCTTACACAGTTAATAACATTATTAGTAATTGGTAATAAGTACAAAATGGATGGTTCGATTTACGATTATTGATGCGACGAAATAGATAACAACAAATGTTATAAATGTATTTACCAAGAAGATGAGAGCGTTATAATATGCAACGTAGATTGCTAAATCGATATACAACAATGTTATAAATGTTTCTCTACAACAAAGATGAGAGCGTTATTATTAGCTAAGCTCGGATTTATAAGCATAAAAAATTACAAAATAAGCGCTTAAAAATGCATAAAAATCTTAGAAAATAAGCATATAAAATAGTATAAAGATTAGAATAAGCACAAAAACGCAGAAAAGACATGAAAAGGCATATTTTATTTTTTATGAATTTACAGAAAAACAAAACAAAACATAATTTTATTAACAAGAACGCACTATATGTAGATAAAAGTAATATTTTAATAACATAGGTTTTGGTGATTAATATTAATAACAATAAAAATTATTAACTAATAATGATTACTGCTCATTTTTAAGTGAACTAATAATTAAATGTTTTTCTAAATTTTCAACGGAAAATCCCATTCTCCTATTACAGAGCACATTTTTTAAGTGTGAAAAGCTTCTCTCCACATCCACACTTGTAATCGGTGTATATTTAAATTTGGGAACAATTGTAATATTTATCAGCAAATCTTCCACGAAATCTTCTTTTAAAACTGTTGATATTTTTTTGTAACTCGCCAAACCCTTCATTTTTCGACAAAACTGCATCACTTTTTTTTTAGTAATCTCTCCTATAGATCCTCGTACGTTTGAGATGTCGTTCCTAAAATCTTCTACAATTTGAACCGCATCTACCAAAGTTGTGTCCTTTGCTTGGAGTTTATCAATCGCTTTGCTTACGAAACTGTAGTTGGTTTTTAGGAATGCTAAATTTTGTACAACCCTCCTATCTTTAAGAACTTTGTGGCATTCTTTATTGCCTCGGACACATTTTCGGGAAACTCTAACACAAGCTCTTTAAATGAATCGAAATGGTCGGCATAATAGCAGGCAGCATCTAGCAACGTACCCCATCTAGTTATAACTGGTGCTGGAAGAAGAGGTACATTTGGCATTCTTTCCCTAAACATTTCAACCCTCAGTGGAGCTTTTAGGAAAATTTTCTTCCCGGTTTTTATCAAATCATTGACCACGGGAAATTGCAGTCTAATCGTTTCAGCAACTCTATTAAAACCATGTGCCAAGCAGGTGCAATGCATTAATTGCTCATAAAATACTTTTAAATTAGAATATGCCTTCAACATATATGCAGCGGAATCAGAAAGCAACAATAATAATTTATCGTTTGGTACGGTTTTTGGCAAAACAAAAGTGATAATCCATCGTGAACGAATTTGGCAACGATATTGCCATTTGTTTCTTCTAACTGCTTGGAACTAATTAAAAATGCATTGGTGGAGTCTTCGTTTAATATTCCAATCATTAAATGGGCGATGTACCGACCACATGAATCAGTAGTTTCATCTACACTGAACCATATGCAATTGTTGCCAATTATCTTTTTTATTTCCTCAATAGTGTTGAAATGACCCACGACAGACCATGTTTTATTTAGCTAAACAACGAGTAGGTGAGACAGGTGTTATTTGCTGAAAAATCGTTCGTATTAATAAATAAATAAGATCCGCATTCCGGCGTAAAAATACGTAAACAGACTCGTGGGGGGGCACAGGCCCCTAAACCAGTCCGGGAGAATTCTATCAACAATGGGGACAATAAAAGCCATTAACTTGAGGGTAACAAGAGTTTACTAGTCGGGCGGAAATATCAACAGTTCATGGAAATATAAATTACTCGAGACCAGACAGGGTATGTGCCACTAACCGACAGTGAGCGATTCCGGGGAATTCAAAACCGAAAGTATAATATTACGGCCCATAGAATCATTAACTTAAGTACCATAAAAACAGCACCAACTACATTCACGCGTACCGAAATTCTTAGAACAGGGCCTCTTGGGCCTGGATAACTCACGCCACAAAGGGACATGATTTGTATTGGTAGCAAACACAAATCCGCCAGCAAAAGATCGAGTGGCGTAAACATGTGGAAGAAATTATTGCGCAGGCATCGAAAAAGGCACTTAGCCAGGAGGAGTAGACCACCGTAAAAGATCGGGGACGGCAGTGTTTGGGCCCGGGGCTCGGGGAAAATGGGGAGGTAAACATATAATAATCTGCGAAAGCAGGGGGGAGGTCACTTAGTGCTCGACGGCCGAGGGCACGAGACAAATCGCGAGAGTGTAAACGGGGGCGCAATTAGTATAAACAGTCAGAGAAATTGATAATTCAATTAGGGCAGTATTGAACCAGTTAGATATTTTCGGGGAGACCGCGAAGTAATTAAAACAACACCAAGCACAAGAGCCACCACGACATCAGTACGGCTATCCAGTAGGCGAGAGATAGGAAGGGTTAATGAGTGAGTACTGACGCAATTGATGATCGAGTAACGCGAATCAAACTGCCAATTTCGAAGGGCACTGCGAAACATTTAGCAGACAAGTCATTACGCGTGTCAAATAAATTAATTCGGCAATCCGCCAGTAAATATCCTGTGACAAAATTACGAAAGAACAAAACGCCCAAACTGGCGCAAAGGTGTGTGATCCTCTTCGTAATGAGAGCGATTCGTGAGTTTCGCGCCGCACTTTGAAATAGAAGGGCGCGCTGGAAGCATACTACAAAATCGCTCTTACCCGTTGGTATGTGCGAACCGAACGCATTCATCAATCTCATACGATAACATGTATGTTTCTCTTCGTAATTAGAGCGATCTGTGGGTTTCGCGACGCACTTTGAAACAGAAGGGCGCGCTGGAAGCAGACTACATATATCGCTCTAACCCCTTGATGTGTTCGGGTCGAACATATTAACTAATCACACCCCACAACGTGTGTGGTTCTCTTCGTAATATTGTCACGTATGATAAGTATTGCTACTCCACATAAACCACCACCAAAACTCGATTATCATGCGTTTTAATTATTATTTATATTAGGCTCGGGAAAGAGCTTAGTTCAGGAAGGTATTTAAACATATATAAACTCAAGGGATTTCCCAGGTAGCGGTCGCAACGGGAAATAAAAACCTGTATCCGGGAAGGTCAATAATTATTACAAAAATCAGCAAATATCATCATGTCATACCAAATCACTAAATCCTTGTAATTAGCGTTGCGTAGTTAATATCACTAATCAATCAGCTGAGTGAGTGATCAAACTAATAAGTTGTAATTGCATGCCGGTGAAATAAAACAACCCTCAGCATCGATAATGCATGTGGTCAGTATTTGCATATTTGAATTCGTGAGCGAATGAGAAATGAATGAATGCGAGTCAGTATATTCCTGAACCACGAGCATGTGGATATTATAGATACATCATTGAATGAATCCAAGTCATAAGTCATGATCGGATGAGAAATAAAGTTAATAAATACGAAACGCAACGGCAATTAAGAATGAATGCGAATCAAGGGAATTCATGCATGAGCATGCGTAAAGAAGGGATATAAATCCGTGAATGAATCAAAGTCAAAATAATGCAGAATCACTTCCGCTAGGTGAATTCAATTATCACAAAAACGAAGTAAAAAAAAAACAAAGTAAAAATAAATGAAAATATTAAACACAAAAGAAAATACATAAAAAAAAATTAAATAAAAATAAAAAGAGTCAAAAACAAACGAGGGGCTTATGTTTCATACACGTCAGACGTAATAGGGTTAGGGTATGAGACTCGCTATGAGATCAGATATATGTACTTTAGCCAGACACAACTGACCATCGTGCACAAATCACCGATCGAAATTTGCAATATAATTATTTGGGTGTTATTGCTTCGTAAATGCATTGCGAAACTTTAATTAAGGGTAAATCGTCATCCTTAATACTGGCATGTTATTTGCTGGGAAATACACTTCTAAACTTTATCTGAGGATAAATCAAATCACGTAAATAAAAGATAAAAATATGGATGAACGATCCGCCGAATGCGGATCTTATTTATTTATTAATACGAACGAGTTTTCAGCAAATAACACCTGTCTCACCTACTCGTTGTTTAGCTAAATAAAACATGGTCTGTCGTGGGTCATTTCATATGTCTACCGGAGTATTTTTGTAAAAAAAAAAATAAACATACTATTATCTAGTTTTTTTAACGGAATGTTAGAAGATACCATCGTATTGCATAAATCAAAGTAAAATTCCTTTTCATTCTGTGTAGGAGAACTCGCAAAAGACTCGGAAATAGTTTGCTGGATACTGCGTGCAGATTTGTTTTTTTTTTTAATTTCCAGGTGAACTGTTGTTTCGATATGTTGTGTTATGTTAAATTTTTTCTCGCAGTTAATCTATAACATAATACATGCTTGTACCTAGACCAATAGCAACACAAAATAAAACTTACCGGTTTGATAAAAGCCGTGAAAATTACTTTGCCGTTCTCATATTTTAATTCAGAATGTCCACGTATCCATTCATCGACGGAAGGTTTTACTTTCGGTATTTTATACAAGAAAACTTATAAACACGTGATACACACAAGGCACAAGCACAACGCACTGAAGATTGAGATAAATTAGACTGAATTGATACCACACTTGCCGCAGATGTGTTCAGTGCACGTAAAAATAGGGTAATCCCCGAAATAATTAAGCTTTTTTAACCAAATATCACGTACGCACGCTCGCTTTGTTGATGATTTTGTGATAACCAAGCACTCTAGACGTAATAATTTATTTGTGCACTATGAGAATCTTTACTGTGAATGGATTACGATTTTATGGTGAACTGGATTAGTACGATGACATAAGTTGCTATTAAATTCACAAAGTTGAAGACTATGGCGAAGTCGATATTGAAAAATCCTGCAGCTGTGAAGGAGGAACATCTGGTCATTGCCTGGTGGCACAAAACAGTCAATTTCCTGCGGGCAATGTTGTCGTTTGAGTACCACTGCAGGGCTTTCCCAGTAACATCAATAGCCCTTTTGCCTTCATCTGCTATTCTCTCGCACAAAACTACCAAGATAATTGCGAGCATCTGGAACATATAGCATAACGTTTTTAGCCTTGTGTACTTAAGAACAACTAATATTAAAAAAAAAAAAAAAAAATTACTTACCGTCAATTAAGAGGCCCAAAATAAAAGAGTCAGAATATTCATAAAGGAATCAATGAGTAATGCATTCACGGCCATGAGCACATTAAAAATCGTACGTATGATTATTAGAAACAAATTCCATTCAACAATTTTATTAAATAATTGCACTACTTTATATATTCTTGCTGACAAAATTGTGATTTCGTCAATTTTTTTAAGCGCATTCATCGTTGTACTTATGGCAATGCATATCCTCTCAGTTAAATCGTTTGTCATTTTAAACCTAATATTAATAGCGTACAGTACATTGTAGGATACGAGATTAAACAGCATTTCAATGTACGTTTCAAATTCATATATCAAACCATATTTATACGTTGTTAATTTACCTTGCAAATAATTAGTAGTGAAATTCCACATAGCGCTTGTTAGAGGAATAACTGTAATCAGCACAAATTGTAAATACTGATACTTCATTGGGGTAATTTTTATACATTCTGATTCATATAGCTCTTTATCAATTTTATCTAGAGTATAAAAAATTATTTGCCACTTATTTGTATGCCTTGCTGCATTTATGGTGCTTAACACGACATTGGCCATTATCAAGCTTCTAACAGACACGTTAAGCACCATGTATGTACGAGGTCCTTCTAAAAAAATTATAAAACCAAATACTAAATGAATATGCATGCTTACATGTAGAGCAAAACATATCCAAGTACGTAATTTGCGAGTTTTAAAAACGCCACTTGATGTAAAGCATGGCAAAATGTTTAGAAACGAAGTGATCTTTAGATGTAGACTTATATCTTTTCGGAAAGACATTTCATCGTGTAAAGCATAAAACTGTACATATAAGGTACACTTTACTACGAAGCAATAACATAATTAGTAATTGGTAAATAATTACAAAATGGATCGTTCGATTTACGATAAATTGCTGCAACTACAAAGAAAATAATGTTACTTATGTATCCCCTAAGAATATAAAGGGCATTCTAATTACTGTAAAACAATGTATAAAAAAATCAATAATTTCACTAGAATTAAAATAATTGTTTAGCCCCCGTTAAAGAGAAATATCAATAATTTTACTAGTAATTATGGTAACAATTATGGTGTTTAGCCCCCGTTGAAGGGGGCATATTCAAATGTTCACATATTCATATCAACATTATTCACATATTCGTATATTCATAAATTCACATTTACATATAACACTTGTTATTAACACTATTTACACACACTTGTTAATAAACACCCTATATAAGAGGGTGTTTAATAACAAGTGTGCAAGAATGATATGACATATGCAGCATTATAATAATAATAATTGTTTACTGATGTTTGCAACATAGAGTTTTACACAGTTCTAATCTGGTACAAAATACTTACAAATACAAGTAAGATCAACATAAAAAACTGATATACACCCTAAGGTTCATATTGTTGGTCGAAATGAGAGAATACATTTTCTGAGTTAATTGACCCTCCCACTTATTCTGATGATAGAATGGTATAAGACACATTTAGTTATTCATGCTCTGTGATTTTAGGATTTTTTGAACAACTAATAAGGGAAATATTCACATAAGTGTGCTTTATTTACATTTTTATGGAGGTTAATAAATTTCGACCCCCTAATTTTTCACTCTCGCTTATTCTGAGGATAGGATGTTAAAAGACACATTTTGTTACACATGCTGTGTGATTTCTGGATTATTGGAATGACTATTAACAGAAATTTTCACATAAGTGTGTTTTATTTTCAATTTTATAAAATTTCTAACAAGTTTGACAGTTTAAGTTGAAATTATTACAGTTTTGATGCAGGAAGTTGAAAGTTTGCAAATACAGTTAAAAATGTTACAGTTTTTTATAGTTGTTGTTGACAATTTGAGAGTGAAGTTAATTATTTAACGCTTTTTAATATTTGCAGTTGAAAATATGGCAGCATTTGTCAGTAGCAGATGAAAATTAGGAAGATTTTGATACTGGGGTTAAAAAATTGTAGATGTAGTAAATACATTGAGAATTTTTCATAGTTGGAGTTAAAAATTTAACAACTTTGACAGTTTATATTAAAAATGTTACAGTTTTGATACAGGGATTTGAAAGTTTGCAGATACAGTTAAAATTGTTGCAGTTTTTGATAGTTGTTGTTGACAATTAGGGAATGGGGTTAAATATTTAACGCTTTTTGACATTTGTAGTTGAAAATATGACAGAATTTGATAGTGGCAGTTGAAAATTGGAGATGCAGTTAATACATCGAGAATTTTTGATAGTTATAATTGAAAATTTGACAACTTTGACAGTTTAAGTTGGTAATTTGACGGTTTTGATAGTTGCAGTTGAAAGTTTGACAAGTTTTGAGAGTTTCAGTTGAAAATTTTACGGTTTTGATAGTCGTAGTTGAAAGTTTGACAAGTTTTGATACTTAAAGTTGAAAATTTAACAGTTTTTGATAGGTGATGTTAAAGACTTCATAAGGTTTGGCAGTTGCACTTAAAAATTTTACAGATTTTGATACAAGGAGTTGAAAATTTGCAGATAGAGTTAAACATTTTACAGTTTTTGATAGTTATTACAATATTGGAGTGGAGTTAAATACTTAACGTTTTTTGGCATTTGTAGTTTAAAATATGACAGAAGTTTTCAGTGGTAGTTGCAAATTTGGAAGATTATGATACTGGGGTTGAAATATTGGAGATGCAGTTAAAACAATGAGAACTTTTTACAGTTGGAGTTGAACGTTTTACAAGTTTGACAATCTAAGTTGAAACTTTTATGGTTTTGATAGTTGTAGTTGAAAGTTTGACATGTTTTGCTAGTTATAGTTGAAAATTTAGCAGATTTTCACAGGTGCTGTGACTTAACAATGAATGGAAATTTGCAGATACAGTTAAAAATGTTACAGTTTTTGATAGTTGTTGTTGACAATTTGGAAGTGGAGTGAAATATTTCACGTTTTTTGACATTTGAAGTTCAAAATAAGGCAGAATTTGACAGTGGGAGTTGAAAATTTGGAAAAAAATTATACTGCGATTGAAAAATTGGAGATGCAGTTAAAATTTTTAGTATTTTTGATAGCAGGAGTTGAAAATTTAACACATTTGACAGCTTAAGTTGAAAATTTAACACGTTTGACAGTGTAAGATGAAAATTTTACGGTGTTGATAGTTGTAGTTGTAAATTTGACAAGTTTTGAAGGTTAAAGGATGAGTTTTTGATAGGTGCTGTTGAAGACTTGATAAGGTTTGACAGTTCCACTTGAAAGTTTTACAGATTTTTATACAAAGAGATGAAAATTTGCAGATACAGTTAAATAACTTTGATAGTCACTATTGACAAATTTGGAGTACAGTTAAAAATGTAACGCTTTTTGACATTTTTAGTTGAAAATGAGACAGAATTTGACAGTGGCACTTGAAAATTTTGAAGAAAATTATACTGTGATTGAAAAATTGGAGATGCAGTTAAAATTTTGAGTATTTTTGATAGTAGGAGTGGATAATTTAACACGTTTGACAGTGTAAGTTGAAAATTTAACGCGTTTGAGACTGTAACTTGAAAATTTTACGGCGTTGATAGTTGTAGTTGTAAATTTGACAAGTTTTGATGGTTATAGGATGAGTTTTTGATAGGTGCTGTTGAAGACTTAATAAGGTTTGACAGTTCCACATGAAAGTTTTACAGATTTTTATACAAAGACATGAAAATTTGCAGATTCAGTTAAATAAATACAGTTCTTGATAGTTACTGTTGACAATTTTGGAGTACAGTTAAAAATTTAACGCTCTTTGACATTTGTAGTGGAAAATGTGACAGAATTTGACAGTGGTAGTTGAAAATTTGGAAAAATTTGATTGTGGCGTTGAAAAATTGGAAATGCAGTTAAAACATTCAGAATTTTTCATAGTTAGAGTTAAAAATGTTACAAGTTTGATATTTTAAGTTAAAAATATTGCGGTTTTGATAGTTAAGTAGAATTTGATAGCTTCTGACAGATGCTGTTGAAGACTTGATAAGGTTTGACATTTGCACTTGAATATTTTATAGATTTTGATATATGGAGTTGAAAGTTTGTAGATACAGTAAAAAAATTACAGTTTGTGATAGTTGTTGTTGACAGTTGGACTGGAGTTAATTATTTAACGCTTTTTGATATTTGTAGTTGAAAATATGACAGAATTTGTCAGTAGCAGATGAAAATTAGGAAGATTTTGATACTGGTTTTAAAAAATTGTAGATGTAGTAAATACATTGAGAATTTTTTATAGTTGGAGTTAAAAATTTAACACCTTTGACAGTTTAAATTAAAAATGTTACAGTTTTGATACAGGGATTTGAAAGTTTGCAGATACAGTTAAAATTGTTACAGTTTTTGATAGTTGTTGTTGACAATTTGAGAGTGAAGTTAATTATTTAACGCTTTTTAATATTTGTAGTTGAAAATATGACAGAATTTGTCAGTAGCAGATGAAAATTAGGAAGATTTTGATACTGGTTTAAAAAAATTGTAGATGTAGTAAATACATTGAGAAATTTTTATAGTTGGAGTTGAAAATTTTACAAGTTTGACAATCTAAGTTGAAAATTTTATGGTTTTGACAGTTGTAGTTGAAAGTTTGGCATGATTTGCTAGTTATAGTTGAAAATTTGGCAGATTTTTACAGGTGCTGTTGAAGACTTAACAATGATTGAAAATTTGCAGATACAGTTAAAAATGTTACAGTTTTTGATAGTTGTTGTTGACAATTTGGAAGTGGAGTGAAATATTTCACGCTTTTTGGCATTTGAAGTTCAAAATATGGCAGACTTTGACAGTGGCAGTTGAAAATTTGGAAAAAAATTATACTGCGATTGAAAAATTGTAGATGCAGTTAAAATTTTGAGTATTTTTGATGGTAGGAGTGGAAAATTTAACACGTTTGACAATGTAAGTTGAAAATTTAACGCGTTTGACACTGTAGGTTGAAAATTTTAGGGCGTTGATAGTTGTAGTTGTAAATTTGACAAGTTTTGATGGTTATAGGATGAGTTTTTGATAGGTGCTGTTGAAGACTTGATAAGGTTTGACAGTTCCACTTGAAAGTTTTACAGATTTTTACACAAACAGATGAAAATTTGCAGATACAGTTAAATAAATACAGATTTTGATAGTTACTGTTGACAATTTTGGAGTACAGTTAAAAATTTAGCGCTCTTTGACATTTGTAGTTGAAAATGTGACAGAATTTGACAGTGGCAGTTGAAAATTTAGAAAAAAATTGATTGTGGGGTTGAAAAATTGGAAATGCAGTTAAAACATTCAAAATTTTTCATAGTTAGAGTTAAAAATGTTACAAGTTTGATAGTTTAAGTTAAAAATATTGCGGTTTTTATAGTTAAGTAGAATTTGATAGTTTCTGACAGATGCTGTTGAATACTTGATAAGGTTTGACATTTGCACTTGAATATTTTATAGATTTTGTTATATTGTAACGGTCCGGAAACGTCTTTGGCAGAAACTGCATTTTAATAATTAATTGGCGCATAGACCTGCACTGTAGACGACCGTACTCGCACCTTTTTTTGTTGTGGTGACGCGTTTCCCATATGTGTGCGATTTTTAAAATCGCCGGCGAGACGCCGCCATAGAGGCCGAAATCAGTTACCTTGCGTGCCGTACGGAAGTGCCAGAAGAACCGTTTTAATAGGTGTACCACCATCCGGTTTCCGGGATAATAAACGGGGACTCAGTTAACCACCCTTGAGGGGAATGAGGCACCAGGTACAGGGCAAAGAACTATCCATACGCTCATAACATCTGAGTAAGTAATTAAGCCCGATATTTTTTTCCTTTTCGTAAAGACACGTGTCCGGCCATTGTTACTAAGGCCATGTGCTTTGCAGGCGTTTTTTTACGGGGTAAGGGCTAAGTAGCTCAGCCAACCCGTTCTTGGCTGGAGGCAGCGATCATCCTGCTCTGAGGCCGGAATCGAGTGATCGGCGTCCCCGACGCATACCGCCGCCATCCAGGAGCTGAACCCAGCCGCCAGCGAAGACATACTAGGAACACAGGCCAGATATTGACATTTATTTTTGTTTGTTCTCAATTGAGCCAGACCTTTATGTTTGATTTTTGGTCTCAATTGAATTTAATTCCATATTGACATATCGTTTATTTCTTTTGTGTAAAATTTGCGTTACGTGTTTCGTGCCGTACGTGTTTTGCGCTTGTGTAAGAGAAACGTCGCTCCGTCGGCCCTTTGAATCGCGCGATCAGGAGCTCGCAATATTCGGCCGAATAGGGTGAACCCTGCGTGAAAGGGTTGCGTACGGAGGTATTTATTTCAGGAGCGTAGACACGGTGTCCGTCGTTTGTGTGAATAAACGCCGATATTTTACACTACAAAATTCACACCTGTTATTTTTTGTTCCCCCCACGTTTTCTCGATCGGGCATTTATTTCAGTTTCAGTTTTTATTCTCACTGCGAGATTTAAATCTGGTGGTGTTGGCGCCAAATGGTCAGCGTTGTGACAGTTCGTGATTTCTGAACTTCGCTGACTGTCTGCCGTCCACCCACGCAGGTAGGGTGGAGCCACCGTTTGCGACGAAGTAGAGACGAGGTTAAAATTACGTGGAGCGTTTTTTTAACTCCCCCACTCTCTGACACCGAGAGCCTGGCCCTCGTCATTGCTTCGAAGGGACCCTCCACTCGCTCCACGGCCTAACGCGCTGATTGCCCTTCAGGTACGTCACAAGATGGAGTTGAAAGTTTGTAGATACTGTAAAAAAAATTACAGTTTATGATAGTTGTTGTTGACAGTTGGAGTGGAGTTAATTATTTAACGCTTTTTGATATTTGTAGTTGAAAATATGACAGAATTTGTCAGTAGCAGATGAAAATTAGGAAGATTTTGATACTGGGGTTAAAAAATTATAGACGTAGTAAATACATTGAGAATTTTTCATAGTTGGAGTTAAAAATTTAACAACTTTGACAGTTTATATTAAAAATGTTACAGTTTTGATACAGGGATTTGAAAGTCTGCAGATACAGTTAAAATTGTTACAGTTTTTGATAGTTGTTGCTGACAATTTGGGAATGGGGTTAAATATTTAACGTTTTTTGGCATTTGTAGTTTAAAATATGACATAATTTGCCAGTGGGAGTTGCAAATTTGGAAGATTTTGATACTGGGGTTGAAAAATTGGAGAGGCAGTTAAAACATTGAGAATTTTTTATAGTTGGAGTTGAAAATTTTACAAGTTTGACAATCTAAGTTGAAAATTTTATGGTTTTGACAGTTGTAGTTGAAAGTTTGACATGATTTGCTAGTTATAGTTGAAAATTTGGCAGATTTTCGCAGGTGCTGTTGAAGACTTAATAATGATTGAAAATTTGCAGATACAGTTAAAAATGTTACAGTTTTTGATAGTTGTTGTTGACAATTTGGAAGTGGAGTGAAATATTTCACGTTTTTTGACATTTGAAGTTCAAAATAAGGCAGAATTTGTCAGTGGCCGTTGCAAATTTGGAAGATTTTGATACTGGGGTTGAAAAATTGGAGAGGCAGTTAAAACATTGAGAATTTTTTATAGTTTGAGTTGAAAATTTTACAAGTTTGACAATCTAAGTTGTAAAATTTGATACTTGTAGTTGAAAGTTTGACATGTTTTGCTAGTTATAGTTGAAAATTTGGCAGATTTTCACAGGTGCTGTTGAAGACTTAACAAGGTTTGATACATGCAATTGAAAATTTGCAGATACAGTTAAAAATGTTACAGTAATTGATAGTTGTTGTTGACAATGTTGGAGTGGAGTGAAATATTTGACAATTAGCAGATTGTTTCCTGTATGTATTAAGTTTAATCTATAAACGAAGAGTAAATCAAAGTTTAATATAATAACGCAGGCAACCAAATGTAGCCCCAAAACGTGTTACTAGTTTTGAACACTTCATCGCATTTCTGATTAAACTCGCTACATACTTTGATGGACCTGAAGCTTCTCAACAAGAATCAGTACAGTGTTTTACTAAAAATATAAAAATGGCCCAGGAATAATTTCACACAACTTCACATTAACTTTCCTGTTCGTTGAGACGGGCAACCTAAAATGCTTTGGCTGATGGTAATTCCTCTTTGAAAATGCTTTATTAAGTCATGTATACATTGTGCATTTCAGCATTAATAATCTATAGAGTAATAATTGAATTTGGATGGATTTTGACAGAAATTTCCAATAATTTGACATGTATAATGTAATATTTCAAACCACGACACAATATTGTACAATATTGTGAGTGTCTCTGTACTCTTGAGAATGGTCGTGAGGCCGAAACAATTGTAGAGGTTTATTGTATTTATACAGTGAAACTTTAACCAAGTGTTTGATTAAACCTAACCTAACAATATTGTACATTAAATTTTAACAGAACTATTGAAATTATGTCAAATATAATTTAACGTTTTGCAGTAATACCTGATATTTTGATAAAAATAATCAAATTTTAGTACAAATAGAAATATTGGTAGAGAACGCTGTATACTACATTGTGTCTTAGAAAAACATCTATGTAGTAACCCATGAAATATGCTAGAATGTAAACTTTTTGTGCCACGTGATTGTTATTGGAGTTGCATTATCTATTGTCGTTCATTAACTGTCAAATTACTAATTGTCACTCATAATTTAGGGAGCTACATAATAACATTGTTGTTTTCTTTTCAATCACATCAACTTCAATCGTATATTGAATCATCCACTTTGTAATTATTAACAATTACTAATAATATTATTAGATGTCTTAGCAGCAACCGATTCGTAGTCTAGAATACCTTGTTTTAAGTGCTAGACGGTGAAATGTCTTTGCGAAAAGATATAAGTCTACTTCTGAAGATCAGTTCGTTTCTAAACGTTTTACCATTCTATACATCAAACGGGGTTTTTGCAACTCGCAAATTACGTACATGTATATGTATTGTTGTGCATGTAATCACGAATATTTATTTACTATTTGATTTTATGACTACAGCAGTAGTTTCAGAAGCATTCGTAGTGCTTTATGTGAATCTTGTGTGTTTGATAATAGGAATGGTCTTGTTATGCACTGCAAATGCAGCAAGGCATACAAGTAAATGGCAATCGATTTTTGATACGTTCGATAACTACGATAAAGATTTATTTAAATTTGAATGCATAAAAGTAACGCCCATTAAGTATCAGTATTTACAATTGATGCTGATTACAATGGTTCCACTAACAGGCAATTCGGTGATGTTTATTAAGTGTTATTTGGAGGGCAACTTAAGATTGTATAAATTCGCTTTGATATATGAATTTGAAACTTACATTGGCATACTGTTTAACCTTGTAGCGTACAATGTGCTGCATGCCATTAAAATTAGGTTTAAAATCAGAAACAACTTAACTGAGAGGCTGTACATTGTCAAAAATTCAACGATTGATGCAGTCAAAAAAATATGCGAAATCATAATTTTGTCGGAAAGAATATATAAAATGGCGGAATTATTTAATAACATTGTTGAATGGAATTTATTAATAATAATGATACGTATGGTTTTTAATGTGCTTATCAGCGTCCAAGCGTTAATCAATGGTACCTTTATGGATAGTTTAGCTGTTACATTTTTCAACGCTTATATATCTGTAAGTCATTTTGTTAATTCATATCTGGGTTATTAATACCATTATTATAGAGGGACAATATTACTTTGATTACATGCATGAATTTTCCAGTTCCACGCAATTTTCCTGCTAGTATTGTGTGAGAGTGTAGCAGATGAAGGAAAACGGGCTATTAATGTTACTGGAAGAGCACTTCTGTGGCACTCAGGAGAGAACACTGCCCGCAGGAAATTGACTATCTTATGCCACCAGGCAACTACCAGATGTCCCTTTTTTACAGCAGCAGGATTTTTCAAGGTCGACTATGCCATGCTCTTCAACTTTGTGAACATCATAGCCACTTATGTCATCGTATTAATCCAGCTCCCAAAGTAAAGATCCTCATAATCCACAAATGTGTGTAATTGCAAATAAAATAATTTATTTTGTATTGTAAAAATATTTATAGTGTCCTTTTTTCTATTTCGATTGTTATAGATTTCTTATTAATTATCAAGATTCCGAGAGATTTTTCAATAATTTCGACATCTATATCAGAAAATCCAAATTCGTTCACGTGGTTCACAAGACGACACGATTATTACATACATTTTATCAGTCTATATTTTTTTCAATAATTCTTAAAATATCTAAACATTTTTAAATGTTATCAAGATTTCCAGAGATTTTCCAATAGTTTCCTCGATTTCTAAATAGTTTTCGGGATTTCAACAGATTTCCTAATAATTATTATGATTTCAGGAAAGTTTTCATTAATTTCGAGATCAAAAAACGCAAATGGTTTGACTATTTTTTATAACTCCCAAGATTTCTCAATAATTTTGGTGGTTACCATAGATTTCCCAATAAATATCAATAATTGCATAGATTTTTGAATAGTTCCCAGGATTTTCCAATATTTTTCGAGATTTCTATAGATATCTCAATAGTTCTTAAGATTTTGCGAGATTACTCAGTAATTTCGAGATCATAAAAATCAGCAATGATTGACATGATTATTTGTTTATTTTGTTTATTTGTTTATTTGTTAACGGCAAAGCCCTGCCTATACAATACATACATATAATAATACAGTTTATCTAAGTTTAAACTTTGACTTAAGTACAGAAAGGGAAATGTGAAAAATATCTGTTTCTACAGAATTAGCCAATTATTGCTCACATTTTTTACTCTCACACATTTTTCATTCTCTAAGTTTGTCGATAATTTATGAAATAAATATCGAGTCATTTCTAAATATTGTCATTTGTCGAGAAAATCCAAATTGGTATAGTTGGTTCATTGGATTGACAGGATTATTACATACATTTTATCAGTCTAAAATTTTTTTCAATAATACTTAAAATATCTAAACATTTTAAAATGTTATCAAGATTTCCAGAGATTTTCCAATAGTTTCCACGATTTCTCAATAGTTTTCGGGATTTCAACAGATTTCCTAATAATTATTATGATTTCAGGAAAGTTTTCATTAATTTCGAGATCAAAAAACGCAAATGGTTTGACTATTTTTTATAACTCCCAAGATTTCTCAATAATTTTGGTGATTACCTTAGATTTCCCAATAAATATCAATATTGCATAGATTTTTGAATAGTTCCCAAGATTTTCCAATATTTTTCGAGATTTCTATAGATATCTCAATGGTTCTTAAGATTTTGAGAGATTACTCAGTAATTTCGAGATCATAAAAATCAGCAATGATTGACATGATTATTTGTTTATTTTGTTTATTTGTTAACGGCAAAACCCTGCCTATATAATACATACATATAATAATACAGTTTATCTAAGTTTTAACTTTGACTTAAGTGCAGAAAGGGAAATGTGAAAAAAGTCGGTTTCTACAGAATTAGCCAATTATTGCTCACATTTTTTCTCTCACACATTTTTCATTCTCTAAATTTGTCCATGATTTATAAAATAAATATCAAGTCATTTCTAAATATTGTCATATGTCGAGAAAATCCAAATTGGTTTAGTTGGTTCATAGGATTGATAGGATTATTACATACATTTTATCAGTCTATATTTTATTCAATAATTCTTAAAATATCTAAACATTTTAAAATGTTATCAAGATTTCCAGAGATTTTCCAATAGTTTCCACGATTTCTCAATAGTTTTCGGGATTTCTTTAGATTTCATAATAATTATTATGATTACAGGTGAGTTTTCATTAATTTCGAGATAAAAAAATGCAAATAGTTTGACATTTTTTTATAATGCCCAAGATTTCTCAACAATTTTGGCGATTACCATAGATTTCCCAATAAATATCAATGATTGCATAGATTTTTGAATAGGTCCCAAGATTTTCCAATATTTTTCGAGATTTCTATAGATACCTCAATAGTTCTTAAGATTTTGAGAGATTACTCAGTAATTTCGAGATCATAAAAATCAGCAATGATTGACATGATTATTTGTTTATTTTGTTTATTTGTTTATTTGTTAACGGCAAAGCCCTGCCTATACAATACATACATATAATAATACAGTTTATCTAAGTTTTAACTTTGACTTAAGTGCAGAAAGGGAAATGTGAAAAAAATCGGTTTCTACAGAATTAGCCAATTATTGCTCACATTTTTTACTCTCACACATTTTTCATTCTCTAAATTTGTCGATAATTTATGAAATAAATATCAAGTCATTTCTAAATATTGTCATATGTCGAGGAAATCCAAATTGGTTTAGTTGGTTCATAGGACTGACAGGATTATTACATACATTTTATCAATCTACTAAATTTTCAAAAATTCTTAAAATATCTAAACATTTTAAAATGTTATCAAGATTTCCAGAGATTTTCCAATAGTTTCCACGATTTCTCAATAGTTTTCTGGATTTCTACAGATTTCCTAATAATTATTATGATTACAGGAGAGTTTTCAAAATGTGAGATGCTACTAGAACTACGTTAAACAAAATTTTGACGTGTTTAAGAAAAAAAAATGAAACAATGTTATCGAAGTTATTCACATTATTGTGAACACACTGTATACTCACATAAAGAAAACAAACTGTATGCATCCAAAATATAAAATGTGAGTTGCTACTATAAATTCGTCAAACCAAAGTTTAAAAACAAAAGATAAACAATTTTATCTAAGTTATTCACATTATTGTGAAAACACTATATACTCACATCAAGAAAACAAACTGCATTCATGCGAAACACAAAATGTGAGTTGCTACTAGAAATACGTTAAACAAAATTTTGACGTGTTTAAGAAAAACAAATGAAACAATGTTATCGAAGTTATTCACATTATTGTGAATTCACTGTATACTACAGCGTGGCTTAAAACAACATATATGTAGTTACCTGTAAAATTTGCTTGCGTGCAAATGTTTATGTGCCACTCAATTGTTTTTGGAGTTATACTAACCACTGTAATTTATTACCTGTCGAATTACTAACTGTCGGTTATATTTTCGGGAGATACATAATAATATTGTTTTTCGATTTCAATCACATCAACTTATCGTAAATTGAACCATTATGTAATTATTACCAATTACTAATAATATTATGTCCCACCAACGATCGAATTGTAGTCTAGTATACTTTGTTTTAAGTGCTAGATGGAGGAATGTCTTTCCGAAAAGATATAAGTGTACTTCTAAAAATCACTTCATTTCTTAACATTTTGCCATGCTATACATCAATCAGCGTTTTTGCAACTCGCAAATTTCGTACTTGTATATGTTTCGCTCTACATTTAATCACGCATGTTTATTCGGTATTTGATTTTATGACTACTACAGTAGAATCTGCTACATTTGTAGTGCTTGTCATGTCTCTTGGGTCATTGATAATGGCCAATGTCATGTTAAGCACCGTCAATGCAGCAAGGCATACAAACCAATGGCAACTGATTTTTGATGCACTAGATAAAATTGATAAGGAGTTATTTGAATCAGCACGTATAGAAATTGCCCCAATGAAGTATCGGTATTTACAATTTGTGCTGATAACTGTAGTTCCACTAACAAATATGTCGTGGGCTTTTACTTATTACTATTATAATGGCATATTAAATAATTACAAATACGCTTTAATGTTTGAAATTGAAACTGGCATTGAAATGCTGTTTATTCTTGTAGCATACAATGTGCTATACGCCATTAAAATTAGGTTAAAAATCACGAACGACTTAACTGAAAGACTGTGCATTGCCAGAAATACAACGGTGGGTACAATCAAAAGAATTCACGTAATCACAATTATATCGGAAATAATATATAATATAGTGAAAATATTTAATAAAATTGTTGAATGGAATTTGTTCTAAATAATGATACGTATGATTTTTAACGTGCTTAAAGTCGTCGACTCGTTACTCAATGGTACCTTTAGGAATGGTTCAGTAATTTTTTTTTTGAACACTTATTATACTGTAAGTTAATATGATTATTATTAAATATTTAGAAAACAAAAATAAACAATGAGGGTTTACAGAGATTAGTAGCAATTTCAATCAGATGAAATTTGTTTACCAATCCTTATACATTTACATGTATTATATTTAGTCTATCAATAACTTTGGTGCTCCCTTTGGTTGTCCCATCAGAAAACCTTTTAATGCCTGAAGCACGTGCATAAATAGGTTTTTCTGATGGGACAACCAAAGAGAGCATCAAAGTAACTGATTGATTAAATATAATACGTCTGATATGGGGATTATTCATCGATTATTATTATTATTGATTGCTTGAAATTATTGATTTATCATTATACATAGTTTTAAGGTAATTAATTATATTACTTTTATATTATTGCGAGCTGCATACATAACATTGTTTTCTATGTCATCGCATCAAATTATTAACACAAATTAGTAAATTTTATGTAATTATTTACCAATTATTAATAATGTTATTGCTTCGTAGCCAAGTGTACTTTATATGTACAGTTTTAAGTGCTACACGGTGAAATGTCTGTCCGGAAACATATAAGTCTACTACTACAGATTACTTCATTTGTAAACATTTTGCCATGTTATACATCAACCAGCATTTTTGCAACTCGCAAATTACGTACTTGTATATTCTCGGCTTTACATGTAAGCATGCAAATTTATTCAGTATTTAGTTTTATGACTACAATAGGAGGATCTCAGACATTAATAGTGCTTACCGTGTCTCTTATATTCTTGATACTGGCCAATGTTCTCTTAAGCACCGCCAATGCAGCAAGACATGCAAATGAATGGCAATTGATTTTTGATACGCTAGATAAAATTGATAAAGAGATATTTGAATCAGCACGTATAAAAATGGCCCCAATGATGTATCAGCATTTACAATTGGTGCTGATTACAGTTGTTCCAGTAACAAGATTGTTGTGGAGTTCTGCTGATTGTTATATGGAAGGCACAGCAAGCATGTACAAATACGCTTTAATATACGAATTTGTAACTTACATTGAACTGCTGTTTACTTTTGTACTATACAATGTGCTGTACGCCATTAAAATTAGGTTTAAAATCACGAACGAATTAACTGAGACTCTGTGCGTTGCCAATATGACGACAGATTCGCTCAAAAAAATTCACGAAATTACAATTTTGTCGGGAAGACTATACAACGTAGTGAAGTTATTTAATAAAATTGTCGAATGGAATTTTTTCCTAATTATGATACGTATGATTTTTAATGTGCTTAAGTGCGTCCACTCGTTACTCAATGGTACCTTTATGGATAGTGTATTTACTTCTTTTAGGAACATTTATTTTACAGTAAGTAATGTTGTACGTTTGTAAACATTTAGCAAATACAAATATTGCTTAGAATTGTTCTAATAGCATACCACCAACATTATTTTGCCTAGTAATGTAATATATTTCAACAAATAAACGTTTAACCACCTAATCCATGTATTTTGTAGGTTCATGCAGTTATTCTGGTAGTATTGTGTGAGGGTGTAGCAGAGGAAGGCAGAAGAGCCATTGATGTTACTGGACAAGCACTGCAGTGGTACTCAAACGACAACATTGCCCGCAGGAAATTGACTATTTTGTGCCACCAGGCAACAAGCAGATGTCCGTCCTTCACGGCAGCAGGATTTTTCAAGGTTGACTATGCCATGCTCTTCAACTTTGTGAATATTACTGCCACGTACGTCATAGTACTTATCCAACTTCCTAAGTAAAAATTCTCATTATGCACAAATAGAGTATTGATAATAAAATATGTTTATTGTTATGTTCGCTTAAGTATTGTTTAATGAAATAAGTTTAATGTGTCACCTCTCTAGATTAATAATAAAAACTGCAGGGTACAGATATAATTGTTACTGGTAATATGTTTGTTTATTTGCATTGTATAAGAAGTGAAGAAAGCCAAAGAATGGTGAAACGAGGAGATGAAAAGCAAAATTAGAGGTAAAAAGGTAAAGTGGCAACAATATCTAAGCACCAAAAAGAAAGAAGAATATGAAGAATATTAAGAGGCAAGCAAGGAAGGCAGTACAGCAAGATGTGAAGAAAGCCAAAAAATGGTGGAACGAGGAGATAAAAAGCAAAATCAGAGATAAAAAAGTAAAGTGGCAAAAATATCTAAGCATCAAAAAGAAAGAAGACTATGAAGAATACCAAGGGGCAAGAAAGGAAGTAAAGCAAGAGTTGAAGAAAGCCAAAGAAAAATCCTAGGTAAATTTCGAAAAACGTATTAATGAGAACTTCAAGGAAAACCAAAAACTATTCTATGGAACCAGGGGCCCGCCTGGCGGGCGTGCAACGCGTGCGGCGCACGCGGGCGGCCAAGTTTGGGGGCGGCCGTTTTCCGTTGTGCTCAGCAGCGCCCCAAACCAAATACAGTGGATGCCCACACTTCTGTCAGTTCTACAAAAAATATTTAAAACTAAATAGTAGCAACTTACAACCTTTTCATTTATTTAGTATGTCGGAAAGAAAAACTAAACATATCCAGCATATTGAGAAGCAGAAAGATAAATAAATAAATAAAAATAAACGAATTCCCCATTATTTGGGCGACAAAATTAAAAATGAAATTATTAATCTAATTGGATCAAAAATTAAATGTGCTATATTGGATTTGCTCAGAAAGTCGAGATATTTTTCCATTATATTAGATCATACACCGGATGTGTATGATCATAGCCATGTAGAATAGCTTACTGTTATCGTACGATTTATACTCTTAGATGAGAAAAGAGTAGAAGTAAGGGAACATTTTCTTGGATTCAGTCCAACAACAAAAAGTACAGGAGAAAGTATATCTGAATTTCTCTTAGAAGAATTATCGAATTTGAAATTAAATATTTTTGATATGCTGGAGCAAGGCTATGATAATGGTGCAGATATGCGAGGAAAGCACAATGAATTACAAAATCCAAAATTAAACATAAACCCTCGTGCTTTTTTGTGCCACGTTCAGCACATAGTTTAAATCTGGTCGTAAATGATTTAGCTAATATTTCACATGAAACTGTAACTTTTTTGATCTTGTTCAAGAATTGTACGTTTTTTTTTCTGGAAGTACACTAGGATGGACAGTTCTTAAAAAATATGTAGGAAAGTTAAATTTAAAACCACTAAGTGATACTCGATGGTCCTGTAGAATCGATGCCATAAGGTTTTTACGATATCAAATTGTACAAGTGTACGACGCTTAATACGAAATTTATGTAGATAAAACGAAAGACTTTAAAACTGTACATATGGCGCATTCATTGCTATTAAAGATAACGAGTTTCAAAAAGGTTTATGCTCAATTGTGATTTGGCATAAAATTTTATTTGAAATCAACGTAGTCATTTTTCAAAACCCAAAACTAAATGTAAGATCCTCTTTGACGTATTTAACAAATTTGACAAACCTTTTAAAGAAATATCGTACCGATAAGAGTTTTGAAGACATTATTGTTGCAACTAACACTTTAGCTATGGTATTGGAAGGTTGAATGTAATTTCCCTACAGTGGAAAATATAAAAGTAAAGCAAACACCCAACATTTTTGATCATCAATCTGCGCATGAGCCAATTTTAGATCCAAAAACCAATTTTAAAGTAAATTTTTATTTTTGTGTATTGAATCAAGCTTTATCATCTATCGAGACCAGATTTGAAACACTTGTGTATTACAACGATTTATTTGGCTTTATGACCAATATTAATAGCATTTTGAACGAAATGTTGTTAAAATCTTGCAAGGATTTGCAAATAAAACTAAGAGATGAGCAAAGAAAAGAGTCTGATATTGATGGGATAGACCTCTTTCAAGAAATTTTAACCTTTAAAAACCATTTACCATCAAAAGACGTCAAAGAACCACAAAGAATTCTTGAATACATATTAGAAAATGATCTGCAGGCAACGTTCCCGAACATATTTATTTCTATAAGAATTTTGTTAACACTGCCAGTATCCGTAGCATCTCGTGAGCGATCTTTATCATAATTAAAGATTATAAAAAAATACTTACGATCTACAATGTCACAAGAACGTTAGTAAATTTATCAATGATATCTATTGAACATGAGATATTGGATTAGCTAGTCATGCACGATTTAATATCAGAATTTGCTCTGCGCAAAGCGCGAAACACATATTTTTTGTAGTTATTTGCTTGTAGATTTTTCAATATTCTTCCTATATTGTGATTAGTGATAAAAATGTAATTTATTATTTGTAATATATTCTGTATAAATGTTAGTATCATTGCGAAAAAATTTATTTTATATTATTATTATTATTCCCCGACCTGTCTTTAGAATGGATAGCTACTCTGTGTAGGGCGGCCAAAATACTATTGCACACGGGCGGCCAACTACCTAGGCGCGGCCCTGTATGGAACAATAAAACAGCTAAAACAGAAGAATGAACACACCATGATAAACATAAGAGACAAAGGAAACATAATCAGAGACGAAACGAAAATAATGCGAAGTTGGAAAGAATACTTTGAAGAATTAACAAAAACCGAGTCAAATGAAATAGAAGAAGCAGAAAAGAAGGAAAAGGAAGAACCAGGAATAGAAGAGGGTGACGGAATACAAACAGAAAAGGTAGTAGAAGCAATAAGAACAACAATCACATTCTTCATACTTCATTACGTTTTACTACATAGTAGTAAGACGACTATGAAGAATATTAAGAGGCAAGGACGGAAGTAAGCAAGAGGCAAAGAAAGCCAAAGAAAAATCATGGGTAAATTTTTGAAAAAAAATTAATGAGAACTTCAAGGAGACCCAAAAACTATTCTATGAAACAATATAACAGCTCAGACAGAATAAGAAACATACTATAATGGACATAAGAGACAACAAAGGGAACATAATGGAGTAAAGTTTTTCAAAATTTACCTTCTAATGCTTTTGATATTTTGATTGAAATTCTGAACTTAATTCCTTTGATCGTTTTGGCAATATTTGCAATCTTATTTAAATTAAGTTTAACTTATATTAAGATTTGCCTATTTTTATCTTTTAATTGTATTAAAATATTTTTTTCTAAAACAATTAATGTTTCGTTCAATATTACTAAATCCAAAACTATGTGGAGCTATTTTCTAGCCTGATTACGTTGAGTAATCTTCTAAATATAATGTATTATTTAATGTTCCTACATTTAAAACTGTTCGGAGTTTTTTGATTGATTAAGATTATTATTAAGTTTTGTAGATTTTTTATAACTTTTGTACAATTTTCTGAGAATTTCAGAATATTCATATTCTCAGAAAATATCTATTTAATTTTTCTAAAAGAAGTAATGTTTCATTTAATTTTGTTACATCTAAAACTGTTTGAAATATTAAGTTTATTGGATTTATTAAAATTTTAATTAAGTTTTGTAGATTTTTTGTAACTTTTCTATAATTTTCTGCGTATCAGAATCCTCAAAAAAATCATATTAAATTTATCTTAAAGAATGAATGTTTTATCTAATTTTGCTCCAGAGTCTAAAACTGTTTGGTGCTTTAGTTTTCTAGCCTGATTAAACTTTTTTATTAACTTTCGCAGGTTTGTTGTAAGTTTCGTGCAATTTTCTGAAACGTTGAGTAATAATTTAACTATTTTTTGCGAACTTTTTGAAAACATTAGAACAATTGCACTTTCGGCAAGTTTCATAATTGACACATTATTAGCAGTTTCTCAATTTTCTAATAATTTGAACTATTTTTTGTGGACTTTTTGAAAACATTGGAACAATTGCAGTTTCGGGCAATTTTCATAATTGACACATTATTAACGGTTCTGAACTTCAGAACGCCTGTATTAAGTTTTTAAATGTATCTTCTGATAATGTTAACATTTTGATTAAAATTCTAGACAATTTACATTTCTTGACATTTTGATTGCATCTTTTAGAATTGTCAATCTCCATAACTTTTGTACAATTTTCAGAGAATTTCAGAACCTTCAAATTCTCAGGAAATTCCTATTAAATTTTTCTAAAAGAAATTATGTTTCATTTAACATTGCCAAATCCAAAACGATTTGGAGCTTTAGTTTTCTAGCCTGATTAAATGTTTTCATCAACTTTTGCAGATTTATTGTAAATTTCGTGCAATTTTCTGAAACGTTGAGTAATAATTAGAACTGTTTTTGTGAACTTTTGGAAAACATTGGAACAATTGCAGTTTCAGGCAATTTTTATAATTGACACATTATTAACACTTTCTGAACTTTCTAATACTTTTCACATTTTGATTGAAATTCTGTACGTTTGAACATTTTTGATATTTTAGAAATATTCAATCTTAATAAAACTTCAGTAAAATTTTCTGGTCTTTCCCTTTTTACAGTTTCAAAACGCCTGCATTAGGCTTTTTAAATTTATCTGCTGATACTGTTAACATTTTGATTAAAATTCTCGACAATTTCATGATATTTTGAATGCACCTTTTGGAATTATCAATCTCCATAAAATTTTATGGTAGTTCTATACAAATATATGTATGTACAGTAACATATACAGATAATTTTTTTTTTTCATATTTACAGGCCTTAGGGTAACTTATACCGATATATGATATGCCTTTATTAAATGTTGTTTATTTGAAACTCATCATATTTTATTAAAAATCTTGTAAGTTTAACATATTTAGTTATAATTACTTTGATAATATAAACAAGTTTTCTCCAAATTCACTAACATTTTCTGACTTTTCACTTTCTTCGGTTAGTATTAAGTTTTTATAATTTGCCTTCTAATATTTTTGATATTTTGATTGCATATATTGGAAATTTTCAATCTCCATAAAACTTTTAGGCAATTTTTGAAACTTTTATAATATGTTGTATAACTTTACTGGCACTAATCATATATTATTGAAAACGCTGAGGTTCAGCGAAGATGCTAGTTTCATTATTTTCTCTTTGCTTTGGCTGATTTACGGTTCGGTGAGTACATTTAACGTATATACAACATAGTAAGAAATTCATTTACTCCTCGGGTATAATCCATTTCATGTTAATTACCAATTTTAAAGCGCTGAAAAAGTGGGATGTATTTTTGAAGTCAATTTGGTTATCGAATGCCTAATGCAAAAAAATATTTCTGAATTACCTAAAAAAATAAATGTTGAAAAATTTTACGAAAGTCCAGTGAAACTGAAGAAACCACCTTATAAGCGAAAAATTGCAGAAAGTGTAATCATACTATTAAAATATAAAAATAGACAAATAAGTTACACCATATTTCATAAAGATTTTAAAAATTGCCAAAATGATCAAAGGATTTAAGTCCAGAATTTCAATCAAAATATCAATAGTATTAGAAGCTGAATTTCAAAAATTTAATAAAGACGGTCTGAAACCGAAGAAAGTGGAAAACGAGAAAATTTGATTGAAGTTGCAGAAAACCTAATCATCAAAATAATTATCATCGTATACATATAAATATGCTAAACTTTGTTAATGTATATGATCATTTAAATCCCAAAGACAAATTCGCAGTGGAATTGCCTTGTCGATTGTCAAAGGTCAAATCACAAAAGCTCGCAAGCCTCAGATGACCATTATACAAATTATTAAGATGTGACAAAAGGCAAAGGTGTAATGATTAATTTATTTATATAGAAATTGAAAAGTGCAGACCAAATTTCGTTATTAATGATAGCAGATAATGATAGTATAATATTTTAGCAGCTTTATCTATAAGAGCTAATGACTCCGCTAATTATATGTAAAACTATTAATGAAAGTAACTTAAGTTCTTTTAGTTCTTAAGTAACTTAAGAAACAGATCCAGAAAAATAATTGCTATGGGACATCAAAAATTGACAAATTTTGGTAGATTTTGGCAGTATCTCTTGAATTATTGACAGTTTTTCACAGATGAAGCTTAGAATTTGACAAATTTTGACAGATGCAATTGAAAATTTGGTACATTTCAATGGTTTTAATTGAAAATTGACGTATATTGACAATTGCACTTAAAAATCTGCTAAATGTATAATTTTTAACACGGGCATATCAAAAATGTACAAATTTTAACAGATTTGGGCGGAATATTTTGAAAAATTAACAGAGTTTCACACCTAAAGCTTAGAATTTTATTAATTTTGAAGGTCTCAGCTTGAAATTTTGACCCATTTATAAAGTTGTTAATAGTTGAACAGATTTCGACAGTTTCAATTGAAAAATTATCACATTTTTTGCAGATTAGAAAACAATTAATGATAGTAGATAATGATAATAGAATATTTTAGTAGCTTTATCTATAAGAACTTTTAGTTCTTAAGTAACTTAAAAAACAGACCAGAAAAATAATTGCTGTGGGACATCAAAAATTGACAAATTTTGGTAGATTTTGGCAGTATCTCTTGAAATAGTGACAGTTTTTCACAGATGAAGCTTAGAATTCGACAAATTTTGACAGTTTCAGTTGAAAATTTGGTACGTATCAATGGTTTTAATTGAAAATTGACGTATGTTGACAATGTTTAGAATATTTATAGTTAGAATATCAGTGAAGACAGTCAAATTTTCATTTATTTTTGTTAAAAAAATCAATTATCTCTACTAAACTTTAATTATTTCTGTAGAAATATTAATTACTTTGTAAAATTTTCAATTATTTTGTGAATGTGAATGATTACTGTCAAAATTTTAATTTACTCAGAAAATCTTAATTTTTCTGTTAACATTTTAATGATTATTTCCAAAATTTCAACGGTTGATGATGAGTGTTTAAGCGTTCTTACCAACATGTTATTATTTCTGATATAATTTTAACTATTCTGTCAAAATTTCGATGATTACTAACCAATTTTCAACCTATTCTACAAAAGTTTCAATGATCACTTCAATTTTTAATGTTTAGGGTTAAAATTGCCAAATTTTCGATAATGTGATTGTAAATGATGATATTTGTAAATGTGAATGATTACTGTCAAACTTTTAATTTACTCAGAAAATCTTGATTTTTCTGTTCACATTTTAATGATTATTCCCAAAATTTCAACGGTTGCTGATGACTTGCGTTTTTACCAACATGTCATTATTTCTGGTATAATTTCAACTATTCTGTACAAAATTCAATGATTTCTAACTAATTTTCAACCTGTTCTATAAAAGATTCAATGATCACTTCCATTTTTAATGTTTTTGGTTAGAATTGTCAAATTTTTGATAATTTTTGTAAAAAAAACATTTAAATTTTACAAAATTCCTAATTTCTGGCGAAATTTGAACTGTTCTGTAATAATTTCAATGATTCTTATCATATTTTCAATTGTTTTGTCATCATAACTATAAAAATTTCAGATCACTTCTTATAAATTTTCATTGTTCTTAAAAAAAATCTGTATTTTTGATATAATCTCATCTGTTCTATCAAAATTTTATTGTCTACTATCAAATTTTTAATAATTTCTTTATAAGTTTCAATGATCACTGCAATTTTTAATGTTTAGAATGTTAGAATTAGAATTTAGAATGAAAAATCAATTATCTCTAGTAAACTTTAATTATTTCTATTGAAATTTTAATTACTCTGTATAATTTTCAATTATTTTGTAATGTGAATGATTAATGTCAAAATTTAAATTTACTCAGAAAATCTTGATTTTTCTGTTCACATTTTATTGATTATTCCCAAAATTTCAACGGTTGCTGATGAGTGTTTAAGAGCGGGGTTTTGGCGCGAAAACTGGGCTCTGGTTGGTGATAAATCCGCCAGGATTCGATTTAAAAGCGCTCTGTAATATGTTTTGCACTCCTTACTAAAGAAATTTGCGTGCACATTAGCAAAAAAACAGTAAGATGTTGCCATGTGTTTAACTTGTATTGCTTGCGGGAAATGATGTGGTTTTTGCGGCGCCGGCGAGCGCGAGACTTTTTTATCGATGCCTGCAAATTTAATAAGAGTCATCACTTTATTTCCGATACATTATATTATGTAATTGGCAGAATTCTCTTTCAAACAATGACAGTAACCAATTACGCCATAGGTGGAGGAGTAGTAGGGATTATTATTATTATTATTATTATTATTATTATTATTATTATTATTATTATTATTATATTATATATTTTAAGAATCCTCTTTACCCAAACGCGGTATAGGGAATTGCATGTAAACGTCAGCCAAGATAATTCATGAACGGGTCAACATAATTACAATCGGAAACCAGATTTAGAAAGTTTAGATAGTTATCTACAATTGTGCCGAGTAGTTTTTAAGAAACAATGTATTTATTTAATTAAGACAGGGTACATATAATGAAAATTCCACCAGGGATTTGGAACTAATGTTGTTGCGAACCACCTTCTTTTCTTTGTTACAATATAATGAATTATAATGGAGTATTCTTGTGTGCACATAAATCCGATTAGGTCATCAGAAATAAGTCACCTTTGATTTATTTCTTAAAACTATTTTTTCTAATTGTAGATAAATGTCTAAACTTTCTATATTTCAGTTCTCCGATTGTAATTATGTTATTTGAATGAATTATTTGGCTGTCGCTTATTAATAATGCCGTATACTAGCTGGGGTAAAGAGGCCTCTTAATATTAGGGAATAATTTTTTTAAATGTTACATTTATTTCATTAAATTCACTAAATCCTTTTACAAGTTTTGTAAGTTATATGACCAAATTTGAGTCTTATTGAGATTACTGTAAACTTATTGGCCAAAAAAGGTATATGAAACAGTTCTTACATTTTAAGATCACTTTTATTTAAAAATAAATAGACGCCTGACAGCCAATTCCATTTTCATTGTCGTGCCGAGGGATGTTTGATCGCGAAATATAGGGAAATAACATTGGAAAACGGGTTCCTTCAATTTCTCTTGCCCCACTGAAACTATAAGGAAGCAGACCATATTTATTTTAAATACTTTTATTTTTGACAATGAAATGTTTGGTGCCAATATAAGCAGGCTCTTGGTGACCTCTTCAAGTGTCCAAAAAACTATTAAGATAGCAGTTATTAACGACCCAAGAACTTATCTCCTTATCTCCTCAGGACCGAAATTTTGTATGCATACTTATCCCTTCTTAAAGTATTATAAGTGCGTGCATTCCGCCCTAGAGATTTCAACAACACCCCACATGCAAATAGATTCATTTTGGTTTCTTTACATTCGGGTCATAAAATCCTATTCAATTATCGTTGTGCTTTCTTCGTGTGTTTCTGCTTTGTTTATTGTGCGTTTTGGTTTTGTATGTGTTTTATAGACTTCTGTCTCCCCCGTGACTATTTTCTATTTTCACACTGTGACAACTATTGTGTCTGTATTTTGTGTATGTATGACTAATTCCTCACTATGTCAATTATTATAGCATTTTTTATAATTAGTTAGACTATTTGATCTTCTTGTGACAATTTACTTGTGCACTGTGTATTTCTTTTGCGTATTGCGAGATTTGTGTGTATGGGAAGGATGTCACAAAAATTGAATGTGCTAACCATACCATAAAAAATTATGGTAAGAAATTATAGTCTTTAAAAAATGACAAAAAATGTTTCCTTAGCTGGTAGAAAAATATTAAATAACAAACGAATTTCCTTATTACAGAAAAGAGCACAAAACAACCATTTACGTTAATGCCCATGGTGATGGGGCAACAATTATTGATGATTTAATTAATGGGCCTTATCACTGTTTTAATCATCATTCGCGTTGCAAAGATTTAGAATGTGCTGCATTAAAAATTATAAGAATTACGATATTTTGCGGTTTAAATGCGAAGTCCGCAAAATAAAGACGGCGTTCATTCAAACGGCAGAGCCCCGAGAAAGCTGAAAAACAGTTGTAAAAAATGACCTTGGCACTTGATTCGCATATTTCGAACTTCTGTTAGGAATTGTTGGCAACATGGCATTGCAATTATGTCATTGCTCCATCCCGTAGCGAACACATGAACTGCTTGGTGCTAATTTTTAACTATTTTCACGGCGGGAAATTCAATATAGGTACATTTTAAATAATTAATAAAACCATAAAAACATGTGTTAATTAATAAGTACTATATCTTATTAGATACAGTATTTTACAAGGTTTCAGGATATATTTTTGGAATGAATAAATATAATTTCTCTGAATCAAATTATTTAAATAATATGGTAAACAATTGGTAATTTTAATTATAAATTATACAGTGACACGTAGAATCAGGTCTATATTCATGTAAAGCTTTAAAATTGTGCAAATATTTGCAAATACAATCCATGAAGATGAAAAACGGCAAAAATCGAAGATTTAATGAAATTTCATAGAAAAACGTAAATAATCGAAAAACTAACCATACAGCGACACTTAGTATTTATTTTGATAATTTATGGTACAGAAAATATAACGTGAAAGTAATTATTAACAGCGTTTAAGTTGAAAAACACTTTTACGCCCGAAAAACCGCGCTCTTAAGCGTTTTTACCAACATGTCATTATTTCTGGTATAATTTTAACTATTCTGTCAAAATTTCTATGATTACTAACAAATTGTCAACATATTCTATAAAAGTTTCAATGATCACTTCGATTTTTAATGTTTAGGGTTAGATTTGTCAAATTTTCGGCAATTTTTGTAAAAAATATCATTTAAATTTTACAAATTTCCTTATTTCTGTCAAAATTTAAACTGTTCTTTAAAAATGTTAATGTTTTTTTATCATATTTTCAATTGTATTGTCCTGATAACTATAAAAATTTCAGTTCACTTCATCAAAATTTTAATTGTTCTTACAGAATTTCTGTATTTATGATATAATCTGATCTGTTCTATCACAATTTTATTGTCTAGTATCAAATTTTTAACAATTTCTATCAAAGTTTCAATGATCACTGCAATTTTTAATGTTTAGAATATTTATAGTCAGAATATCAATGAAGACAGTCAAATTTCCAATTATTTTTATTAAAAAAAACAATTATCTCGACTAAACTTTAATTATTTCTATTGAAATTTTAATTACGCTGTAAAATTTTCAATTAATTTGTAAACGTGAATGGTTAATGTCAAAATTTTAATTTACTCAGAAAATCTTGATTTTTCTCTTAACATTTTTATGATTATTCCCAAAATTTCAACATTTGCTGATCAGTGTTTAAGCGTTTTTACCAAAATAAAATTATTTCTGATATAATTTTAACTATTCTGTCAAATGTTCGATGATAACTAACAAATATTCAACCTTTTCTATAAAAGTTTCAATGATCACTTAGATTTTTAATGTTTATCGTTAGAATTACCAAATTTTCGATAATTTTTGTTGAAAATATCATTTAAATTTTACAATATATGTAATTACTGTCGAAATTTGAACTTTTCTGTAATAATTTCAATGATTTTTATCATATTTTCACTTGTTTTGTCATGATAACTATAAAAATTTCAATTCACTTCATCAAAATTTTAATTGTTCGTACAAAATTTCTGAATTTCTGATATAATCTCATCTGTTCTATAAAAATTTTATTGTCTAGTATCAAATTTTTAACAATTTCTATCAAAGTTTCAATGATCACTGCAATTTTTAATGTTTAGAATATTTATAGTCAGAATATCAATGTCTTGTATCAAATTTTTAACCATTTATATCAAAGTCTCAATGATCACTGCAATTTTTAATGTTTAGAATATTTAGAGTTAGAATATCAATGGAAACTGTCAAATATCTAATTATTTTTGTTAAAAAACTTAATTATCTCTACTAAACATTAATTATTTCTGTTGAAATTTTAATTATTTTGTAAAATTTTCAATATTTTGTAAACGTGAATGATTAATGTCAAAATTGTAATTTACTCACAAAATCTTGATTTTTCTGTAAATATTTTAATGAGCATCCCTACAAGCCCCAAAAAGAAATTCACTGCTCTCCCACTGTGCAATCACCTCTCACGCCTTTAACATGGACACCCCAGCAAGAAGAACTACAGGCTGAAAGGCTCCGGCTGATGGCCAATTGAAGCACCCCCGTCACCATCATACACTTGTAATAAAACAATATTTTTGTAAAAAAAAAATGCTTCAATAAATTATATATACTACTACTATTTTAATGATTATTCCCAAAATTTCAACAGTTGCTGATGAGTGCTTAAGCGTTTTTACCAACATGTTATTATTTCTTGTATAATTTTAACTGTTCTGTCAAAATTTCGATGATTACTAACAAATTTTCAACCTAAAAAGTTTCAATGATCACTACGATTTTTAATGTTTATGGTTAGAATTCTCAAATTTTCGATAATATTTGTTAATAAAAACATTTAAATTTTACAAAATTCCTAATTTCTCTCGAAATTTGAACTGTTCTGTAATAATTTCAATGATTTTTATCATGTTTTTAATAGTTTTGTCATGATAACTATAAGAATTACAGATCACTTCTTAAAAATTTCGATTATTCTTACAAAATTTCTGTATTTCTGATATAATGTTATCTGTTCTATTAAAATATTATTGTCTACTATCAAATTTTTAATCATTTCTTTATAAGTTTCAATGATCACTGCAATTTTTAATGTTTAGAATGTTTACAGTTAGAATATCAATAAAACCTGTCAAATTTCCAATTTTTTTGTTGAAAAAATCAATTATCTCATTTAAACTTTAATTGTTTCTGTTGAAATTGTAATTATTCTGTAAATTTTTTAATTAATTTGTAAACGTGAATGATTTATGTCAAAATTTTAATTTACTCAGAAAATCTTGATTTTTCTGTTCACATTTTAATGATTATTCCCAAAATTTCAACGGTTACTGATGAGTGTTTAAGCGTTTTTACCAACATGTCATTATTTTTGGTATAATTTTAACTATTCTGTTAAAATTTCGATGATTACTAACAAATTTTCAGTATATTTTATAAAAGTTTGAATGATCACTTCGATTTTTAATGTTTACGGTTAGAATTGTCAAATTTTCGATAATTTCTGTTAAAAAAAACATTTAAATTTTACAAAATTCCTAATTTCTGTCGAAATTTGAACTGTTCTGTAATAATTTCAATGATTTTTATTATATTTAGTTTTGTCAAGATAACTATACATATTTCAGTTCCCTTTATCAAAATTTTATTGTTCTTACAAAATTTCTGTATTTCTGATATAATCAATCATTTTCATCATTTAAATCAACTGATTTTTTTAAATATATCATTGATTTAAATCAATATAATTTTTTTTGTTAATTTAATCAATTATATAACCACTTAGTATTTATTATTAGTAGGGAGAGATGATTCAGAACTTTATTTGCTACAACATATTTGTGCCATCCACAAACAACATTTATTTTGGCAGCTGAATTATCACGATAACGTACGTGGCTGTAATATTCACAAAGTTGAAGAGCATGGCATAATCGACCTTGAAAAATCCTGCTGCCGTGAAGGAGGGACATCTGGAGGTCGCCTGATGGCACAAGATGGTCAATTTCGGGCGGGCACTGTTGTCGTTTGAGTACCACTGAAGTGCTTGTCCAGTGACATCAATGGCCCTTTTGCCTTCATCTGCTACACCCTCACACAATATTACCAGGATAATAGCATGTATCTGGAAAATACGTGACATTAATCAGCATCAACTATTTAAGATTGATGAACTTAAGAATTACTGAGTTCTTTGACTTTATATTAATTGATTGAAAACATTATTGCGACAACTTTTAAGATATCTATTGCGTTGAAATTTGAAAATTTCTTCAGAGATTTTGCTTATGAAATTTTTGTGCATTTCCATCCCGTTAAATTATTGTTATTAAATTATTTTCAGAGATTTCTTTTATTTTAATTTATTTTTCAATTAGATTTTCAGTTTTTTTTTTTTATTTTTATTTATTTTTCAATTAGATTTTCAGAGATTTTTTTTATTTTAATTTATTTTTCAATTAGATTCAGTTTCAGTTTATTATTAATCATGTTCTTTACAAACATTACATTTACATGTTACATGTTAAATTTATGAAAGTTTATGTCGCTGAAGAATATATAATAATTATTATTATTACAGAGTTTTGGTACTAAGAATTTTCAATAATTCAAAAAGCTAAAAAAGCTTCAAAAATCTGCACTTGTGAATGTGCATTGGAAGTGTCAAATGCATCCAATTTTATATTCACAAAGCAATATTTGAATTCACTACATGTATACTTATATAATCACTCCAGGATTTGATAATTGGTATATCATAGGATAATTGATAATTGGATAATTGGTAATGGTATTGATTCAGAAAAAACTTTAAAAAAAATAACTTACAGTAAAATAAATATTCCAAATTGAAAAGCCCAAACGATCAATAAAGGTACCAGTAAGAAACACGTTGACGCCCAAAAGCACATTAAATATCATACGTATCTTTATTAGAAAAAAATTCCATTCCACAGTTTTATTAAATAATTTAATTATATTATATATTCTTGCTGACATAATTGTGATTTCGTCAATTTTCTTGAGTGCATTCATCTTTGCATACTTAGCAATAGATAGCCTCTCAGTTAAGTTGTTCGTGCTTCAAACCTAACTTTAATGGCGTGCAGGACATTGTAAACTACGAGATTAAACAGCATTTCAATGAAAGTTTCTAATTCATATATTAATGCATATTTATTCGGTCTTAGTGAGCCTTTCAAATAACCATCAGTTAAATTCCACGAAAAGCTTATTAGTGGAATGATTGTAATTAGCATCAATTGTAAATACTGATACTTCATTGGGGTAATTTTTATACATTCTGATTCAAATAAGTCTTTGTCAATTTTGTCTATCGTATCAACAATCAATTGCCACTGATTTGTATACTTTGCAGCGTTGGATGTGCTTAATACGACGTTTGCCATTATCAAGGACACAAGAGATATGTAAAGTACTTTGGTTGTATGGTTTGCCAATACTGTAGTCATAATATCATGTACTAAATAAATATGCAGGCTTACATGTAGAGCAAAACATATACAAGTACGTAATTTGCGAGTTGTAAAAACGCTGTTTGATGTATAGCATGGCAAAATGTTTAGAAATGAAGTAGTCCTTAGAAGTAGACTTATATCTTTTCGGAAAGACATTTCACTGTATGGCACTTGAAACTGTACAACGTAAACAAGGTATACTTTACCAATGATTGATCATAATTTATCAATTCATGGATCGTTGCTGACACATCTAATAACATTAGTAATAATTGATACTGAATAAAACACTACTATGTTTTTACTTTACTTGTAATTGGTAATAATTACAAAATGGTTCAACTTACGATCTCTGAAGAAGATAAGAGCGTAATTTATAACACTGGGTTTTACCCTATAAGTCAATAACTGTAAAAATTAGCTCTAAACATTCTAAACATTAAAAATTGATAAAAATGGTTAAAAATTTGATGCTAGTCAATAAATTTTTGATAGAACAGATGAGATTATATCAGAAATTCAGATATTTTGTAAGAACAATTAAAATTTTGATGAAGTGAACTGAAGTTTTTATAGTTATCATGACAAAACAATTAAAAATATGATTAAAATCATTGAAATTATTACAGAACAGTCCAAATTTCGACAGAAACAAGGAAGTTTGTAAAATTTAAATGATTTTTTTTAACAAAAATGATCGAAAATTTGGCAATTCTAACCCTAAACATTAAAAATCGAAATGATCATTGAAACTTTTATAGAATAGGTTGAAAATTTGTTAGTAATCATCGAAATTTTGACAGAATAGTTAAAATTATACCAGAAATAATGACATGTTGGTAAAAACGCTTAAACACTCATCAGCAACCGTTGAAATTTGGGTGATAATCATTAAAATGTGAACAGAAACATCAAGATTTTCTGAGTAAATTAGAATTTAGACATTAATCATTCACATTTACAAAATAATTGAAAATTTTACAGATTAATTAAAAATAATAAATATTAATAAAATTTTAATAGAACAGATAAGATTATATCGGAAATTCAGAAATTTTGTAAGAACATTTAAAATTTTAATGAAGTGAACTGAATTTTTTATAGTTATCATGACAAAAAATTGAAAATATGATTAAAATCATAGAAATTATTACAGAACAGTTCAAATTTCGCCAGAAATAAGGCATTTTGTAAAATGTAAATGTAGAGATATTTGATTATTTAAACAAAAATAAGTGGCATTTTACAGTTTCTATGGTTATTCTAACTCTAAATATTCTAAACATTAAAAAATACAGTTATCTTTGAAACCTTGATAGAAATGGTTAAAAATTTGATACCAGACAATAATATTTTAATGGAACAGATGAGATTATATCAGAAATACAGAAATTTTGTAAGAATAATTAAAATTTTCATGAAGTGAACTGAAATTTTTATAGTTGTCATGACAAAACAATTAAAAATACGATACAAATCATTGAAATTATTACAGAACAGTTCAATTTCGACAGAAATAAGGAATTTTGTAAAATTTCAATGATTTTTTTAACAAAAATTATCGAAAATTTGATAATTTTAACCCTAAACATTAAAAATCGAAGTGATCATTGAAACTTTTATAGAATAGGTTAAAAATTTGTTAGTAATCATCGAAATTTTGACAGAATAGTTAAAATTATACTAGAAATAATGACATGTTGGTAAAAACGCTTAAAAACTCATCAGCAACCGTTAAAATTTTGGGAATTATCACTAAAATGTGAACAGAAAAATCAAGATATTCTGAGAAAATTAAAATACACATTTACAGAATAATTTAAGATTTTACAGAGTAATTAAATTTTTTACAGAAATAATTAAAGTTTAGTAGAGATAATTGATATTTTTAACAAAAATAAGTGGAAATTTGTTATTTTTCATTAATATTCTAACTTTAAACATTCTATACATTAAAAATTACAGTGATTATTGAGACTTTGATAGAAATGGTTAAAAATTTGATAGCCGTCAATAAAATTTTAATAAAACAGATGAGATTATATCAGATATTCAGAAATGTTGTAAGAACAATTCAAATTTTGATGAAGTGAACTGAAATTTTTATAGTTATCATGACAAAACAATTGAAAATTTGATGAAAATCATTGAAATTATTACAGAAAAGTACAAATTTTGACAGAAATAAGGAATTTTGTAAAATTTAAATGATTTTTTAAACAAAAATTATCGAAAATTTGGCAATTCTATTCCTAAACATTAAAAATCAAAGTGATCATTGAAACTTTTATAGAATAGGTTGAATATTTGTTAGTTATCATCGATCATTTGACAGAATAGTTAAAATTATATCAGAAATAATTTTATTTTGGTAAAAACGCTTAAACACTGATCAGCAAATGTTGAAATTTTGGGAATAATCATTATAATGTTAAGAGAAAAATCAAGATTTTCTGAGTAAATTAAAATTTTGACAGTAATCATTCACAGTTACAAAATAATTGAAAATTTTAGAGAGTAATTAAAATTTCAACAGAAATAAATAAAGTTTAGTAGAGATTATTGATTTTTTTTAACAAAAATAATTGGAAATTTTACAGTTTCCATTGACATTCTAACTCTAAACATTCAGAATTAATTAAGATTTTGACATTAATCATTCACCTTTACAAAATAATTGAAAATTTTAAAGACCAATTAAAATTTCAACAGAAATAATTAAAGTTTAGTACAGATAATTGACGATTTTAACAAAAATAATTGGAAATTTGACAATTTCCATTGATATTCTAACTCTAAACATTATAAACATTAAAAATTACAGTGATCATTGAAACTTTGTTAGAATTGGTTAAAAATTTGATACTAACTTTTCTTTGACTTCACCTTTTTCGTAACTTGAAACTTTTCTAGACTAGGTCGAAAATTTTTAAGTAATCATTGAAATTTTGACAGAATAGTTAAAATTGTGCCTGAAATAATGAAAATTTGGTAAAAACAATTAAACACTTAACAGGAATTTTTGAAGTTTTGGGAATAATTATTAATATGTTTGTGTTTGGGAATAATCTGTTATTTCATTACTTGCAGAAAGTAAATTTCTGTTTTTGGTTCTGCACACTAAAAGTTCTGATCTCTCATTTGAAAGATGAAGATCTGTAATGATGTAATTTAAAGTAGTTTAAAGAAGATGATGTCGTTGCTTCAATATCACTGCTAGGTTTTTTTTATAACATCACTTTACGCATCACTTACATTCAACATGTGTCTGGATGATCTGTTAGTTCATAAATAGTATTAAAACGATCTTCGTATGCACATACAGAGATCGCATAAAATATTAAGACCTGGCTTAATTTTTTCCCCTATATAAATTTTCGAAAAACGCTTCAATAGGTCAAAATGATTTTGACGAATTGGTCAAAATGATTTTCAGATTGATCAATTTGTTTTATTCCAATATTTAAAATCCAAGCCTGTTTTCCTAATTTTGTTTTTACTAACGTTGTTTTAAATGGTAACTAGATGCATTCTGCACATTTAAATAATCATTTAATAGTTTTACTTTACGCACTTTTTTTCAAATTTTTTCAAATGTTACATATTGAAAATGTCATGTTGATGAAAACATAATAAAAAGTACTATCAAAATCAAAAATCAACTCAAAAAATAGCTCTGACGTCATAACTTCGTATGTAAAACAATTGTAATATTTGGACGATTCATATACTTGGTGTCTTAAGGAATAAAGGTATTATTATAACTTCAAAACGGAGAGAGATGGAAAATTGAAAATGGTCTCAAAATATTTGTTTGAAAAAAAAAACATGTTGACCTGTTGAAGCATTTTTCAAAAAATTATACAGGGAAAAAATAAAGCCAGGTCTTAATACTTTATGGGCTCTCTATGTAGAGTGTTTAAGGGGAAAAGTGCAAACTTAAAGACTATGCAGCTATCACAAAAAAAACAATACAAAATGCGTTTATCTCTTTTTATTTTAAGTCATCATTGTGACATGTAATGTGTATACATACATATTATAGAATACAGTGTATCATCAATGAAGTTTTTTTTTAAAGTGCGGGTTTTGTTTTACTGATTCATTTGTAAGTGTCATTTACACATTTTCGTGCTTTTGGTTAAGTAGGGTTTGATTTGTTTATACGACCTGTAAAAATTGCAAAGGTTTATTTAAGATAAATTTTGAGAAAGAAAAATATTTACGTTATCAAAATAATTTATGAAAACAAAAGTTCATTGCAATCATTTTTGATACGTTTTTTTGGAAATATTAGAAATTTTGCCTTTACAAAGTCGGCTTGCGGTGAATTCCACAACGAACATTTTTAGTTTGTAGTCTTAATAAGTGTGCTCATAACTGTTTCAATGCAAATAAAAAAAAAGTAATTACCAGCAACAAATGCACTTCTGGACAAAATTAAGGGACCACTAAATATACTTAAAATAACATTTCCAATTTATAAGTTGTCATCAATAGATTTTTCACATGTCATAAAATGACGTTTTTAAACACTATTATTATTTCTTAGGATTGCATATATATATATATTTATTCGGTTCATTAAATGTCGTTATCTGCTTTAAATTTATTTTTAATTTTACTGGTGGTCCCTTAATTTTGTCCAGAAGTGTATATAATAACTCAGTGTGTATTATCAATAGATAGAGATAATACAAAGCAATCAAATTTTGGTCATTAGTTCTAAACCAAAAATGCCGCTCTTGTGCTTCTCTCGTGTACTACAATTTCATTTGTGGTAATATATTTGTGGATGATGATGATTTTTACTTTGGGAACTGGATTAGCACGATAACGTAAGTGGCTGTGATATTCACAAAGTTGAAGAGCATTGCATAGTCAACGTTGAAAAATCCTGCTGCGTTGAAGGAGGAACAACTGGTGGTTGCCTGATGGCACAAGATAGTCAATTTCCTGCGAGCAATGTTGTCGGTTGAGTACCTCTGCAGTGCTTGTCCAGTAACATGAATGGCCCTCTTGCTTTGATCTACTACACCCTCACACAGTATTACCAGGATAACTGCATGCATCTGGAAAATACTTGCTTCAGCATCAATTGTTAAAGATTGGTGTAAGAACTAATGTATTCATTGGCCGTATAATAATCGATTGGCGATGTTATGGCGATATCTAGGGCAACATTGGATCCCTAAACGATTAGTTATAGCATACAGTACTTAACGGTTAAAAATGGTTTTGTATCAATATCATAATTGAAGGAAGAAAAGGAGTGGAGAGAAAAAAGATGTAATGGCTGCGAAATATGGGGCAGTGGATGGGACTAAGGACCATCGGAAGTCTGGTAGATACAGCCAGGAATCGAGACGAAATGAATCGTATTGTCGCAAACATCCATTAAAGGATACATGCATAACAAGAAGAAGATTAATACCATCCGAGCTAATGTATAAGGTGTGTTGAATATTCCTAATAAATATTCAAACTTTCTATATTTTGTATGATATTTTATATTTCTTATTCATAGAATAGTCATGCCAAGAATCACTCACTGTTTTGAATTTATAGAAAATACTTTTACACTCAAACTCTTTTGCCTGAGTAATTTGGCCCGTTCAAACTGACACTTGAAAATTTCTCTCGCCCTTTAGGTACACGAAATTTTCGTGCATTTTGATCCCGCTAAATTGCTAAGCAACAAAGTTTTGGTAGTACCTAGTTTTTCCAAAAATTTCAAAAACTGCTTGCCCACATGTGAATGTGGAATCGAATTACTGAATGCAGAGGATAGTTTAATATTGCTCAAAGCAGTATTTGAATATGTTATATGTTTACTAATATTAATCCTTGATAAATATATAACTATTGGTATTGACCCAAATAACAACTTAAACAAAATAACTTACAGTAGTATAAGTAGTCCAAAATAAAGTTGGTAAACTATACATAAAGGTACCATTGATTAACACGTTGGCGCCTATGAGCACACTAAAAATTATACGTGTCATTATTAGGAATAAATTCCATTCAATAATATTATTGAATAATTTCACTATATTATATATTCTTTCCGACATAATTGTAATTTCGTAAATTTTTTTGATTGAATCCATCGTTGTATATTTGGCAATGCATAGCATTTCAGTTAAGTCGTTCATGATTTTGAACCTAATTTTAATGGCATACAGAACATTGTAGCATACGAGTATAAATAGCATTTCAATGTAAGCTTCAAATTTAAAAATTATAGTATCTGTATTCAATCTTAATGTGCCTTCTAAATAAAAAATAGTAAAATACCACGAAAAGCTTATTAGTGGAAATACTGTAATCAGCAGCAATTGTAAATACTGATACTTCATTGGGGCAATTTTTATACATTCTGCTTCAAATAACTCTTTGTCAATTTTATCTAAACTATCAAAAATCAATTGCCATTGATTTGTATGCCTTACTGCGTTGGCCGTGCTTAACAAAACGTTGGCAATAATAAAGCTCATAACACACAAGTTAAGTACTATAAATGTTGAAGGTACTTTCATAGCACTTATGGTATGAAATACTGAATAAATATGCAAGCTTATATGTAGAGAAAAACATATACAAGTACGTAATTTGCGAGTTCCAAAAACGCAGGTTGATGTATAGAATGGTAAAATGTTTAGAAATGAAGTGATCTTCAGAAGTAGACTTATATCTTTTCGGAAAGACATTTCACCGTCTAGCACTTAAAACAAGGTATACTAGAATGCGAAGTAGTCATTGCTATTTCAACTAATAACATTATTAGTAACTGGCCATAATTACAAAGTGGATGGATCAATTTACGATAAGTTGACTTGATTTTGAAGCAAACAACAATGTTATGTTTGTATTTAGCAAAAACATGACTAGCAATTAGCAATCTGACAGCTAATAAATTACAGTGGATAATGCAATTCCAATAACAATCAAGTGGCACATAAAAAATTACATACAAGCAAATTTCACGGTCAACTTGATGTATTTTTAAGACACACATTTGTTTTATGCATCCACTATAAAATGAACAACTTTGATAATATTGTTAACTTTTTTGAACGCGTCAATTTTGTTTAACTGGTGCATTTATAGGCTTTTTATTAATAGCAATACACATTTTCTGATATCGTTAAAAAGGGTTTGTTTTCTTTGTACGACATGAAAACATTGCAAAGGTTGTCTGCGAAAAATCTTGGGAAAAATATGTTTACGTTACTAAAATAATTTATTAGAAATATAGGGTCACTATACAGCCTCACAGAGTCACACTAGTTAATAAAATTTTAACAGAACAGATGAGATTATACCAGAAATACAGAAATTTTGTAAGAACAATTAAAATATCGATGAAGTGAACTGAAATTTATATAGTTATCATGACATAACAATTGAAAATATGACAAAAATCATTGAAATTATTACCGAACAGTTATTTTTTTTCAAATTTGAATCATTCATTCTGTCTATTGCCCCGTCATACAAAAAATTTCATTCCATTTAAAAATCTCCACTTAAAAATATACCAAAAACAAACAAAAATCGATAAGAATTCATACATAATCAGAATGGATCTAAACACTTTTCAATATCAATAAGGAATTAGTAATACATTCATTTTTCATCACGAGAAAACAATTCAAAATGTAATAGAAATCATTGAAATTATTACAGAACAGTTAATTTTTTTTCAAATTTGAATCATTCATTCTGTCTATTGCCCCGTCATACAAAAAATGTCATTCCATTTAAAAATCTCCATTTAAAAATATACCAAAAACAAAACAAAATCAATAAGAATTCTTTCATAATCAGAATGGATCTAAACACTTTTCAATATCAATCAGGAACAAGTAATTCAAACATTTTTCATGACGAGAAAACAATTCAAAATGTAATAGAAATCATTGAAATTATTACAGAACAGTTAATTTTTTTTCAAATTTGAATCATTCATTCAGTCTATTGCCCCGTCATACAAAAAAATTCATTCCATTTAAAAATCTCCATTTAAAAATATACCAAAAACAAAACAAAATCAATAAGAATTCTTTCATAATCAGAATGGATCTAAACACTTTTCAATATCAATAAGGAATCAGTAATACATACATTTTTCATCACGAGAAAACAATTCAAAGTGTAATAGAAATCATTGAAATTATTACAAAACAGTTATTTTTTCTCAAATTTGAATCATTAATTCTGTCTATTGCCCCGTCATACAAAAAATTTCATTCCATTTAAAACTCTCCATTTAAAAATATACCAAAAACAAAACAAAATCGATAAGAATTCATTCATAATCAGAATGGATCTAAACACTTTTCAATATCAATAAGGAATTAGTAATACATAAATTTTTCATCACGAGAAAACAATTCAAAATGTAATAGAAACCATTGAAATTATTACAGAACAGTTAATTTTTTTTCAAATTTGAATCATTCATTCTGTCTATTGCCCCGTCATACAAAAAATTTCATTCCATTTAAAAATCTCCATTTATAAATATACCAAAAACTAAACAAAATCAAGAATTCAGTCATTATCAGAATGGATCTAAACACTTTTCAATATCAATAAGGAACAAGTAATACAAACATCTTTCATGACGAGAAAATAATTCAAAATGTGATAGAAATCATTAAACTTATTACAGAACAGTTAATTTTTTTTCAAATTTGAATCATTCATTCTGTCTATTGCCCCGTCATACAAAAAATTTCATTCCATTTAAAAATCTCCATTTAAAAATATACCAAAAACAAAACAAAATCAATAAGAATTCATCCATAATCAGAATGGATCTAAACACTTTTCAATATCAATAAGGAACAAGTAATGCAAACAATTTTCATTACGACAAAACAATTCTGAGTCTGTTGAAAATTCATTCCATTTAATAAAACTGAATTATGACATTTTGAAGTGTATCTGTAAATAATTGTCTTCATCATACAAAAAAAATCATTCCATTTAAAAAAACTGAATTATGCCATTTTGAAGTATACCTGTAAATAATTGACTTGTGAAATGGTACTCGTGAAATATTAACTTATACGAATTATTGTTGTGATAGAGCCATGCTTTTGCTACAACAGGCATAAAAATTTTAGTTTCTATCTAATTCATTAGAGAAATTATGAATATTTTTTAAATCGTCTATTTGAAACAAAAATTTCGGAAATAATATTTTTCCTCAAAAACTACTGAAATTAAGTGCTCTATAGGCCTAATAAAATGTGTTCAGAATTGAACGTGTAATCTGAATATGTAAAAATATATAGGGTGTTCCATTTAAAATAACAAAGTTGATTGCTACTTCCGGTAGAAGCGGAAGTGATGGAAATATGTATGGATTTTATTTTAGGAGATCACAACGAAGCATGCTGTGTGATTTTTTTCAATTTTTTATTTTATCAGGAACCCCATAAATTTTTAACCAACGACTTGCGTAAGACACCCTGTATATTCTTCTGACCTAGTACATAAATAATATTATGTACTAATGTTAAAGACACCCTGTATAAGTTCATAGCAAACAATTTGGACAGATCCAAATAAGAACTTAAAAAAAAATAACTTACATTCATATAAGTGGTCGATAAACAAACTCTGAAACTATCCGTAAAGGTACTAGTAAGTAACGAGTTTACGGCTATAAGTACAATAAAAATTATACGTATCATCATTAGGAATAAATTCCATTCAACAATTTTATTGAATAATTTGACTATGTTATATATTTTTTCCGATATACTTGTAATTTCGTCAATTTTTTTTATTGCATCCTTCGTTGTATATTTATCAATGCATAGGCTTTCAGTTAAGTTGTTTGTGATTTTAAACCTAATTTTAATGGCATACAGCACATTGTAGGATACGAGGTTAAATAGTATTTCAATGTAAGTTTCGAAGTCATACAATACAGCGAGTCTAAAGGTTGTAAATTTGCCTTCCATATAATAATTAATATAACGCCACGAAAAGCTTATTAGCGGAAAAACTGTAATCAGCAACAATTGTAAATACTGATTCTTTATTGGGGTAATTTTTGTACATTCTGATTTAAAAAGCTCTTTATCTATTTTTTCTAACGTATCAAAAATCGATTGCCATTCATTTGTATACCTTGCTGCATTTCTGGTGCTAACTAAGACATTTGCCAATATTAAGCACACAAGAGACATATAAAGAATCAAGAATGTATCAGATGCTGTTGTCGTAGTCATCATAAAATCATATACTACGTAAATATGCGTGATTATATGTAGAGCAAAACATATACAAGTACGTAATTTGTGAGTTGCGAAAATGCTGTTTGATGTATGGCATGGTAAAATGTTTAGAAATGAAGTTATCTTTAGAAGTAGACTTATATCTTTTCGGAAAGACATTTCACCGTCTAGCACTTAAAACTGTACATAACGTAAACAAGGTGCACTTGACCAATGATTGATCATCATTGATCATTTTTCGGATCGTTGCTCGCACAGCTAATAACATTAGTAAATTAATAACATTAGTTAAGTAATTAAAACTGAATAAAACAGTAATATGTTTTTACTTTACTAGTAATTGGTAATAATTATAAAATGGATGGTTAAATTTCTATCTCTTTTATCAAGTGACAAATTATTAAGGTGTGAGAAATTTAAATGGTGTAATGATTAATTTATTTATATTAAAAAATGAAAAGCTCAGACAAAATTACGTTATTTTGTTCACTGAGTAGATCAAATTTTGGATCAATTTTGTGCCTAAATACTTCTGCCGCTTCTAATAAATTAAACTTCTTTCCCTTTGTGCTTCTATGCAAAATTTATTTTTAAAACTTTTCAAATTTAGGAAATAAATGTTTATTTCCTGAAACCAGTATGGATGATTATTGGTAATAAACCACTGACAATAAGTGATTTTCTCACTTATTTAAAATTTAATCGTGGTCAAATTTTCAGAGGATGTGTATTCAGGTATACTGCATACAGATCTGGCATAAAATTTTCAAAATATGTATTAGATAAATTTTCAGAAATTTCAGTTTCTGATAACTTATACAGCTCAAGTCAGAAAATTAATAACTCGATTTTCTCATTTATTTAAGTCATATTCGTGATCAAATTTTCAGAGGATTTGTATTCAGGTATACTGTATACAGATCTGGCATAAAATTTTCAAAATATCCATTGGATAAATTTTCAGAAATTTGAGTGACTGATAATAAAATTCCTATTAAAATATTGCCATGTCGATTGTAATTTAAATTTACAATAAAATCATAATAATCATTACAATATTTTATTTTTTGTTGAACCATAAATGGCTATTGTACAATTTGATATGCTTTATACAGAATATTTTATTAATGTTTATGTATAAATAAAATTTATCTATCTGCTGGAAACAATTTTGAAAAAAGTTGACAATAATTATAAATTGCAAATTTTTATATGAATTATGTTATGTTTTCAAATTTTGTCTGCAAACGGTAATAAACAATACTCGTATTTACAAGAAATATTGATCAAGTAAAAAAAAACAGTTTCAATACGTTACAAGAAAAAGTGATCAAGTAAAAAAAAAACGGTTTCGAGATAAGTGCAATTGAAAATTCTAAACATTATGATAAATCTAGTTCTCAATTTCATATTTCATACAAACAAACTATACTGTACTATTAATACTATTATACTAATTACTTATTAATATATGTTTGTGTATGACGAGGGATTGTCCTTTGGAAGCTGGATTAGTACGATTACATACGTAGCTATGATATTCACAAAGTTGAATAGTATGGCATAGTCAATTTTGAAAAATCCTGCTGCTGTGAAGCAGGGAAATCTGGTTGTTGCCTGATGGCACAATATAGTCAATTTCCTACTGGCAATGTTGTCGTTTGAGTACCACTGCAGTGCTTGTCCAGTACCATCAATAGCCCTTTTTCCTTCATCTGCTACTCTCTCACACAATATTACTAGAACAGATGCATGACCCTGGAAAAAAAAATGATGAAACTCAAAAAATGAAACTCAATTTTGAAAATTTTGATATTTAATAATGAAATATTCTAACGAAAATTACGACATTTGTCATAATTGACATAATAAGACATAATTTGACATAATTTTAATAGTATTGTGAGTACTATGAGTATTGTGGATTCATTAATTTTTTGCTGTGTTAAATAATGTTTCATTTATTTGTAATGAAAATGTAGATACATTATTTATAATAAGAATTTCATAATTTCTAATGAAAATTTTGTAATCTCTAATGAAAGGTTCGTAATTTCCAACGAAGTTTATTTTCATAAAATTTTCTACAAATAACAGACGATAAACATTTTAACAGCTTCATACAAATTTTGCAAATACAAATGACATTTTGCATGTTATAGTGACATTTTGGCAATTTCAATAAAATTTTAATAATCGCTGCTGAAATGTTGTAATTTATAATACGAATGTTGAAATTGTCAATGATATTTTATATTTTATAATTACATTTACCAATTTATAATAATATAACATAATAAAGAATATTTATTAGCAAAAAACGCTACATAATATTTTATTATATTTTATTTACAATAAAATTTTCATAAAGCTATTGCAATTTTGTAATTTAGAATGATGAATGATGAAAGTTACAACGAAAATTACATAATTCTAATGAAACTTATTTATTAGTTGATGATTGTTTTCTAATTCCTTTGAAATGTTGTATTTATAATATTTTTCTTGCAATTTTCACTACAATGTTCCAATTTAAATTCAACATTTTACAAATTCTACATAAATTTTGTAATTTGCAATTAATATTCCATAATTTCTATTGAAATATTGAAATCCACTAACCAAAATTTTGTAATATTCATCATAATGTTATTTACTATTTATGAGGTTTTTGCAGAAATTTTTGTAATTGGTAGTTAAAATGGCGAAATTTCATATTTTTTGTTGAAATTTTTAAAATTTATTATCAACTTTAATTTTAGATTAGATTTAGATTCGATTTATTTTTGGTCCATTACAACAAATATCTGTTTTATACGAGTCAGTACATTATATATATATATATATATATATATATATATATATATATATATATATATATATATATATATATATATATATATATATAATATATATATATATCTATATCATGACAATCATGACAATTTGTTATTTCCTTTGAGTTTTGCAATTTATAATGCAAATTTTGTACTTTCAATAAAAAAATAGCAAATTCATTATAATTCAGTAAGTTTTTAATTTATAATTAATATTTTGGTATTTACAAGAAGAATTACTATTCATGGGATTTTCGAAGAAATGTTTGTAATTTGTACTTAAAATGACGAAAATTTCATAGTTTTTGTTGAATTTTTAATTTTTATAGTCAACACCAATTTTACACCTTCTATTATATTTTTTGCAAATTTCTATGAAATGGTCAATAACTTTGCAATGAATATTATGTCTTGGGAAATACGTTATAGTTTCCAATAAAAAAACTCGCAGGTTCCATTGATCTTTACAATTTATAAAAATTTTGGTAATTAGATTAAAATATTCTAATGAATTTTTTTTAATTTCTAATAGAAACGCAACATTCATTGTAATTTACAACCAAAGTGATATCATTTGATTGAGCATTTTGTGGTTTGATAAACTTACAATTTCTAATAAAATTTCTTAATTTGTAGGGGAAATGTAGAAAATTTGCATTCAAAATTTCTCATTTGCAACGAAAATTTTGTAATTTCCATTTGTAATTTTGTAAATAATTTGTTATTTCCTTTGAGTTTTGCGATTTATAATGCAAATTTTGTACTTTCAATAAAAAAATAGCAAATTCATTATAATTCAGTAAGTTTTCAATTTATAATTAATATTTTGGTATTTACAAGAAGAATTACTATTTATCGGGTTTTCGAATAAATGTTTGTAATTTGTAGTTAAAATGACGAAAATTTCATAGTTTTTGTTGAATTTTTTAATATTTATAGTCAACACCAATTTTACACCTTCTATTATATTTTTTACAAATTTCTATGAAATGGTTAATAACTTTGCAATGAATATTATTTCTGGGGGTAGATGTTAAAATTTCAAATTAAAAAAAAAAACTCGCAGGTTCTATTGATCTTTACAATTGATGAAAATTGTGGTAATTACATTAAAAAATTCTAACGAAAATGTTGTAATTTACAATAGCAACATTCATTTAATTTACAAGCGAAATAATATCATTTGATTGAGCATTTTATGGTTTGATAAACTTACAATTTGTAATAAAATATCTTAATCTGTAGGGAAAATATAGAAAATGGGCATTCAAAATTTCTGATTTGTAACGAAAATTTCGTAATTTTCATTTGTAATTTTGTAAATAATTTTGTATTTTCTATTAAAAGTTTTGCAAATTTCTGTTTGAATATTAATAATAACTTAGTGAGTTTCATGCTTTGAGGATAAATTCTTTATAATTTATACTCAAAATTGCAGGTTTTAATGAAACATTGAAATTTATAATTAATGTTTTGGTATTTACAATAAGAATTTCATAATTTCCAACTAAATTCTATTATTTATCATGACAATTTGGTATTTCCTTTGAGTTTTGCAATTTATAATGCAAATTTTGTACTTTCAATAAAAAAATAGCAAATTCATTATAATTCAGTAAGTTTTTAATTTATAATTAATATTTTGGTATTTACAAGAAGAATTACTATTTATGGGATTTTCGAAGAAATGTTTGTAATTTGTACTTAAAATGACCAAAATTTTGTAGTGTGTGTGCCGAGATTATGATACCCTACAGAACAAAGGCACCGGAGGTTGCTAAGGGAAGAATAACAGAAAAAGAAGTGACAGATAAGAAAGGGTATTGTCTGTGAAAACCTTTTATATATTGTACAAAAAGATATTGAACATAAATTGATTAGTTGCCGTTCTTTATATATATATATATATATCCACTTTAAGAGGGTAAAGTTAAGGTAGAAGCGTAAACCCTTACACTGGTGACCCCCGACGTTTGAACACGCAACTTTCTGCGACGTGATAACTTCTCAACAAGATCGATTTGACCACTTCAATCGGACCAGTTCGCGTCCAATACTATCCCTTGAGAACAAGCCCTTGGAACGCGGATGTACCGCTAGTTCGCTCTTACGGACAACGTCACCGAGAAGCTGAACTTCCCTCGACCTGATCTTCTAAACTGTATGCCTGTGCCCATATTGGACGAAGACATATTTAACTTAGGGAACTCCAACTGCTGGAACAGAAGTCAAGCGGAACCGCCTGTCACATTACCTGCAATCTTCGGTGTTTTTCATTTTTAGGGTACCTTGAATTTAACGGTAATATAATCAATTTTCTTATTTTCGACCTTTTGCACACAACTACATCACCCTCTATCCTTTATTAGATTATAAATTTGTTCTCATACCCTAAAGTACGAACACTGACGTCCCTCAGTCAGATTTGACAGTTAATTTAGATCAGGCTTCCCCTACGAACCGCTTAACTTCCAGTTTAATTTCGGATTCTTACGCCCATTTTTCTAAATGCACGCTGCCACCATTTAGCAGAACTGATACCTCCATCTGGTTTATACATATAGATTCAGAATTTAGAAACAGCCGTGTGGCGTCTTCCTTGAGTAAATTCTACAAGGTGGTGGCATCTCTGCCAGCCGATATTGCTGCTGAGGTACGTGACTTGTTGTGACATCCTCCATCTTCTGAACCTTACGAATACCTCAAATCTGAAATTATTAAGCGTACCTCGTTGTCGGAGAAGCGTCGTTTACAGCAGCTCCTTTCTAACGAAATATTGGGTGACAGCACCCTTACTCAACTCCTTCGCAAATTGATGCAGCTGCTGGGAACGACACCGATTGATGAGGGATTGCTTAAACAAATATTTCTACAGCGATTGCCTACTGACGTTCAGCGTATTTTGGTTTCCTCGCGGACATCTTCACTTCAAGATCTGGCCACTATGGCCGATCAAATTTTAGAAATTTGGACTAATCCACAAATTTGCGCCTCCTCTTCTTTTACGACTACCAAAATTCCTATTCCTACTCCAAATGTTGACCTTACGCATTTTGAAAATATTTTTACAAACATGCAAAAACAAATTGCGGATTTGTCGCCGCATCAAGTTGCTCAATTACGATGCCCTCAAACTCCAACTCGTGAAAGACGTTCATCTTCCTTCAGAAGCCGTTCTTCATCACGTCGTCGTAGAATTTCGAACGATGACCCTTCTGGCAGGCTCTGTTGGTATCACCACAATTTTAGAGACTTTGCTAAAAAATGTGTGAGTCCTTGAAAATGGGAAAAAAAATCCCCATCGCAGGTTTAATGGCAACCATTAAGCCTGCGTCCAATTTAAGTCGTTTATTTTTCGTCCCTGATTTGGTTACTGGTACACGTTTTCTGGTTGATACCGGAGCACAAATTAGTTTTTTTGCAGTTGACCAAAATTTTGTTGACACACATTCTCCTGCTTTCCTTCGCCTAACAACAGTGACCGGTGTCACTTTTCCGACGTATGGAACAGCACATTTAAAATTTCAATTATCAGCTTCACGAAAGTACTCGTGGCCTTTTGTTCTAGCCAAAGTGGACTATTCTATTCTTGGTGCGGATTTTTTAACTCATTTTTATTTATTTATTTATTTATTTACGGGACCATGCCCATTAAAACAAAAACAGAAACAGAGAAATAAAAAATATAAAACAAAGAAAAGTACAACAGCTATTATAAAAAATAAAATAGCAAAAGCACAAGATAGAATTTACATCGCATTCTTAATATGTTTAGATGAGGTGTTGAATATATCAATTCGATCGCCAATGCCATTGCAGGTCCTAGCCATTCGGTCGATCGGAGTGTTCATACCATAGGCCGTCCTATGGTAACGTACAAAAAAACTGTTCGAGGTTCGGAGAGATCTTGCAGGTACATTAAAATGTATTAATTCGAGTAACCCCGGGCAGTCAAGTTCATTATTGACTAGTTTACAAATAGTTGATACGTCAATTATGTCCCGCCTAGAGCCCAGAGGCTGTATGTTGTGTTCATTACCGATCATTTCATAATTGATAAGGTCCGTTTGTATTCCGAGTTTATGACCTAGGTAGCGTAAAAACTTGTTTTGTACTCGATCCAGTTTTTTTTTGTGTGATTCATATGAGGGTGACCATACCGAGGAAGCATATTCCAAGTGTGGACGTATCAGGGAGGTGTAAGGTAATTTTAAAACATTAATGTTTTGAAAATCGCGGGTATGGCGTTTGATAAAACCTAATAATCTTAATGATTTGTTGCATATAATCTCAATATGGTTAATAAATGACATATTGTCCACGAAAGTCACTCCGAGGTCACGAATTTGGGTTACAGCTTCAAGCGGACTACCATTTATGTGGTATATACATTTTATCTTGGCTGCAGATTTACTGAAGTGTATGGCCATGCATTTTTTCACATTAAGTAACAATTTATTGCGTTGGCACCAATCGTTGAGTACATCAAGGTCGTCTTGAATGAGTTTAGTACTGTTTGGATCATCAAGGGCGTGATAGAGTTTTAGGTCGTCAGCAAATAAGAGAGCATGGCAAAATTTAATGCAGGTTGTGATGTCGTTAATAAAAAGGTTGAATAGTAGTGGGGCGAGATGGGCACCCTGGGGTACACCACTTGAGACTTTAATTTCTCTTGAAATGAAACCCTTGCTCCGGACAATTAATGTACGATTTGACAGATAGGAAGCAATCCAGTCTAGCAGCCTACCTCCCATCCCAATATTTTCCAGCTTGTCTATTAGTAGCTTGTGATTAACACTGTCAAAGGCTTTGGAGAAATCTGTGTAAATTGAGTCAACCTGAACGCCCTTCTCCAAAGCGTCTATAATATAGGTTACGTATTGCAGTAAGTTTGTACTAGTGGAACGACCCCTGCAAAAGCCATGTTGACGGATACTAATTATATTTTTAAAGACATTGCTGAGTGCACAAGATACCATTTTGTCCAGTACTTTTGGAATAGCAGAAACGATTGCAATTGGTCTGTAGTTCTTAATCAGTGTTTTGTCGCCATTTTTGAAGATTGGAAGGATATAAGATTTCTTCCAGGATAGCGGGAAGATGCCAGTGCTTACTGACGTATTGAATAGCAGCCATAGAGGTCTTGAGAGTGCAAAAGCACAGTTAATTAAAACGCTATTGGGTATCTTATCTGGGCCCGCCCCTTTAGATGGATCAAGAGTAGTTAGCGTATTCAGTACGTCAGTGATGGAAAATTGTAAGGTATTTAAGACAATATTATTGTTGGCAGGGATACCATTATCGTGATTCGAGTAACTGCCTTCCGTATTTTTGTAGGTTTCTTCAAAGTGACTAGCAAACGCATTAGCTATGGAGTCACCATCGGTATGTGGTGTATTATTGAGAAACATAGGGCTTGGAATATCATTATCAGTTCGTTTTGAATTAATAAACGACCAGAAAGACTTGACATTCGCTTGTATGCTAAGTTCGGTTTTGAGAATAAAATTGGTATATGATTCCTTTGAGCGTTTCTTACAGAGAGATCGAATGTTGTTGAATGTTACATAATCATTATGATTTTTAGATATCTTATATTTCCTGTGCGCGGCCTTCTTGTCAAAAATTAATTTCTTAAGCGATGAATCAAACCAGACTGGAAATTTATTATGATTTTTTACACGTATTTTTGGGACGTGCATTTCAATCCCGATTAGCAAGAGTTCATAGAATGTATCAAGATCGCCATTAATGTCACCAAGAAATAAGCTGTCCCAGTGTATATTTAGAAGGTACTGTTCCAATAATGGATAATTCGCTGCCTTGAACTTATAGAATACTTCATCCTGTTTAAGAGTTTTACATTGACTGTCCACCCATTCAATACTTAATATAAGTGGGGGGTGGTGGGGGTCACATGGTAATAAAGGATCGTTCGAGATAGAGACGGTAACATCGGGGTTGTTTGTAAAAATTAAGTCTAAGAGGACATCATTGGCATTGGCGATAGAATTTACCTGTGACAAGTTCAGATAGGAGAAAGTTTCATAAACTATGTCCGATTTATTAGAGCGAGTTGATTTAAAATATAGTGGATCGCATATATCCCAGCATGCTCCTGGTAAGTTGTAGTCGCCGACAATGATTAAGCGCGAATCTACATAGTCTTCCAGCACGGCATCAGCAGAGGCGCAGTGAGATTCATATGTCTCCACTTTCGATGTAGGAGGAATGTAGATGCCACATATAATAGTGTTGGTTTTCGGGAGATGTATCCATTGTTCATCGTGCACGTTATCACCTACACTCGGTATAGGCAAGCCTCTGGATTCCAGTGTGCTGTCAACTGCAATTAGTACTCCGCCGCCTCTGGATTTGCCTGTGGTAGCAGGATTGCGGTCCGCACGGTAGATGGTGTAGTTGAGCATGCCCAATTCCATATCGTTGAATTCATTGTTAAGCCACGTTTCAGTTAAAACTATAACTCTATAGTTACAGTTCACAATGGATACTGCTAAGTCTATCAATTTCGTGCGAAGACCGCGTACGTTTTGGTAGTATATATCCCTGTTTGTTAATCTAGGTCGGTTTTGGTTCCCGTACTGGCCTGTTATCGATTGATAGATCCCGTATCTTTCTCGTCCTGGTGAAAATTTGCTCTATCATCACGATGAAAGTTGTATCGTCTTATTATTATTCTTTCAGGCCACATGTCTGCATTCATTACGTCCTCCAAATTCGAAAAGTCTACCGCCATTCGAAACGCTTTTGTTGCTCCTCTTGCGGCCAGCGTGGAGATTTCCAAGATGTTTATTTCCGTATTACGCTCCTTGATGTAGTCTTTTATTGTGTCATTAGTTGTAGACTGCACACAGTTGCCTATGTAGATCCATGCTCGCTTTTTGGGGCCCCTGAAGCCATCGGTTTCAGCAGGCGCTACGCCTACAGTGGTTCCGTTGGCTCTGTTTCCTTTAATTTTCCTTTGCAATGTTTCGGGAGCGTCTGAAATTTCATTTAACAAATTTCGCGGCTATCGCGAGTCTTTACTTTGCACCGGCTCTGTGATCACGAGCGCGGGATTTCGCGGCGTGGCTGAATTCTTTTTGTTGATTGCATCCCGCGGCGGCGCACACTGTGGCGGACGGGCATTTTGACCTTACTTTAGTCGAAAAATGAAATTAAACAATTCATTATAAATAAAATAAATTATTGATCAAATATGTTTGAAGTTTATGATCCCACTAAGGCTCTATAGTTGAAATTTGAAATAAGTAGCTATTTTAACAGGTTTTTGTTGCATTTTCATTAATTTATTGCAACCCTATAAAAAGTAAAAGAGCAAAAGTTAATATAAAACATTTTTTATCAAACATTAGTTGTTAACAATGCATAACTATAAATTCAATTAGGAATTGTGAAATGCAAAAAAATATTATTTTATCGCATATTGTCAAATTTGAGTGAAATTAAATTTCAAAGTAGATTATTTCAAAAGTTCCAATCGATATACCTTTTTAAACTTATGAACATGAAAGGTTGAACATTCCTTTAAAAAAATAGATATAATTTAGGTGCGTCAGCCTGCAATTTTAAAAGTTATAATTTTTTCCCCTTCGCAAGTTTTTGACATGATTACTATTATACAAGTTCATACGCCTATTTTCTGTAATCGGTAACAAATTTTTGTCACATATAAAAGTATGTATGTGTATGTCGGTTAGTACGTATATGCGTTAGTGTGAGTACATGTAGAAATTTGTTTAGAATTTGCACACTTTCAAGGCAAAACTCCCAACATATTTCGATTTTCGAAAAAGAAATCTTTAATTTATATTTGTGTTATAAATAACTATACATAATATATAATGAACCATGATCTGATTGATATGAAGCGACAAATGTCGCTCTATATGGCATGCGCATTTGTAAAAATTTTGATAGCCCGCAGTTGCGCAGCCTGCCAACTAGCGGGAATTTCAATTTCCACAAACTACGATTACCGTAACTATAGGGCTCACAATACCGGGCCAAACAATCAATACGGATCCCATATATTTTATTTTCAAAACCGGGATATTCCTAGAAATCATATTCTGATTAGATTTTTGTGTGACATTTAAATGTCATCGTGGGTAGGTGGCGCCAAATCTGGCGCACAAGCGGCGAAAATCACATGTAATTTGAAGAAAATTAAGAGGCTCAAGAGGCTAAAAATAAAGATTATAGAAACTATCGACAATTTTTCAGCAGAAAAACTTCGCGGAAAGATACTAATACTGATATATTAAACAGATTGATTATATCATCATATCTTGTAATTAGTATCTACAGTGGAAGTACGAAGGAAACTTCTACTTTTTGTCCGGAAGTGATAGATCTTTTGGTAAATAAAGATTGTGAGACAGAAGATAGCGTGGATTCAAATGAACGCGACTAATATAAGTTTTGTTTTGTTTTTATGCTTACATGCTTGCTACATATACTTTTTTTAAATTTATATTTGTTTCTGTTATTTAGAAATGACATATTTCTAATTTCATATCTAACGATAAAAGCCGTAAGTTACTTTTATTTTTTTTATTGTAATTGTAAATATATTTATACAATATGAACCATATTGTAAGTGGAATAACCAAAATAAAAAGTCTGATGTGGGCAACACACGACTTTCTCCATATTAATAGGAATGAAAAGTTAAAATATAAATAAAAGACAAAATACTAAATTATTGATAAACAAATTGTACAAAATGTATAAAATGGTAAACATTAGATTTCAGCGAAGTTTTTTTTCGAAAAGCAAGAGTGCTATGAAATTTTGTTTTCTACAAAAGATGTGCAGTTTAAGATAGTCTTCAACTTTTATTGTAATATTTTTCAGATATTTTGACTATTTTCTAAGCTATTGATAAAAACAAAAAAAAATAATAAGATTAAACACCCACTTCCGGTTGTCGATTCTTCTGCAAAACCTTTTCAAAGGTAGATTTTGTTCTAAAAATCTTGATTTCAAAATTTTATTCAATTATCTTGAGCCGTTTTTCACATCGTGTACACAAATAAGTTGTCACACACATCCACAAATTAACACACACACATACACATACATCCACATACACATACATCCACATACACATACATCCACACACACATAGAAGATCAGACATTTTTCAAAAACCGTTTTAATGGACTCGTGGAACCCCAAAACTGATATATCAGTTGAAATCTCGGGTTTGAAAATTTTCACGAAAACAATACTTTCCCGTAGTGTCGTCTGCGCGAAAAATATATATTTTCGTACTGAAAACAGAAATATAGACATTTTAGTTGGTTAATCGAAAATAAAAATTAATTATTTAATTCACATTACTGAGTTATTAATTTAGTAAAGTCAGATTCCCCATCCGCCACAGTGTGCGGCGCGGTTGTGTTGCGCGCCGCGACTTGAGCGTAGCTGCGCGGGCCGGAGTTTGGATCTGCGTGAGATTAGCGGACTGCCAATTAATCTTCTCTTTTAAGAGAAAACAATGTTCCATAAGTATAGCATTTTTACTCTATACCTCTTCAAGTAGTTGCTTTAAAAGAGCATTCTCCCTTTGCAAAAATGCGCAATTCACCGATTTGCACTCCATTACACTATTGTTTACATCCGGTGATATTGAGGTGATAATTACTGGATCGCAAGGTATAGAGATATATAGAGATTACGGTTTATTAGTTGATACCCGCAATCAACAGTTGCTTGATCACGATGCGATTAACACAACAACAGCTACAAACACTATCGTTGATGTTACTGGCCCTGCTCCCATTTGTACTGCTGCATTGGGACGCTCTGTTTACACAACACTGGTTGACCAATTTCGCACCTTAACTCGTCCTTTTAACGCAACCGTTTCACCGAATCACAAGGTCACACATGTCATTAAGACATGTGGACCACCCGTTTTTGCAAAAGCGCGTCGATTAACGCCGGATAAATTACTAATAGCGAAACAAGAGTTCAACTATTTACTCAAATTAGGATTTATCCGACCTTCGTCGAGCAGTTGGCCCTCTCCTCTTCACATGGTTCCGAGGGAAGGTGGGAAATGGCGTCCATGCGGGGACTATCGTGCTTTGAACAAAGTAACTGAACCTGATCGGTACCCTTTACCTCATATTCAGGACTTTACTCAAAATTGTGCTGGCTGCACCTTCTTTTCCAAAATTGATCTCGTTAAAGCCTATCATCAAATACTCATAGCGCCTGAAGACATACCAAAAACAGCTATCATCACCCCTTTTGGCCTTTTCGAATATACTCGCATGAGTTTTGGTTTGAGGAACGCCGCTCAAACGTTTCCACGCTTTATTGACACAGTGTTACGTGGTTTTGATTTTTGCTTTGCTTACCTGGACGATATTCTAATTTACAGCTCATCTGAACAAGAACATTTAAAACATTTAAAATTGATCTTCCAACAATTATCTAATTTTGATATCAAAATTAATTTAGAAAAATGCATTTTTGGAGTAAATCAATTAAATTTTCTTGGACACACCATTTCCTCTTTCGGTTTTGCACCTTTGAAAGATAAAGTCAAAGCTATTGTTGATTTTCCCAAACCACGTGTCAAGAAAGAGTTGCAACGTTTTCTCGGAATGATCAACTTCTACCATAGATTTATTAAAGAATATTCTTCTATTCTGGCACCATTGGTAGAAGTAGTTAAATTAGCAAAGCACAATAATTCTCCAATACTATGGACAAAACCGGCACAACTCGCCTTTGACAGCATCAAGTCAGTTTTGAGTTCAACCACCTTACTTAATTTTCCTAGTAAAAATGCAAATTTGAGCATTATGGTTGATGCATCTGACGTTGCAGCAGGCGCAGTCTTACAACATGAAACCGTTCCTGGCTTGTTATGTCCCATATCCTTCTTCTCTAAAAGTTTTTCCCCTACTGAAAGAAAATATAGCACTTTCGGCAGAGAACTTCTCGCGGTTTATTTGGCGGTAAAGAAGTTTCGATTTTATTTAGAAGGTCGGCCCTTCACTATTTATACAGATCATAAACCGCTTGTTTCGGCCATAAATTCCTCATCTGACCGTTTTTCGAATCGAGAATACAGACATATTGCCTACATAGCCCAATTTACCAATGACATTCAACATATCTCCGGTTCAAAAAACCAGGTCGCAGATGCATTGTCTTGGATAGAAATTAACTCTGTCAAATTTCCCACCGTAGAACTATTTAAATCCCTTCAAGATTCTGATGAGGAACTAGCCACATTATTAGCTGCTGATGATCATTCTTTAAAATTACAGCTATGCGAAATTGAAAATTCAAATACTAAAGTATGGGCTGATTTTTCTTTAGGTTTTCCACGTCCTTTAGTTCCTAAATCATTAAGGAAAAATATTCTGGAAGCCCTGCATACAATTTCACATCCCGGTGTTAAAGCCACTAGAATTTTAGTTGGCGCCAGGTATGTTTGGCCTAACATGAGGAAACACATTGGAAATTTCGTACGCGCTTGTTATAAATGTCAAACGGTGAAAGTAAACCGTCACGTCAAATCTCCACTAACCGATTTTACCAAGCCAGACACGCGTTTCCAGATCATCCACCTTGATCTTGTTGGACCACTGCCCCTGTGTGGCAATTTCAGATATAACTTGGTGTGTATCGATAGATTTACACGTTGGCCAGAAGCGATACCATTAACAGACATTACAGCGAATTCAGTTTCGTTGGCTTTTTTGACAATATGGATTGCCCGCTTTGGTATTCCTTCAATGATAATCACGGACCGCGGCCAACAATTTAAATCAAAATTATGGTCTGATTTCAATATTACATTAGGAATCAAACAAACGCAATCCACAGCTTATCATCCTCAGACCAATGGTCTAGTAGAGCGCTTAAATCAACAAATTAAACATTCGCTCGCGATGTCAGAGGATCCCACAAATTGGGTTTTACAATAGGGTCTTCCGCGACTTTTCAAAAACCTTGAAACTGAACTCTAGACACATTAAAAACATCCTTGGCACTAATTTTTGTGTTCAGACAAATCGTTGTAATTAGCAACCACGATTTTAAAATTAACGGCGTTTGAAAAGGTCCCAAAAGCCCGCCATGCTGCTGTGACGTCACAACGCACGTGGCGCTCAGCTGTAGCATTGCTTACAATGGAGCGACAGAAAGAGAACGTCGGTTTTACGAAAAAAAGGGACGAATAAGTATTGCATTGTGCCTGGATGTGATAGCAGCAGTAAATGCGAACCAAATAAGTTGTTTATAAACGTCCCAACAGGGGATATACGGAAAAAGGGGTTACAACAAGTCCGAAGTGATTCCGCGAGTGTCACTTTGACGTCTCACTATTTTTGTGAAGACCATTTTAATTTAAGTACATAATTTTCAAGAAATTATCGACGAAATTCGATAAATATATATAATTAACTATCATCATTAGTAATGTTTATTCAAGGGGATTTCCGATTATATATATACATTAGTAATAACATAACCTTAAAATAGTTTTGTGGGTTCCATTCTAAAACAATACCTTCCATATCGTTATTACTTTTTAAAAGTACTGTGAGATTTTTACAATATGTTCTTACACAAACGTTTAGTTAAAACTAAAAAAACATGTTGAAACAATATTTGTAGCAAACTGTTGATTTTAGAAATTAGATTAGATGATTAATAATTACAAATTTTAAAATCAGCATTACCAATTCGTATGAGATATAGGATATATTGCAAAGTTTCTACAGTATTTTATTTGTTCTTACAGCTGGAAGAGGATTTGAATTATATGCGACTCCACGCGTTTCGGCTACGTTGAAAAATTCACTTTTTGAGAAAATGTCGGGAACCATTAACACGTGAACTTCTATCAGATTATCTGGCTGTCCCTTTACTAACCCATCAGAACTTATTTTATGTCAGACTGGATTCTAAGTCGAATTAATCCACGATTCCTATCCCTTATGCACTGACTCACGATCGCCAAGATGCGCAAAGACGTCACAGTGCCGCTCGGCCAATAACAGCGTTTCGTCGGACACGTGACAAAATGTGTAAGTTTTACGATATTGTATGTTGTTTGTTGATAAGTTACAATGAAAACCAAACGTTTTCTCTGTGGGATGTTTAATTACAGGTTATAAACTTTACGTTAAGACACAAAAAGGTTATATATTTTTTTTTCAGGAAGACCCTATTGCCGTTGGTACTACTTGGTCTACGTACACTCATGGACTCTAAGAATGTCACTGTCGCTAAGAGCCAGCGGTTCTTGTCTCGTCCAGAACGCCAGAGACGAAGCTCCATTCGGACGACTTCGGCGTTCAGTCATCTGAGTGACCGGCAATCTAAAATTTACCTGAAGGGGCTTTGGGTCCCTATTATCTATGCATCCCATAAATTTTAAAAAATTCTACTCAGGTAGAGTTTTGACAAATCGCTTAACTATTTATATAGTTTTAAAAAGCGGTGTGCAAATTACGTTCGTTTCCTCATTCGACTGGTTAACGAGCAGATTATTATTACGTTTATGAATTTCTACGGCTTCTGGAAGATTAAGCTGCGTGCCTTCGATCAGTTATGTAATATTTTTAAGTTTTCGATTTGTGGAAATGCATATACAGGGTTATTCAATTTCGATTACTACTATGGGGATATCGGAAACGGTAAGAGATACGAAGTCTGTTAAATTGGGGCAAAGTTGCGTAATCATATAGGGAACAATATTCATTAAAGATAATTAAAAAAAACTTCAATGATAGCTGAGATTTAAAAAAAAAATTGAAATTTTTCAAAATCTTATTTATTTTTTCCTGTCGTTACTTGAAGAGATATTAAAAAAAATTAAATACATCTTCATTTTCACTTTTTCTCATCGACAACATGGGAATTTTAGATTTTGGATTAGACGTTTCGTGTGAGTGCAACCGTCATCAAATTTAAATTTTTAAATACGGACCTGCAATGTTTATTTTTATTCTGAGTTATACTCATCAATACTGTTACATACTGTTATGATGTGCACTTGGGGTTTTAATAACGTTTTAATATAAAAATAAATCAAAATCTACAATTAGCACTAAACTGGATTTAAAAAATTAAAATATAAACTAGAGTGCCATGAAAACAGTCTAAAATTGGAGACATTGTTACAAAACAATAAAACTGGACATTGTTTACTGTCAACGGTGTTTAGTAACTTCTTAAAAATGTTTTCTAACGAACACAAAGAGATATGTTAAGAATTTACTATCATTGTAAGATAAACTCTGCTCGAGCAAGTGAAAACTATTTACAAGTGTATCCCGAAAGACCCCAGCCATCCCAAACTTTGTTTAAAAAAATGGATTACAATTTAGGGCAGTATGGATCTTTCAAGAAACCCAGAATGCCTTATGGAAACCGTGTTTTGGAAGATGAAATGGAGATGGTTCTCCAAGAGGTAGCTAGAAAATTGTAAATACGTATCGTGATCTAAAAATCAGGTATTCATTGTAGATAAGAAACGATCCATCGAAGTCGACCAATCAAGTAGCAGTTAATTTAAATTTGCCACAAACAAAAGTCTGGCGGATTCTTAGAAAATATAATTTGAAACCCTACAAAATTCACATTTCCCAGAGTTTATTTCCTGGTGATGGTGAACGGAGGTTGCAGTTTTGTAATTGGATTTGTGATTTTAAACTGTTGGCACTGTAGGGCACTCTAGTTTATATTTTTATTTTTTAAATCCAGTTTAGTGCTAATTGTAGATTTTGATTTATTTTCATATTAAAACGTTATTAAAACCTCACATGTGTTGCACAACATTGTAACAGTAGATGAGATAAAGTGGCAACGAAGATGTATTAATATTTTTTTAATATCTCTTCAAGTAACGACAGGAAAAAATAAATAAGATTTTACAAAAAAATTATTTAAAAAAAAATCTCAGCAATCATTGAAATCTTTTTAATTATCTTTATTTAATATTATTCCCCATATGATTACGCAACTTTGCCCCAATTTAGCCGACTTCGTATCTCTTACCGTTTCCGATAACCCCATAGTGGTAATCGAATTTGAATAACCCTGTATACAAAACTATGATTATCGAATGCATTACAATTTTGATTATGTCTAAAAGCGCGAAAATGTTCGGCATACCGTTTTTTGAAACTACGGGAACATGCTAATTCAGAAACTCCAGAATAATTTAAGCGATCAATTTTGTCTTTTGCATTGCATAAAATATTTGCTAATTTATTGCAGGGTTTAAACGCAATTTGTTATAATCAATAATCAAAACACCTGAATATTTTGACGTCAAAATAATTTAATTTCTAAATATGGTGATGGTTTTTGACACAATTTCTGCCTTTTATTGTAAACTCAGAACTGGAGTGATTTTCTATTGATAAATAAAATTTAAGTCAAATAATTACTTGGAAAATATTTGTGTTGATTTAGATAAATGTAAAAGTGATTCGGTTATCATTTACGTTAGATTAAACTGCCTTTAAATATGACAAAGCCCATCTGTAAATCAGAAACAGCAAATGAAAATATTTTTGTCGCAGTTGGTTCTGGTGGTTCCTGTATATTACAAAATAATTTTACAAACTGTACTTTGGCACGATAGGTTGTAACTTTTTTGCACGATAGGTTGTTTTTATCAGTTTACCATGTCTATTTCCATGACAGTAAGTTGTTGTTACTGGTTGCTACGTCTAACAAAACGGTAAGTAATTTACTTACCATTCAGTGAACGGTAAGTGAGAAAAATTGTACTCTTTAGCATTGAATACTGCGCCCATAAACTGCCTGGGTGGCTTCAGTTGTCCACTTCTCACCACAAAATACGCTAACAAGCCCTTTTCATTTAAAGCAATCTTCTTTGCTTCACGCCATTCCTTAATAACCTTGTATGTCTAGATGAGTAACGCTTGACATCTCTACTTTGTAATACATTGTGAAATAGGTAAAAAACACACACAGGTTACTTTGTTAGTATCAATTAGATTTATTTAGTCTGTTCACATCGAGTCATCGCTTCGCTCCTCCTCCAAACAATTGTCTTCGAACGGTAACAAACTCTTACCGTTCTCCATACTTAATATACTATATAATTTCTAATAGGCCAGTTTTAATCAGATTAAATGAAATTCAAACGGCGTTAAGCGATGGGGGTCGTAAAGCGATGGGGAATCTAGTAAATGAGCAAGTGTATTTTGACAATACGCCAATATTTGATGGTATTATTGAAAGCGCTGGACTGAAATTGCTGCAAGTGGGAATTAAAAATCTGTCTCCGGCTCGAAATTGCCTGTTGACGCCATTTTGTCAAGAAATTTTGTCAATAGAGACTGGAGCAAAGTCGTATTTACCGACGAAAAAACATTTTCGTCTTCTGTTTACTTCCAGGGAATATGTGGATATTCTTGAAAACAGTCGAATTCCGACGGTGAGAAGAACTCTATACCCGGAGGAGGAGCTGGACATAATTACGGTTGTGCAGGACAATAGTCCGATACACACGGCACGTGTTGTCCAAGAGTGGCTGGACGACAATGCCAATCAAATAGAAATTATTCCATGGTCTGCGAAGAGTCCAGATCTCAATCCAATTGAGAATATTTGGGGTGCCATGGTTCGTGTCTGGAACCCAGATAATATCGAGATCCGGACTATTCAGAATCTGCAGCGCCGCGTCAACGAAAAGTGGGAAATGTGGGAGCAAACATGTATGCAGAAATTGTGTGGTGTCAATGCCGAACAGGCTACAAGAATGTATAAATAATAAAGGTTTTTATACCAAATATTAGTTTATATATATATATATATATATATATTATATACTGATTTTTGCGCAGAGACTTTTATAAACGACTTAAAACGCAGAATGGCATCGCTCGTGCCAGCTGAATCTCGCAGGGCTGCCACACCCTTTTATGTCCCTGCCTCATTACAAGACGTTACTCACGTGTTTATTAGGCGAGATTGTGTGAAATGTCCCCTTCAACCTTCTTACGAGGGCCCCTTTCGCGTAGTCCGCCGTTTTTCTAAATATTTCTTGCTATCGGTGAACGATAAGGAGGTGACAGTTTCCGTTGACCGTTTGAAGCCCTGTTTCTTGGTGGAAAGCGAGCATTTCCCTCACGTGTTAACTACTTCCATTTCTCCTCCTACTCTGCCTTCAATACTCTCCCATCCTTCTAAATTTTCTCTTTCGTCACGACGCTTGAAGCGAGTCACTTTTGCTACTCACGTACGCGTTTGCTACGTTCCTTCGGGGGGAGGGTAGTGTAGTGTGTGTGCCGAAATTATGATACCCTACAGATCAAAGGCACCGGAGGTTTTAAGGGAAGAATAACAGAAAGAGAAGTGACAGATAAGAAAGGGTATTGTCTGTGAAAACCTTTTATATATTGTACAAAAAGATATTAAACATAAATTGATTAGTTGCCGTTCTTTATATATTTATATATATCCACTTTAAGTGGGTAAAGTTAAGGTAGAAGCGTAAACCCTTACAATTTCATAGTTTTTGTTGCATTTTTTAATATTTATAGTCAACACCAATTTTACACCTTCTATTGCAGTTTTTGCAAATTTCTATGAAATGGTTAATTACTTTGCAATGAATATTATGTGTGGGGAAAGACGTTATAATTTCCAATAAAAAAACTCGCAGGTTCCATTGATCTTTACAATTTATGAAAATTTTGGTGAACACATTAAAAATTTAGAAAATTTGCATTCAAAATTTCTCATTTGCAACGAAAATTTCGTAATTTCCATTTGTAATTTTGTAAATAATTTTGTATTTTCTATTAAAAGTTTTGCAAATTTCTCTCACAATATTAATAACTTAGTGAGTTTCATGCTTTGAGGATTAATTCTTTATAATTTATACTCAAAAATTCAGGTTTTAATGAAACATTGAAATTTATAATTAATATTTTGGTATTTACAATAAGAATTTCATAATTTCCAACTAAATTCTATTATTTATCATGACAATTTGTTATTTCATTTGAGTTTTGGAATTTATAATGCAAATTTTGTACTTTAAAAAAAATTGCAAATTCATTATAATTCAGTAAGTTTTTATATTTATGTGTATATTATGTAGGTTCTCCTACTAATAAACTTTATTATTATTATTATTTTCAATATAAATTGTATAATTCAGATGACGATTTCGTGCTTCGATTAATATTTTGCAATTTAAAATTAAAATTTGTAAGTAATAATAATCATAGTTATTTGCAGAAAAGTTATTGGAAACGAAAAAATGTTTAATAATTAAATAAATGTAATTTTCAACATTTTTTTTTAATTATTAAACTTTTTTTCATTTGCAATAAATTGTCTGCAAATAACTATGAACATTTTAACAAATTTGCAAGGGATATGCTTTCTGAATTAAATCACAATAATTTTAAAAAAATGCAGGATCGAATTAAACGTTGTAAATTTTAATGAAGATTTTATAATCTACAATTAAATTTTCTTAGTCAAAGCATGACTAATTTTAATTATCTAATACTTTTCATATTTTATTTAATAAGATTGGAAACAGTCTCATTGGAAATGATTAAAGTCAGTTCGCAAAATAGACTAATTCTAAAATTCAAATTCTAATTCAAAAATTCTATTCAAGTTTTTCGACTGCATTATGTGATTTTTAACTTGATTATAACTAATTCTTATTATAATTTATTGTTATTTTAGCTATTTTAGCGTTCTAGTGGTAGTGGTATGTACACTGTATCAATTAATTTTAATATATGTAAAAATGGAGTCTTTTTTCCGTTAAATAAATTTAAAAAAATAAAAATAAATAAATAAAAAAATATTTTTGATACATCAGTCATACTTTCGAATTAATTAATGAAAACAAAACAAATAGCAAACTAATGAATAATCATACATCAAATTTCAAATTTTGCTTTATTTAATAACGATACATAAAATGTAAGTAATTTTCTTATAACGTAAATGGGTTAAAATTTATACAGTAATTTACTTCAAAGAATGTATACAATTACTTAACATGCATACATTTTATGATATTACATCCATGATTTATTTTTCTCATTATCTTTCAAGTCTCAAATATTATTTTTCTAATTTCATAGGTATCAATAATGAAATCAATACTTGATTTGTTATATACAATTTTCGCTAAAATAGTCCAATTTAAATTCTACATTTTTCAAATTGTTAAAATTTTTTGTAATTTATAATTAATATTCCATAATTTCTATTGAAATATTGAAATCCATTATAAAAATTTCGTAATATTAATCATAATGTTATTACTATTTATGGGGTTTTCGAAGAAATGTTTTTAATTTGTAGTTAAAATGACGAAAATTTCATAGTTTTTGTTGAATTTTTTAATATTTATAGTCAACACCAAATTTACACCTTCTATTATATTTTTGCAAATTTCTATGAAAAGGTTAATAACTTTGCAAGAAATATAATTTCTGGGGATAGATGTTATAATTTTTAATAAAAAAAACTTAAAAAAAAAATTTATGAAAATTTTGGTAATTATTATAAAAAATTCTAATGAAAATTTTGTAATTTCCAATAGAAATGCAATAGATAGGTTAATTTTTTCTATTCGAGTTTTTCGGCTAGATTATAAATTTTTGTAGGTAACAATTAAAAAAAATTGTATATCAATATCAACTGTTTTTACTATGCTTACTATATGTTTACTAACATTAATCCTCCACGATTTTTTAACTAATGGTAATGACCCAAACACGAACTTAACATACATAACTTACGGCAAAATAAATGTTCCAGAGACAAAAAAATAAAGTGTACACAAAGGTGCCATTAAGTAATGCGTAGATGGTCATAAGGACATTAAAAATCATACGTATCATTATTAGGAGAAAATTCCATTCAACAATCTTATTAAATATTTTCACTATATTATACATTATTTCCGACGATTTTGCGATTTCGTCAATTCTTTTGAGTGAATCCATCGTTGTACTTTTATCAGTACATAGCTTTTCGGTTAGGTCATTCGTGATTTTGAACCTAATTTTAATTGCGTGCAGCATATAGAATGGTACGAGACTAAACAGCATTCCAATGTAATTTTCAATATCACATATTATAATGAATGCATACGGTTTAAATGTGCCTTCGAGACAAGCATCAGCAATATTCTACAAAAAGATTATTAATGGAACAGCTGAAATCAGCACTAATTGTAAAAATTGATACTTCATTGGGGTAATTTTTATAGATTCTGATTCAAATATCTCTTTATCAATTTTATCTAGAGTATCAAAAATCAATTGCCATTGATTTGCATGCCTTGCTGCATTGATGGTGCTTAACAGGACATTTGCCATTATCAAGGATAGAAGAGACACGATAAGCACTTTCATTGCATCAGATAGTACTTTGGTAGTCACACAGTGAAGTACTAAATAAATATGCGTAATTAAATGTAGAGCAAAACATATACAAGTACGTAATTTGCGAGTTGCAAAAATTCTGTTTGATGTATAGCATGGCAAAATGTTTAGAAATGAAGTGATATGTAGAAGTAGACTTATGTCTTTTCGGAAAGACATTTTACCGTCTGGCACTTATAACAGTACACAACATAAAAAAGGTACACTGACTGTAAATCGGCAATTCCTGACACAAACTAATAACAGTGATTACAAAATGAATGGCGCGATTTACGATAAATTGATACAATGACAAACAAAATAATTTTATTTATGCATGCGTTCAAATTACCTTAAAACAAAGTATGTATAAAGAAAAATCAATAAAATTGCTAGAAATATTACATGGGGCACAATTTTATTTATGTATGCGTTCGAATTACCTTAAAACTTGGGTTATACTAACTACTTATATATATATATATAAATATATATATATATATATATATATATATATATATATATATATATATATATATATATATATATATATATATATATATCTATTAAATACTAAATATAACTTAAATATAACTTAAATACTAAATACTAAATCTAAATACTGAATATAACCATTCAGTATTTATTATCAATAGTAAGAGACTATACAAAACAATAAAATTTTGGTAATTAATTCCAAACAAGAGATGGCGCTTTTGCGCTTCTCTCGTGTACTACAGTTTTATTTGCTGTAATATATTAGTGGATGATTTTTACTTTGGGAGCTGAATTAGCACGATAACGTAAGTGGCTGTGATATTCACAAAGTTGAAGAGCATTGCATAGTCAACGTTGAAAAATCCTGCTGCATTGAAGGAGGAACAACTGGTTGTTGCCTGATGGCACAAGATAGTCAATTTCCTGCGGGCATTGTTGTCGTCTGAGTACCTCTGCAGTGCTTGTCCAGTAACATGAATGGCCCTCTTGCTTTGATCTACTACACCCTCACATAGTATTACCAGGATGACTGCATGTATCTGAAAAATACTTGCTTCAGCATCAATTGTTTAAGATTGATTTAAGAACTAATGAATTCATTGGCCTTATAATAATCGATTGGTGATGTTATGGTGATATCTTGGGCAACATTGGATCCCTAAACGATTAGTTATACCATAAAGTACTTAACCGTTAAAAATGGTTTTGTATCAATATCATAATTGAAGAAAGAAAAGGAGTGGAGAGATAAACGATGTAATGACTGCGAAATACGAGGCAACGGATGGGACTGAGGACCATCGGAAGTCTGGTAGATACAGCCAGGAATTGAGACGAAATGAATCGTATTGTCGCAAACATCCATTAATGGATAAATGCATAACAAGAAGAAGATTAATACCATCCAAGCTAATGTATAAGGTGTGTTGAATATTCCTAATAAATATTCATACTTTCTATATTTTGTATGATATTTTATATTTCTTATTCATAGAATGGTCATGCCAAAAATCACTCACTATTTTGAATTTATAGAAAATACTTTTACAATCAAACTCTTTTGCCTGAGTATTTTGGCCCGTTCAAACTGACACTTGAAAATTTCTCTCGCCCTTTGGGTACACAAAATTTTCGTACATTTTGATCCCGTTAAATTGCTAAGCAACAAAGTTTTGGTAGTACCTAGTTTTTCCAACTATTTCAAATACTGCTACCCCCATGTGAATGTGGAATCGAACTACTGAATGCAGAGGATTGTTTAATTTTGCTCAAAGCAGTATTTGAATATGTTATATGTTTACTAATATTAATCCTTGATAAATATATAACTATAGGAATTGACTCAAATAACAACTTAAAAAAAATAACTTACAGTAGTATAAGTAGTCCAAAATAAAGTTGGTAAACTATACATAAAGGTACCATCGATTAACACGTTGGCGCCTATGAGTATACTAAAAATTACACGTGTCATTATTAGGAATAAGTTCCATTCAATAATATTATTGAATAATTTCACTATATTATATAATCTTTCCGACATAATTGTAATTTCGTAAATTTTTTTGATTGAATCCATCATTGTATATTTGGCGATGCATAGCTTCTCAGTTAAGTCGTTCATGATTTTGAACCTAATTTTAATGGCATACAGTACATTGTACGATACGAGGTTGAATAGTATTTCAATGTAAGCTTCAAATTCAAAAATGTGTGCATGTGCATTTAATTTTAATGTGCCTTCTAAATAATTAATAGTAAAATACCACGAAAAGCTTATTAGTTGAAATACTGTAATCAGCAGCAATTGTAAATACTGATACTTCATTGGGGCAATTTTTATACATTCTGCTTCAAATAACTCTTTGTCAATTTTATCTAAACTATCAAAAATCAATTGCCATTGATTTGTATGCCTTACTGCATTGGCGGTGCTTAACAAAACGTTGGCCATAATAAAGCTCACAAGACACAAGCTAAGTACTATTAATGTTGATGGTACTTTCATAGCACTTATGGTATGAAATACTGAATAAATATGCATGCTTAAGTGTAGAGCAAAACATATACAAGTACGTAATTTGCGAGTTCCAAAAACACAGGTTGATGTATAGAATGGTAAAATGTTTAGAAATGAACTGATCTTTAGAAGTAGACTTATATCTTTTCGGAAAGACATTTCACCGTCTAGCACTTAAAACAAGGTATACTAGAATGCGAAGTAGTCATTGCTGATTCAACTAATAACATTATTAGTAACTGGCCATAATTACAAAGTGGATGGTTCAATTTGCGATAAGTTGATTTGATTTTGAAGCAAACAACAATGTTATGTTTGTATTTACCAACAATATGACTTACAGTTAGCAATCTGACAGCTAATAAACTACAGTGGATAATGCAATTCCAATAACAATCAAGTGGCACATAAAAAATTACATACAAGCAAATTTCACGGTCAACTTGATGTATTTTTAAGACACACATTTGTTTTATGCATCCACTATAAAATGAACAACTTTGATAATATTGTTAACTTTTTTGAACGCGTCAATTTTGTTTAACTGGTGCATTTATAGGCTTTTTATTAATAGCAATACACATTTTCTGATATCGTTAAAAAGGGTTTGTTTTCTTTGTACGACATGAAAACATTGCAAAGGTTGTCTGCGAAAAATCTTGGGAAAAATATGTTTACGTTAGTAAAATAATTTATTAAAAATATAGGGTCACTGTACAGCCTCACAGAGTCACACTAGTCAATAAAATTTTGATGTAACAGATGAGATTATATCAGATATACAGAAATTTTGTAAGAACAATTAAAATTTTGATGAAGGAAACAGAAAATTTTATAGATATCATGACAAAACAATTTAAAATATGATAAAAATCATTGAAATTATTACAGAGCAGTACATATTTCGACAGAAATTAAGAATTTTGTTAAATTTTAATGATTTTTTTAACAAAAGTTATCGAAAATTTGACAATTCTAACCCTAAACATTAACAATCGAAGTGATCATTGAAATTTTTATAGAATAGGTTGAAAATTTATAAGCAATCATCGAAATATTGACAGGACAGTTAAAAATATACCAGAAATAAAGGCATGCTGATAAAAACGTTTAAACCCTCATCAGCAGCCGTTGAAATTTTGGGAATGATCATTTAAATGTTAAAAATTCCATAAATTATAACTTTTATTGACTTAAATAAGAACTTTAAAAAATAACTTACAGTCATATAAGTGGCCCAACATAAAACTCGTAAACTTTCCAAAATGTTGCCATTAAGTAAAACGTTTACGGTTAAAAGTGCATTAAAAATTATACGTATCATTATTAAGAATAAATTCCATTCAACAATTTTATTGAATAATTTCACTATGTTATATATTCTTTCCGATATATTTGTAATTTCGTAAATTTTTTTGGTTAAATCCATCGTTGTATATTTTTCAATGCATAACCTTTCAGTTAAATCGTTCGTGATTTTAAACCTAATTTTAACGGCATACAACACATTGTAGGATACGATGTTAAATAGCATTTCAACGTAAGCTTCAAATTCATATATGATAGCGAATTTATAGGATCTTAATTTGCCTTCCAACAAAAAATTAATAATACGCCACGAAACGCTTATAAGAGGAAAAACTGTAATCAGCACAAATTGTAAATATTGATACTTCATTGGGGTAATTTTTATGCGTTCTAATTTAAATAACTCTTCATCAATTTTGTCTAGAGTATCAAGAATCAATTGCCAATGATGTGTATATCTTGCTGCGTTAACTATGCTTACCACGACACTTGCCATTATCAAAGACACAAGAGACATAAAAATAACTATGTTAGGTGATAGTATCAAAGTCGTCGTAACATCAAACATCAAGTAAACATGCATGCTTAAGTGTAGAGCAAAACATATACAAGTACGTAATTTGCGAGTAGCAAAAACGCTGTTTGATGTATAGCATGGAAAAATGTTTAGAAATGAGGTGATCTTTAGAAGCAGACTTATATCTTTTCGGAAAGACATTTCACCGTTTAGCACTTAAAACTGTACATAACATAAACGAGGTACACTCGACCAGTCATTGATCATCATTGTTCAATTCATGAATCGTTGTTCACACAACTAATAACATTACTGGTAATAAATACTGAATAATTCACTATGTTTTTAAGTAATTGGTAATAATTATAAAAATGTAGGTTAAATTTACGATCTTAGAAAAGAATAAGAGCGTTATGAATTATCATCACTAACATCATAATTAATAGTAGCAATATATTATTTGGGATATCTTCATGTTTTTTTCCTCTGGTAACTCATCAATTTGAAATCCAAATTATTATCAAATGCAGTCTGATATTCCAAGACACCAAATTATTTAGTTAAAGCTGTTTTAGGTATCTAAAGTTAATTTTGTTCTTGGTCATAGTCAAGTTTGTTAATTTGCAAAAATTTCTTAAACGAATCTATAAAGTCAAAGAAATCGTCTTGTAACATAAGTTTCACTTCATAGTCATTGTCATAGTCATGTTTATTCATTTGCAAAAAATTCTCAAACAAATCTGCAAAGTCACAGAAATCCTCTTGTGACATAAGCTTCACTTAGAATTTTTTAGCTTTTTATTTACGACAATCTTCTATTTACAAATAACTTTTACAATTTTTTTAACCATTACATACCCCATTATACAAAATACACATCATACTGTAAAGTTCTCAATAGTTCCTGCACAAGTTTTAATTTTTCTGTCATGATTTTAATTGTTTCCATTGAAATATTCTATGAAAGTTTCAACGATAAATGTTGAAATTTTAATCATTAATATACTTTTTTTAAGTCAAGGGGGAAATAAATACAATAACGAAAATACAAATAATACCAAATTTGTAATTTTGGCAGAATAATTCAAATGTTAGAAAATAGTAGAAATTTTGACAGATATAATTGCAATCTGTCTAAATTTCTACTATTTTCTAACATTTGAATTATTCTGCCAAAATTTCATAAATGCTGACAAAATGTTAATCATAACTGTTAAATTCTCAATAGTTTCTACAAAATTTTTAATTATTTCTATCAACATTTTGATTATTTCTATACACATCTCAATTATACTATCAAAATTTCAACGATTATTGTCAAATTATATAATATATAATAAATATTTGAAATATATAATAATAATTGATGTCAAATTAGCAATTATTTTCCCCAACATTTTATTCAAGTATTACGGTAAAAAAAGTCAAAATTGCTAGGTTTTTACCAAATTTCATTTATTACTGTGAAGATTTTAATTTGGTGATAATATTTTAAATGATTCCTCCAAAAATTTTTTTAATTATTTCTATCAAAGTTTCAATTAATTTGTTGAAAATTCAATTATTGTGCTAAAATATCAATGGTAACTATCAAGTTTTTGATGATTATTAACAACTTTTCAATTATTTCTCAAAATTTCAATAATTTCTTCAAAGTATGAAATTATAAAACGTATGTATCAATGATTACTGTCCAATTTTATTTATTTCTGTTTAAGTCTCAATTATGCTGCAGAGTTTCAACGTTGAATGTAAACGGTTTAATGATTTTGGCAAAATTGTATTTATTCTGACGAAATGTTAATCATGACTGTTAAATTCGCCATAGTTCTTGTGAAATTTTCAATTATTTTTGTCAAATTGTTAATTATTTTTATCAAAATCACAATTGTTCTGTCAAAATTTTAAAGATGAATGTCAACATTTTAATAATTATTGTTGTATTATATGTTATTTTTATTACATGTTATTTTCTATCAAAATGTCAATTGTTCTGTCAAATTATTGACGATGAATGTCAAAATTTTAATGATTACTGTTAAATTGGTATTATTTTTCTCAAAACTTTCAATTATTCTGCCAAGACTTCAAAGATAACTCAACATTTCATTTAATATTGTAATTTTTTCAATTTTCCGTCATCATTGCAAAATTGTCACTGCAAATTTCGATATCAAAAAGTCAAGGAAAACTGTTAAATTTTGGATGATCGCTGTAAAATTTTCGATGATTCTTGTCAGGTTTTCAATTATTTCTCAAAATTTAAATACTTTCTCCAAAGTATGAAAATTTAGAATGTATCTAGCACTGATTACTGTCAAATTTTAATTATTTCTATAAAAATCTCAATTATGCTGCAAATTTTGGATGTTGGATGCAACCGTTTTAATAATTTTGGCAAAATTTTATTTATTCTGACAAAATGTTAATCAACTGTAAAATTCTCCATAGTTCTTGTGAAATTTTTATTTATATTAGTCAAAATGTTAATTATTTCTATCAAAATTTCAAATGTTCTTCAAAATTTTAATTATTAATGTCAAATTTGCTATTTTTTTGGTCAAAATTTCAGTTATAGTATCAAAACTTCAACGGTAACAGTCAAAATTTCACTTAATAATGTAATTTTTTTAATTTTACGTCATCACTGCAAAATTATCACTGCAAATTCGATATCACTCATATCACTGTCAAATTATCGATGATTATATCCAGATTTTTAATTATTTTTCAAAATACAATACTTTCTTTAAAGTATGAATTTTTAAAGTGTAGCTATCAATGATTACTGTCAAATTTTAATGATTTCTGTAAACATCTCAATTATGCTGCAAAGTTTGGATGTTGAATGTAAACGTTTTAATAATTTTGGTTAAACTGTTACTTATTCTTATAAAATTTTAATTGTAACTGTTGAATTCTCCATAATTCTTGCGAAATTTTTAGTTATTTTTGTCAAATTGTTAAATATTTTTATCAAAATCACAATTGTTCTGTCAAAATTTTAAAGATAAATGTCAACATTTTAATAATTATTGTTGTACTATATGTTATTTTTATTACATGTTATTTTCTATCAAAATCTCAATTTTTCTGACAAATTATTAACGATGAATGTCAAAATTTTAATGATTTTGTCAAAGTAGTAATATTTTGCTCAAAAATTTAAATTATTCTGCCAAGACTTCAAAGATAACTCAACATTTCATTTAATATTGTAAATTTCCAATTTTTCGTCATCATTGCAAAATTGTCACTGCAAATTTCGATATCAAAATGACAATGAAAAACTGTTAAATTTTCGAAGATCACTGTCAAAAATTTTATGATTCTTATCACCTATTCATTTATTTTTCAAAATTTAAATACTTTCTCCAAAGTATGAAAATTAGCAATGTATCTATCAATGATTACTGTCAAATTTTAATTATTTCCAAAAAAATCTCAATTATGCTGCAAAGTTTGAATGTTGGATGTAAATGTTTTGATAATTTTGGCAATATTTTATTTATTCTGACAAAATGTTAATCATAACTGTTAAATTTTCCATAGCTCCTGTGAAATTTTCAATAATTTTTGTCAAATTGTTAATTATTTTTATCAACATCGCAATTGTTCTGTCAAAATTTTAAAAATGAATATCAACATTTTAATAATTATTGTTGTATTATATGTTATTTTTATTACATGATATTTTCTATCAAAATCTCAATTGTTCTGTCAAATTATTGACGATTTATGTCAAAATTTGAATGATTATTGTCAAATTGGTAATATTTTTCTCAAAACTTTCAATTATTCTAACAATTATTCAAATATAACTCAAAATTTAGTTTAATATTGCAAATTTCCAATTTTCCGTCATCATTGCCAAATTGTCACTGCAAATTTCGATATCAAAATGACAATGACAACTGTTAAATTTTCGAAGATCACTGTCAAAATTTTGATAATTCTTATCTCCTTTTCAATTATTTTTCAAAATTTAAATACGTTCGCCAAATTATGAAAATTTACAATGTATCTATCAATGATTGATGTCAAATTTTAATTAATTCTATAAAATTGTCAATTATGCTGCAAAGTTTGATAGGTGGATGTAAACGTTTGGATAATTTTGGCAATAAAGTATTTAGTCTGACAAAATGTTCATCATAACTGCTAAATTCTTTATAGTTCCTGTGAAATTTTCTATTTTTTTTTAACAAATTGTTAATATTTTTGTCAAAATCACAATTGTTCTGTCAAAATTTTAAAAATTAATATCAACATTTTAATAATTATTGTTGTATTATATGTTATTTTTATTACATGTTATTTTCTATCAAAATGTCAATTTTTCTGTCAAATTATTGACGATGAAATATAACTCAAAATTTAGTTTAATAATGCAAATTTCCAATTTTCCGTCATCATTGCAAAATTGTCACTGCAAATTTCGATATCAAAATGACAATGACAACTGTTAAATTTTCGAAGATCCCTGTCAAAATTTTGATGATTCTTATCACCATTTCAATTATTTTTCAAAATTTAACTGCTTTCTCCAAAGTAAATTTTTGAGAAAAAAATTACCAATTTGAAAACGGTCATTAAAATTTTGAGATTTATCGCCAATAATTTGACAGAACAATTGACATTTTGATAGAAAATAACATGTAATAAAAATAACATATAATGCAACAATAATTATTAACATGTTGACATTCATCTATAAAATTTTGGCAGAACAATTGTGATTTTGATAATAATAATTAACAATTTGACAAAAATAATAGAAAATTTCACAGGAACTATAAAGAATTTAACAGTTATGATGAACATTTTGTCAAACTAAATACTATATTGCCAAAATTATCAAAACGTTTACATCCTCCTTTCAAACTTTGCAGCATAATTGACATTTTTATAGAATTAATTAAAATTTGACATCAATCATTGATAGATACATTGTAAATTTTTATACTTTGTTGAAAGTATTTAAATTTTGAAAAATAATTGAAAAGGTGATAAGAATTATCGAAAATATGACAGTGATCTTTGAAAATTTAACAATTTTCTTAAACCTTTTGATATCGAAATTTGCAGTGACAATTTTGCAAATATGACAAAAAAATTGAAAAATTTACAATATTAAACGAAATTTTGAGTTATATTTGAAGTCTTGGCAGAATAATTGAAATTTTTAAGGAAAAAATTAGCAGTTTGACAATAATCATTAAAATGTTGACATTCATCGTCAATAATTTGACAGAACAATTGAGATTTTGATACAAAATAACATGTAATAACAATAACAAATTATACAACAATAATTATTAAAATGTTGACATTCATCTTTAAAATTTTTAGAGAACAATTGTGATTTCGATAAAAATAATTTGACGAAAATAATTGAAAATTTCACAGGAACTATTAAGAATTTAACAGATATGATGAACATTTTGTCAGAATAAATACTATATTGCCAAAATTATCAAAACGTTTACATCCACCATTCTCCAACTTTCTCCAAAGTATGATATTTTAAAATGTATCTATCAAAGATTACTGTCAAATTTGAATTATTTGTATAAAAATTTCAATTATGATGCCAACATTTCAATGATGAATGTCATTTTTTTAATTATTGGTGTAAAAATTGCTACGTTTTTTATCAAAATTTCTTTTATTACAGCAAAGATTTGAATTTCGTGATAAAATTTCAACTATTTACTGTGAAAATTTTAATGCTTTGTATCAAAATTTCGTTTATTACCATAAAGATTTTAATTTAGTGATAAAATTTTAACTGTTTTCTGTGAAAATATAAATTATTTCTGCCTAAGTTTCAATTATTCTATTCAAATTTCAATTATTCTGCCAACATGTCAAGGATAACTATGAATTTTAAGATTGTTTCTATCCAATTTTTGATGATTATTATCAACATTGCAATTATATCTCAAATTCCTGTAATTTGTCCAAAATATGAAGTTATTAAATGTATTTATCGATGATTACTGTCAAATATCAATTATTTCTGTTAAAGTTGCAATTATACTGATAAGTTTCAAGTTTTTATTGATTAGTACCAAATTTGCAATTATTTATATCACAATTTATATTATTCTGTTCTATTATCATGTATGTTAAATTCTCTACAGTTTAATTTTCAATTATTTAGGTCAATTATTATGTAGCTTTTCTACTAATTAATATTCTTTATTTATTTATTTATTTTCAAAATGTTAAAAATGTATTTTCAATACTACAAGAAAGTTCCTTATATTATTATATTTATTGTAAAATTTCCTGAAATGTTATTTCCAGGTTTAAAGTTTTTCTCATTCAGTTTACTCAGATGACAAATTTTCCGGTGTATGTTGTCATCTGGGGCATTAAAACTGTAAACTAAACAAGAAAAACTTTAAACCTTAAAATAACATGATCATTATAACGCATTTATTATGTTGCTTTTATGCTAATAAATATTCTTTATTTGTATATTTATTTTCAAAATGTTAATTATCTTTTCTTAATTCTATTTTATTATATTGCCTAAATCAGCATTTGAAGAGACGTAAGAATGAGAACTTCATAATTAACTAAAGAGGGCTAAAGATAATTAGAATTACATTATAACGTATTTCGTATTCACTGTGTATACAATTATAGATTATGTAATTTGGTATGTTATGAATGATGTAGGGCTTAAATGGTATTACATTTTAGATTATGCGTTTTACCATTACATAATTACTATATTTTTGCTGCAATCTGATATTTTGAGATGTTTGAGGTTGCGTTGGGTACGTTTTAATGGTGCGTTTACAATAATCTCAGGTAAAGCAGGCTGTTTTTTGATTTTTCAAATTGAAAAATTGATATTTTCGCATAATATGTTGTGCGATCTGACTAATGCGTACTCAAACATATTTGAATGGCACATATTTTTATTGGTATCATACAATGTATTGCAGATTCTGTTAGATATTCCAGTTTTATTAGCAGCGAAAGATTCGTTTGTGGCTTTAAAACAACTATTTACGTTAATGTGGGTTGTCTTTCTTTTTGTAAGTAACAATAATTTTTTTATTAATAAAATCACTATTAACAACAAATTTGATATTCGCGTTTACATTTAATATTAATTTTCGATTTTAGTGCCAGATATCTTTGATCGCAACTGAAGCTCATTTGGTGGCTAAAGAAGGGCGTAAATCGAAAATTCAATCCTGCAATATATTTCAAAAAAGTGGATTTTTGGAAATTGCGCGAATTAAGCTTTACATACTGACAAGCCAAGCAAGCAGTAGGGAGTGTAAAATTACAGCTGCAATTTTTTTTTATATGAATTTATCTACGTTGTTCACTTTCTTCAATATTATTATTACTTATGTTATTGCTATATTTCAATTAACAGTGAAAGCTAGGCAGGAATATGTTCATTTATAGATAAATAGATAGATAGATATATAGATAGATATATAGATAGATAGATAGGTAGATATATAGATAGATAGATAGATAGATAGATAGATAGATAGATAGATAAATAGATAGATTAAATAGAATTAAAATTAATAAATATTGACTCTGTAACGGTACAATACCGGGGCATCATTATAAATTGTAATTAATTTATAAACGTAGAGTGGCTCGTAATCTAAGTGGCGGTACTTCACCTGTGTTTGATTCATGGAATCGTTATAGTGACAAGATCGATGGTTCGTTGTTCAAGTATTGTGTCTGTTACGGGGAAAATATCAAATTATACGCATACACAAATATCATCATACAGTAATTTATTCATTCGGTAATTCATATGGTTTTACATTTTAATTTAGCAAGTAAGGTTTGGTTCATTTGGTTATGGTAAATAATACGCTTTACATTTATGTGGTGACTAAGAGTTTATTTAGTAAGTAATAACACACAAATAATGAAGAATGACGATGTATTCTCAATAAAAGTTTTGAAATGAGTAATGATTTTTACGTGGTTTCTGATTATTTCATTTGGTTATGGTAAAATAATACGCTTTACATTTATGTGGTGACTAAGGGTTTATTTAATAAGTAATAACACACAAATAATGAAGAATGACGATTTATTTTGAATTAAAGTTTTGAAATGAATTTATCGATTTTTACGTGGTTTCTGATTATATTTCGTGGTATTCTGACGTGAATTAACGTTATAATTCAAATTCTACTGGTTACTAGTACATGCGATCTGTCCCTGCTAATTACGGTGTTTTAGTTATGTCATTCATTCCACATGCGTTCGTTCATCCATATTTTTATCTTTTATTTACTTGATTTGATTTATTATCAGATAAAGTTTTGAGGTGTATTTACCTAAAGTACATATATCTGATCTCATAGCGAGTCTCATGCCCTAACCCTTTCGTCTGACGTGTATGAAACATAAGCCCTTCATTTGTTTTTGACTCTTTTTATTTTTGTTTAATTTTTTAATGTCTTATCTTTTGTTTTTAATATTTTCATTTATTTTTAGTTTGTTTTTACTACGTTTTTGTGATAATTGAATTCACCTGGCGGATGTGATTCTGCATGATTTTGACTTTGATTCATTCACGGATTTAATCCGTGATATCCCTTCTATACGCATGCTCATGCACGAATTCCCTTGATTCGCATTAATTCTTAATTGCCGTTATGTTTCGTATTTATTAACTTTATTTCTCATCCGATCATGACTTATGACTTGGATTCATTCAATCATTTATCTATAATATCCACATGCTCGTGCTTCAGGAATATACTGACTCGCATTCATTCATTTCTCACTCGCTCACGAATTCAAATATGCAAATACTGACCACATGCATTATCGATGCTGAGGGCTGTTTTATTTCACCGGCATGCAATTACAACTTATTAGTTTGATCACTCACTCGGCTGATTGATTAGTGATATTAACTACGCAACGTTAATTACAAGGATTTAGTGATTTGGTATGACATGGTGATATTTGCTGATTTTTGTAATAATTATTGACCTTCACAGATACCGGTTTTTAGTTCCCGTTACGATCGCTACCTGGGAAATCCCTTGAGTTTATATCTGTTTAAATACCTTCCTGAACTAAGCTCTTTCCCGAATCCCTTGCTAATAAAATATAAATAATAATTAAAACGCATGATAATCGAGTATGTTGTTTCGGAGGAAGGATTTCATAAAATTTATGTAACGGTAATTGGTGGTGGTTTATGTGGAGTAGCAATACTTATCATACGTGACAATATTACGAAGATAACCATACACGTTGTGGGGTGTGATTGGTTAATATGTTCGACCCGAACACATCAAGGGGTTAGAGCGATTTTTGTAGTCTGCTTCTAGCGCGCCCTTCTGTTTCAAAGTGCGTCGCGAAACCCACATATCGCTCTAATTACGAAGAGAAACATACATGTTATCGTTTGAGATTGATGAATGTGTTCGGTCCGCACATACCAACGGGTAAGAGCGATTTTGTAGTATGCTTCTAGCGCGCCCTTCTGTTTCAAAGTGCGTCGCGAAACCCACAAATCGCTCTCATTACGATGAGGATCACACACCTTTGCGCCAGTTTGGGCGTTTTGTTCTTTCGTAATTTTGTCACAGGATATTTTCCGGCGGATTGCCGAATTAATTTACATGACACGCGTAATGACTTGTCTGCTAAATATTTTGCAGTGGCCTTCGAAATTGGCAGTTTGATTCGCGTTACTCGATCATCAATTGCGTCAGTACTCACTCATTAACCCTTCCTATCTCTCGCCGACTGGATAGCCGTACCGATGTCGTGGTGGCCCTTGCGCTTGGTGTTGTTTTAATTACTTCGCGGTCTCCCCGAAAATATCTAACTGGTTCAATACTGCCCTAATTGAATTATCTATTTCCCTGACTGTTTATACTAATTGCGCCCCCGTTTACAATCTCGCGATCTGTCTCGTGCCCTCGGCCGTCGAGCTACTTACAATTCTGGAAAATGTCCAAACACCTATACAAAAGATAACTAAAATTCCGTGCTCATGTAACTTAAGTATAAACATTCCAATGGTTCCTATAATGCTTATTATGGTATAAACCGTTAGTAATAACATATATCCTGCAAAAAAGTAGTTGAAATATTTCACCATATCACATAAGATATTATGTAGCTCCAAAACTGTATCAATGGAAGAATGCATATCAACGCCATGATTATTTATGCCATTGCTACGAAAACCGATATTGTTAATCATTTTGTTTAATACGATATATCTTAACTTAATTTCCTTCAATATATAGTATAATAACATAGTCATTAATAAGTTATTATTAATTTGTATACAATCAGAAATGAAGTTTAGATTGTAGCAAATATTTTGTACATCTTTGTACCAAACTAAATTCTCTGTTATAGTTGCTGCCACATGTATAATTACAATTACATTTATTTTGAAATTCACTTTGTGTACAGTACATTTTTCTGTATACATGCAAATTCTATCAAAATCCTCGAAGCTTTGCATAAAGCATTCAAATTTGGCAATATTTTGAAAAACGAAAGCGAATTTTCCAATATACAAAATGCTCATGATTGTCGTAATAGTCGACATTGTAAACAGCAAATTAATCTCGGTCGGTGTATTAATTGGCTGTTTCCAAAATTTAACATAACTACAAGCAACATATATTACAACATACAATATGATGTACACTACGTTTAACCTTGTTGTGCGTACATATTTCCGTGTTTCAACATTAAAATGTGGGATTAAACCGGTATATGCAACATAGTTTATAATCAGTTGATGCTGCGATATGAAGTCCATTACCAGTACTGATTAATTACGTTAGGCTTTTGTCGATGTGAACGTAAGGTCTATAATCTATTGAAAAACTAATTAATTATAATGTACGACGTATATGTGTGTACGTTAAGCGTACAAATGAAGGAAAGTATATTTGTGCTAAGTGAAATATTTGTTTTGGTTAAAAATAGACGATTACTAAAGTAATTTCAGGATATAATTGAAGTCGATGAAAATATATATTACGATGGATTGCCCCCATATAAAGTGCCAATAATAATTTTCCAAGCATTATTTTCATTGATGGGCTATTATTCTTCAGATCTAATTCTTTGGAGAAATTATTATTATTTGGGAAATAATTAACATTTTATAATAATCATCGTAAATATGTTTCATTCTAAGTTTGGATATTATTCTTGCCATAATGACAGAATAATTGCAATTGTAACAAAATAATTGCAACCATAGAATAAATAATTAAAAGGTTCACAGGAATCAGTGAAAATTTTGCTGTCGACTGAAATGTGTCACAGAAAATTTGACAATAATATATGAAATTTTGAGTATTCGTTGAAATTTTTACAGAATAATTGAAATTTTAACAAGATAATTGATACCTTAGAAGAAATAATTAAAAGTTTCACAGGAATCAGTGAAAATTTTGCAGTAACGATTGAAATTTATCAGAAAATATAAAAGTTTACAATAATAAATTAAATTTTGAGTATTCATTGAAATTTTGACAGAAAGATTGAAATTTTAACAAAATAATTGAAACCTTAGAAGAAATAATTAAAGCTTCACGGGAATCAGTGAAAATTTTGCAGTAATGATTGAAATTTATCAGAAAATAGAAAATATTGCAATAATAAATAAAATTTTGAGTATTCTTTCAAATTTTGACAGAATAATTAAAATTTTAACAAAATAATTGAAACCTAAGAATAAATGATTAAAAGCGTCACAGGAATCAGTTAAAATTTTGCAATGATTAAAATTTGTCAGAAAATAGAAAATTTTGCAATAATAAATTAAACTTTGAGTATTCATTGAAATTTTGACTGAATAATTGAAATTTTAACAAAATAATTAAAACCTTAGAAGAAATAACTAATGCTTCACAGCAATCAGTGCGAAATTTGCAGTAATGATTAAAATTTGTCAGAAAATAGAAAATATTGCAATAATAAATGAAATTTTGAGTATTCATTGAAATTTTGACAGAATAATTGAAATTTTAACAAAATAATTGAAACCTTAGAACAAATAATTAAAGCTTCACAGGAATCAGTGAAAATTTTGCTGTCGACTGAAATTTGTCACAGAAAATTTGACAATAATATATGAAATTTTGAGTATTCATTGAAATTTTGACAGAATAATTGAAATTTTAACAAAATAATTGAAACCTTAGAACAAATAACTAAAGCTTCACAGCAATCAGTGAGAAATTTGCAGTAATGATTGAAATTTGTCAGATAATAGAAAAATTTTCAATAATAAATGAAATTTTGAGTATTCATTGAAAGTTTGACAGAATAATTAAAATTTTAACAAAATAATTGAAACCTAAGAATAAATAGTTCAAACTTTCACAGGAATCAGTGAAAATTTTGCTTTTGACTGAAATTTGTCACAGAAAATTTGACAATAGTATATGAAATTTTGAGTATTCGTTGAAATTTTTACAGAATAATTGAAATTTTAACAAGATAAATGATACCTTAGGAGAAATAATTAAAAGTTTCATAGGAATCAGTGAAAATTATGCAGTAACGATTGAAATTTGTCAGAAAATAGAAAATTTTACAATTATAAATAAAATGTTGAGTATTTATTGAATTTTAGACAGAATAATTGAAATTTTAACAAAATAATTGAAACCTTAGAAGAAATAATTAACATTTCATAATAATCATCGTAAATATGTTTCATTCTAAAATTTGACAGTAAAATTTTCTTGCCATAATGACAGAAACATTGAAATTTTAACAATTTAATTGAAACTTAAGAATAAATAATTAAAAGTTTCACAGGAATCAGTGAAAATTTTGTAGTAATGATTAAAATTTGTCAGAAAATTGAAAATTTTGCAATAATAAATGAAATTTTGAGTATTCATTGAAAGTTTGACAGAATAATTAAAATTTTAACAAAATAATTGAAACCTAAGAATAAATAGTTAAAACTTTCACAGGAATCAGTGAAAATTTTGCTTTTGACTAAAATTTGTCACAGATAATTTGACAATAGTATATGAAATTTTGAGTATTCGATGAAATTTTTACAGAATAATTGAAATTTTAACAAAATAATTGAAACCTTAGAAGAAATAATTAAAGCTTCACAGGAATCAGTGAAAATTTTGCATTAATGGTTAAAATTTGTCAGAAAATAAAAAAATTTGCAATAATAAATGAAATTTTGAGAATTCATTGAAAGTTTGACAGAATAATTGAAATCTTAACAAAATAATTAAAACCCTACAAGAAATATTTAATAGCTTCACAGAAATCAGTGAAAATTGTGCAATAATGACTGAAATTTTTCAGAAAATAGAAAATATTACAATAATTAATGAAATTTTGAGTACTCCTTGAAATTTTGACAGAAAATAGAAAATTTTGCAATACTAAATTAAATTTTGAGTATTCATTGAAATTTTACAGGAATCAGTGAAAATTTAGATTAATTGAAATTTAACAAAATAATTGAAACTTTATAAGAAATAATTCAAATTTGAAACTGTGTAGAATTTACATATTGAGCTTTATGGAACACTTAAATATCGTGCAGAAATTTCTTATGTACATAAAAAAAACTTTAATTCGCCCTTATTGGTTAAGGGCGACTTAAACTTTTAAGTATTAAGTTATTGGTTAAGTTATTAGTTAAGTTATCATCCTAATCTCAAATCTTATGCTTATCTCATTTCGATTTCTTGTGTATACGTTGACAGTTGAGACATACTTAGTTATCAATGAATTAAAAGAATATAGATTCCTAGAGACATCTTGTAAACAATTATTTTCGTAATTGTCGAAACAATATTTGATAGTAATATACAAGTTTACAAACAATTGCTTCAAACGGTTATAGAAATATTTTTTACAAATAATTATTTGTAACGAATGTTTTAACAATTATAAATGTTTCTGCTGTATTTGAAGCAGTTGTTACAAGCTATATTATTTATAGAAACTATTAGTTATAGAAATATTTTTTACAAATAATTATTTGTAAAACATGTTTTAACAATTATAATGGTTTCTGCTGTTCTTGAAGCAGTTGTTAGAAGCAATATAGTTACAAAATGCTTAGAATTTTTTTAAAAACAATTGTTTTGGTAGTCGTTGAAACAATAATTGATAACAGTATACAAGTTTACGAACAATTGCTTGAAACTGTAATAGAAACAATTTTTACAAATAATTGTTTCAACAGTTGTTGAAGCAGTTGTTAGAAATGATGTAGGTAGCTACAAATTGGTTAGAAACAATATGCAAGTTGCAAACAATTGTTTATCCAATTGTTGAAACAATTTGGATAGTTATTAAAGTTAAAAAAATAATGTACATTCATACAAATAATTGTTTTCACAGTTGTTGTAACAAGTGTTGGAAACATAAAAACACTGCTCAGAAACAATCCACAATCTTGCAAACAATTGCTATTTTCATCTTGCATAGATGCTTAGAAATATCTAGTAAATAATTGTTTTCATAGTCGTTGCAACCATAATTGATAACAGTATACATGTTTACGAACAATTGTTTCAAACAGTTATAGAAACATGTTTTACGAATAATTGTTTCTACAGTTGTTGAAGCAGTTGTTAGAAATAATGTAGGCAGCTACAAATTGCTTAGAAACAATATGCAAGTTGCAAACAATAGTTTATCCAATTGTTGAAACAATTGTATAGTTATTGAAGTTAAAAAATTATGTACATTCATACAAATAATTGTTTTCACAGTTGTTGAAACAAGTGTTTTAAACAGAACAAACTTCTCAGAAAAGTTATTAAAGTTAATAAATAATGTACATTCATACAAATAATTGTTTTCACAGTTGTTGATACAAGTGTTGAAAATAGAGCAAACTGCTCAGAAACAATATACAAGCTTCCAAATTATTGCTATCTGCATCTTGCTTAGATGCTTAGAGACATCTTCAAAACAATTGTCTTTATGGTCGTTGATACAATAATTGATAACAATATACAAATGTACGAACAATTGTTTCAAACGGTAATAGAAACATTTTTACAAATAATTGTTTCTACTATTCCTGAAGCAGTTGTTAGAAACAATATAGGCAGCTACAAATTGCGTATAGAGAATATACTAGTTGCAAACAATTATTTCAGCAATTGTTAAAACATTTTGGATAGCTATAAAAGTTTAGAAACATTATACATTCATACAAACAATTGTTTTTCCAGTTGTTGTAACAAGTGTTCGAAACAGAATAAACTGCTCAGAAACACTACACAAGTTTCCAAACTATTGCTATCTACATCTTGCTTAGATGCTTAGAGACATCTTTTAAACAATTGTTTTCGTAGTTGTTGAAACAATAATTGATAACAGTATACAAGTTTACGAACAATTGCTTCAAACGGTTATAGAAACAAATTTTACCTATAATTGTTTCTACAGATGTTGAAGCAGTTGTTATAAGTAATGTAGGCAGCTAAAAATTGTTTAAAAACCATATGCAAGTTGTAAACAAATGTTTCTCTAATTGTTGAAACAATTTGGAATTTTGGTTATTAAAGTTAAAAAATAATGTACATTCATACAAATAATTGTTTTCACAGTTGTTGAAACAAGTGTTGGAGACAGAGCAAACTGTTCAGAAACAATACATAAGCTTCCAAACTATTGCTATCTACATCTTGCTTAGATGCTTACTTACTTACTTACTTACTTACTTACTTACTTACTTACTTACTTACTTACTTACTTACTTAGAGACATCTTGTAAACAATTGTTTTCATAGTCGTTGAAACAATAATTGATAACAATATACGAGTTTATGAACAATTGCTTTAAACAGTTATAGAAAAAAAATTACAAACAATTGTTTCTGCTGTTCTTGAAGCACTTGTTAGAAGTGATATAGGCAGCTACAAATTGCATGGAAACAATATACAAGTTGCAAACAAATGTTTCTCCAGTATTTGAAACACTTTGGATAGATTTGAAAGTTTTGAAACAATGTATTCATATCCATACAAACAATTGTTTTAGCAGTTATTGAAACAAGTATTGAAAATAGCTCAGAAAAAATTCCCAGAAAATGCACAGAAAAGCTAGAAAAAAAAATTACAAACAATTGTTTCTGCTGTTCTTGAAGCAGTTGTTAGAAGGTTTATAGGCAGCTACAAATTGCATGGAAACAATATACAAGTTGCAAACAAATGTTTCTCCAATTTTTGAAACAATTTGGATAGTTATTAAAGTTAAAAATAATGTAGATTCATATAAATAATTGTTTTCACAGTTGTTGAAACAAGTGTTGAAAACAGAATAAACTACTCAGAAACAATACACAAACTTCCAAACTATTACTACCTACATCTTTCTTAGATGCTTAGACACATCTTGCAAACAATTGTTTTCGTTGTTAAAGAAACAATATTTGATATCAATATACAAGTTTATGAACAATTGCAAACGGTTATAGATTTTTTTTTACACATAATTGTTTCTACTGTTATTGAAGCAGTTGTTACAAACAATATAGGAGCTACAGATTGCGTATAGACAATATACACATTGCAAACAAAAGTTTCTCCAATATACGAAAGTTTTGAAACAATGTTTTCACATTCATAATAACAATTGTTGAAACAAGTGTTGAAAAAGAACACACTGCCCAGAAACAATACACAAGCTTGCAAACAATTGCTATGTACAGTTGTTGAAACAATTTGGATAGCTATAAAATGTTTAGAAACAATGAAGCATCCTGCAAATAATTGTGAGCTGATGTGAATCAATATTCAAGTTTATAAACAATTGCTTCAAACAGGTATTGAAACATTTCTTGGTATTGTTGGAAATTTTATGAGAAATTATAAATTTTTCGGTGTATGGAAAAATATTTCAGGAAATTTTATAATAAATATAATAGTTTATGAAATTTTCTTGTAGAATATAAAACAATAAAACTATAAAATTTTAGAAAAAATATACATTTATTCATACAATTGTTATCGGAGTTGTTGAAACAAGTGTTGGAAACTGAAAAAACTCCTCAGAAACAGTATACATTCATTCAAACAATTGTTATCGGAGACGTTGAAACAAGTGTTGGAAACAGAAAAAAAATGTTCTGACACAATACACGAGCACAAATAATTGTTTCTACAGTTGTTGAAGTATTTATATATAATATATGCAGCTACAATTGCTTAGAAACAATATGCAAGTTGCAAACAAATGTTTCTTCAATTTTTGAAACAATTTTGATAGATATGAAAGTTTAGAGAGAATGTATTCACATTCATACGAACAATTGTTTTTGCAGTTGTTGAAACAGGTGCTGCAAGTGTTCTGCTTCCAGTACTACTTAGAAATAATACACAAGCTTGCAAACAATAGCTATCTGCAGTTGTTGAAACAATTTGTATAACTATAAAATGTTTAGAAACAATGAAAACAAAATTGTGAGTTAATGTGCAACAATATACAAGTTTATGATCAGTTGTTTTAAACATGTATCGAAACATTTGTTGGAATTCTTGAATTTTTTTAAAGAAATGATAATTTTTTCAGTGTATGGAATCATATTTCAAGAAATTTTATAATAAATATAATAATTTATAAAATTTATTGTAGTATTGATAAAAATATATAATTTTAAAAAATGCAACGTGTACAACTTGCAATTTTCACAAATATTTCATATAAGCCTAAAATTACATGAGATATTGTACATGAGATCATCAATTTGTATGTTATACACGAAATTTTCAATAAACGTTACATTTTTTTCTGGAAAATTTAATTTTTTTGTAAAATCTTCGTGGAATTTGTTTGTTATATACAAAAGTTTTAATAAACGTTTACATTTTTGTGGGAAATTTAAAACTTTTGTAAAATCTTCGTGGAATTTGTTTGTTATACATGAAAGTTTAAATAAACATTTACATTTTTGTGGAAAATCTGAAGCTTTTCTAGAATCTTCGTGGAATTTGTATATTGTTTATGGAAGTTGAAAACAATTTTTTTTGGCAATTTCAAGAATAAGTATTATCAATTTCTCTGCAATATGCAAAAAGTTTCCGGAAATTTTGTAATATATTGGTCATATTTTGTGGAATTTTTTTGTAGTATTGAGAATATTATTTAATTTTATGAGAAATGATATATTTTCTGGTGTTTGGAAAAATATCAGGAAATTTTGTAATGCAAATTATAATTTATGGAATTTTCTCGTAATATTGAACATATATTCAATTTTTAAGAAATGCAACATGTTCAACATGCAAATTTCACAAATGTAAGCCTAAAATTACATAAAATCTTTGTGAAATTTGTATGTCATACACGAAACTTTTAATAAGTGTTTTTTTTTGTGAAATTTAAAACTTTTGTAAAATCTACGAGGAATTTGTTTGATATATACGAAAGTTATAAACGTAGATACTTACAAACGTTTACATTTTCTGGGAAATCTAAAGCTTTTATAAAATCTTCGTGGAATTTGTATGTTGTTTATGGAAGTTGAAAATATAAATTTTTAGAAATTTCAAAAATAAGTATTATCAATTTCTCTACAATCTGCAAAAAGTTTCTGGAAATATTGTAATATATTATGTTATATTTTGTGGAATTTTCTTGTAGTATTGAGAATATTATTTAATTTTATGAGAAATTATATATTTTCCGGTGTATGGAAATACATATCAGGAAATTTTATAATGCATATAATAATTTATGGAATTTTCTCGAAATATTGAGCATAATATTCAATTTTGAAGGAATGAAACGTGTGCAATATGCAAATTTCACAAATGTAGGCCTAAAATTACATGAAATCTTTGTGAAATTTGTATGTTGTACACGTAATTTTTAATAAATGTCTTTTTTTTGGGAAATTTAAAACTTTTGTAAAATATTCGAGAAATTTGTTTGTTATATACGAAAGTTATACTTATAAACGTTTACATTTTCTGGAAAATCTAAAGCTTTTATAAAATCTTTGAGAAATTTGTATGTTGTTTATGGAAGTTGAAACAAAAAGTTAAGCAAAAAAAAAATATCAATTTCTCTGCAATCTGCAAAAAGTTTCTGTAAATTTTGTAATATATTATAATACATTTTGTGGAATTTCTTGTAGTATTGAGAATATTATTTAATGTTTATAGAATTTTGTGGCTTACATGAAATCTTTGAGAAATTTATATTTCGGAAGTTTTTATAAACGTTTATATATTTTGGGCAACTTAACACTTTTTGGAATTTGTAAAGGTTTTATGGAAGTTGAAAAAAAAAACTTTTAGGAAGTATAATCAAATTCTCTAAAATCTGCAACAATTTTCTGAAAATTTTGTTAAATCTGGATTTATGGACACTTTTAGAATTTGTATGGGTTTTATGGAAGTTGAAAAAAATGAATCATTTAGAAAGTTTAATCAAATTATAATTAATAGTTTCCTTAATATTTTGATGACACATATTACTATTGTTATAAATGTATATTATGTATAATAACTCTTGTTTTGTTTCATGTATATTTTATCAGTTTCTTGACACGTGTTTCGGCTTATTTAGCCATTATCAAAGGATGATATCTGTTTACAGTACAATTTATTTGATTGATTAATATATCAAATAAGTATAATTAAATTCTCTGAAATCTGAAATCTGAAAATTTCGAAATCTGGAAATTTGGACACTTTTTGAATTTGTATGGGTTTTATGGAAGTTGAAAACATTGAATCTTTTGGAAAGTTTTATCAAATTAAATATAATACTTTCCTTAATATCTTGATGAAACATATTACTATTGTTATAAATGTATATTATGTATAATTACACTTGTTTTGTTTCATGTATATTTTATCAGTTTCTTGACACGTGTTTCGGCTTATTTAGCCATTTTCAAAGGATGATATGTATTTACAGTACAATTTATTTGATAGATTAATATACCAACTATATAACAATATAATGAATATATCAATCAAATAAATTGTATTGTAACATATAATATAATCAAACACATAATAAAACACATATAATCCTTTGAAAATGACTGAATAAGTTAAAACACGTGTCAGGAAACTGATAACATATATATATGAAACAAAACAAGAGTAATTATACATAATATACATTTATATAATCAAATTTTCTGAAAGCAGGATATTCTGTAAATTTTGTAATCTGAAATTTTCTTGTAGTGTTGGTAATATTGTTTATTTTTGAAGGAACTTTTATGCCTTACTGTAACCTTTGTAAAAAAATTCTGTTGTATAAAGGCGTTTTAATGAACGTTTACTAAATTCTCTAAAATTAATTTAAAACAAATCGAAACTTCAGTAATCTTCATGTAACACTTCGAGAAGTTCTCTTATTAACTTCTATTAAGAGCTCAAAATTTTAAGTTTTAATTTTTATAAGAGACCCATTTTATGGGCACTAATGAAATTTTAGGTTTTTCTGAAAAAAAAATGGAGTGTGGATCATAGGTTGATAGTATAATAATAATAATAATGCGGAGATTTAGGTTTTTCTAAAAAAAAAGGTGTATGGATCATAGGTTGATAGAATAATAATAATAATAATGATAATGTAATGATAATGATGATAATGATAATGTCTTGAATTAATTAGCACGTCTTGGGCGACTCGCGTAGGCAACCTCGCCACCATCAACGTACGTAAAAATTATAACGTTACAAACAGTAATGTCAAATTTTACCATATAAATCTAAAATATATATTGCTATTTATATTCCATCTTAATAACGTCATAGTCTGAAGGTATGAGGTTGGAACGTACGTAAAAATTATAACGTTACAAACAGTACTGTCAAATTTTACCATCTAAACCCCTAAAATATAAATTGCTATTTAAATTCCATCTTTATAACATCATAGTCTCAGGGCATGATGTTGGAACGTACGTAAAAATTATAACGTTACAAACTGTACTGTCTAATTTTACCATCTAAACTTAAAATATAAATTGCTATTTAAAATCCATCTTAATAACGTCATATTCTGAGGGTATGATGATGGAACGTACGTTAAAATTATAACGTTACAAACAGTACTGTCAATTTTTACCATTTATGCAACGTATTAAGGCTCCAGCATCTTAATTCCTTATCTGTTATATGCATTGTATAACTATCATAAATCCATTATTTATACTTACATATGATTTTATTTATTTATAAACTGAATAATTACATTAATATAAGTGGTAATTAAGTTTATGAAAGTGAATAGCATTGAGTAGTTAATATTAAAAAATCCAGAGGCTGAAATTATTGGACACCTTACCAAAGCTTCGTCGGCCAAAACCAAAAATGTCTTGGTCAATTCGGAATACATGTAAAATCTTTCCATAGCTTTGTAACATATTGATATTAGTTGTTTTCCTTCTACATTAATTCGTTCACACATAGCTGCTAAAACGACTGTATGCATCTGAAAAACAAATTTTCAGGTAATTAGCCAACACAAAAACAAAATACATATAAGTGGTATTTTATTGATTGTGCATTAGGCTTATAAAATAATTCATAAGAATTACGCATTCGTTAATTCCAGTCCGTTTTATCTGTATGTAAAATGATATATTTTTTTACTTACATAAATACAAGTAATCCAAAAAAACATTTCTACCATTTGCATCCCGGTCTTAAAACCATCATGAATTAAAATCTGTGCAGTCATTATTACATTTGAAGTAACATATAATATACTTAAGAATGCTATCCATCCAAATATCTTATTAAATATGCCCACCATATGCCATAACGCTTCATAAACAGTCCATAAGTTTTCTAATCTCAACATAACAATTTGATTTGCCCTTATGTCACTGTAACGGTATAATTTGATCATTACATTTGCTGATAATTTAAACCGCAATTGTATTGATTTTAATACGTAATATTGTACTATTAATATACTGTAACTAAAGATATACTGTAGATATATATTTAGAGTGAAAACATCAGTTTGCTCTCCACCGATTACTCCCCATGTATAACAGTCAATTATAACACTGATTATAAGAAACGCATAAATAAGAAGTATGTTTACACACACGTATTTCACAGAGGGCACATTATTTCTTGTTAATATTGAAATATGTTTATCAATAATATTTGTGCAATAAAATAACTCCTGGTAAAGATTACTATGCCATCTTGCTGATGCAAATATTGTAACTATATTCAGAAATATCATCAGCACCGTCAGCAAAGCAGAAATTGCGAAATATAACTTATCAGACGCAAAGTATTGCGTATAATTGACATATAGTCCATATGATTCTGCAGTGAGATGAACTATTATATTCCCCAATGGAATATATGTATTTGCCTCAAATTTCTTGGTTTTCACATTGAAATACGGCACGATTCCAAAATAACAAAAAAATCTCAACGGGCCGAATAAATTGTCGATCAGTTGCATTTTTTCGAGTAGTAATTACTCAAACATTGTTATTACTCGACACACTCATTGAACAGAATAACGTGGAAAAACATATTTACTCCTCAACTTATCGATTTCGATATCGTCATTGGTAATATTTGTAGCAAAATATGTACCAATGATTAATTATAGGGCAAATAAAATTTCACGTCAACATAGAAGCTATGTGATTTCTTAAATATGCGAGTATTACGATTTGTTGAGTTAATCGTTTATTGGTTTGAAGTATATTGTGTAAAACTATGTTTGAAGATTAAACACAAATATGAAAACACTAGGAATGAATGGAGACAACTATTCCATAACATGTTGGATAATAGATATATATGTCTTTTTCACGGTAATTAGCCACAGCAGCAGGAGTAAGCCGTAAGAAATAATAATAATAAATTATAACATATGGGCGCACCTAGGTTATAATTAGGGCAGGGATATGATCTGAAAATATGAAAAATATGCATTCGTTTATGCTTTGAAAAAATATTTCCTTAAATATTCTCAAACAAAATTGATTAAAATTTACATTTTTAATAATACTACATGTCGGAAAAAAAAACGTATTACCTATGTCATGTTAAAATATATAAAAGATTAATACCTAATGATATTTGTACATCATGTTTTTATAATCTCATTAATGTTTCGTAGATTTCCTGGCAAATCTATGGAACACTCCAGAATATTTATGAAAATTTTGAAAACATGGAAATTATACACTTACAATTATACACAATTCAATTATATTCCAGAAATTTTATACATTTTCCATCATATTTTCGAGATATTTGTGAATTTTTATAATACTGTAACTTCCAACTTGAAGTTTATAAATCGTCAACTACTGAAAATATGCATGAAAGAATGAGTTTAAGCATTTAAGTTGGAAATGGTTCGAGTCAACAAGTGCAAATTTTGAAAAAGACAGATATTTTCAAAATTTGAAGATATTTTGGAAAAAAATATTGGTTTGTTCTAGTGATATTTGTATATTATGTTTATATTAAATCTCTTTGATTTGCTAGCAAATCTATGGAACACTCCATAATATGTATGCAAATTTTTAAAACCATGGAATCTTTACACTTCAATTATATTGAAGAAATTTTCGACGTTTTCCGAAAACCATAGAATTTGTACATTTCAATTAAATTTTCGAGAAATTTTCTAAATTTTCCATCATATTTTCGAAATATTTGTGAATTTTTGTAATTATGTAACTTCCAAATTGCAGTTTATAAAAAGTAAACTACTGTAAATATGCATAAAATAATGAATTTTAGCATATTGTCTTGAAATAATAACTTTCTCTCTTTTACAAATATTGGAGATATTTTGGAAAAAAAATATGTTCGTTCTAGTGATATTCGTATATCATGTTTTTTTAAATCCCATTGATTTTTAGAATTCCTAGCAAATCTATGGAACACTCCAGAATATTTATGAAAATTTTGAAAACCAAGGAATTGGTACACTTCAAATAAATTTTCAAGAAATTTTTAAGCATATTGTCGAAATATTAAGAATTTAAATAAATCTTTCCAAGACTTTTGCGGAACTGTCCGGAACATATTTATGAAACTTTAAATAATGATGAAAGTTTGAAGTTTGAGTTTTTCAAAATTTTATTAATGAAATTAAGTTTTTCCAGGGTTGGTGTGATTTAAATCATGGTTTAAATCATAATTTAGATCAACTTTTTATTTGAAATATATCATTGCTTTAAAGCAGAATCAATTGATTTAAGTCATGGTTTAAATAATAATTTAAATTAACTGATATTTTTACATAAATCATTGATTTAAAGCAGAATCAATTGATTTAAGTCATGGTTTAAATCATAATATAACTCAACTGAATTTTTAAATAAATCATTGGTTTAAATCAGAATATTTTTTTTAAATTAATCATTATTTTTGCACTATTTGTGCATTCCAATAGGTGAACAATTAAATATATAATGAAACTATAAAGTTAGGTGCTTTACAGTAGATAATTGTAAGTAAAATATTTTTTTCTTCTTCCATATTTTGGTATCACATAATACAAATACACAGAAATTTGTTTTAATCATTCATTCATTCATTCTTGTTGAAATTCAAGAATTTATTACAAAAAATCATATGTTTCAAATCGTGATGTAAATCAATTGATATGAATCACATATACCTTGGACAAAATTGATCATAAATATGAAAATATCAAAAAAATCAAATAAATCATGATTTTTAGGATTTTTTTTAGAAATCATTGATTTTTGATATATTTGTTTTAAATTATGATTTATTCCAACCTGGTTTTTTCCAATTTCCTTTTTTTCCTGGAATATGTACGGATTTTCTTAATACAACTCAACAAATTTCATCAAAAAATTACAGAGGTTATAAAGATGACAGAAAATACCAAGAAGTTTTCTAGAATTTGTAGAATATTTTCTTAGTTTCGCATATATGTTCTTTTTCCTACAAAATTTATAAAAAATTGTCATAATTGTGTCGTATTATCTACAATATTTGGCATATTAAGAGTTCGAAATTATTTTTAGGAATTTTCTGAAATATTTGTGGAATTTCCGAACATTTATGAAAATTTTAAAAACCATAAACCTTTTTACACTTCATTGTTTTCAGAATATTTTAGCACTTATTTGCTAACTTATTCACTTTATGTGGTTTTTGCAAATATTTATGAAAATTCAATGACCACAATTTTCATGTTTTTCCTTATAATTTCCTACATATTTTCGAAATATTTGGGAATTTTTAGAAAATTTTGTAATAAACCTGAGGAATTCGTTGGGATACGGATATGTATGAACATTTCACATACATGAAAATTTGTACCCTTCATTTCAATTTTCTGGAAATGTTCTACAATATGCCGCACATTTTCGCGAAATATGAAAATATTTTTAAATTGTTTCGAGTCTAATACGAAAATTTCAAAATAATAAAAATCTGTAAACTTGGCAAACTTTTCCAAGACTTTTGCGGAACTGTCCCGGATATTTACAGAACTTCAAAATATCATGAAAGTTTGAAGATTTAAAAGAGTTTTTCAAAATTATATTAAAGAAATTCTGTTTTATCCCTCTTTTGAAGAGTCTTTCAAAATTTTTTATTTTCCATTTTTTTTTTTCTTGGAGTATGTACGGATTTTGTTAATACAATCGAATGAATATCATCAAAAATTTACAGAGGTAATAAAGATGATAAAAAAACTATTGTAAATTGTTTCGAGGCTAATACTAAAAATTCAAAAATAATGAAAATCTGTAAACTTCGCAAATTTTTCTAAGACTTTGCGGAACTGTCCCGAATGTGTACGAAACTTCAAAAAATCACGAAAGTTTGAAGACTTCAAAGAGTTTTTCAAAATTATATTAAAAACATTCTGTTTTATCCCTATTCTCTTTTTTCCTGTGATTTCCAAATCATGGAAGTTTGAAGACTTCAAAGAGTCTTTCAAGATTTTATAGTTTCCCTATTCTCTTTTTTTTTCCTGGAATATGTACGGATTTTGTTAATACAATCGAACGAATGTCATCAAAAATTTACAGAGGTTATAAAGATGATAAAAAACTATTGTAATTTGTTTCGAGTCTAATACTAATAATTCAAAAATAATGAAATTCTGTAAACTTTGCAAATTTTTCTAAGACTTTTGCGGAACTGTCCCGGGTATTTATGAAACTTCAAAAAATCATGAAAGTTTGAAGACTTCAAAGAGTTTTTCAAAATTATATTAAATACATTCTGTTTTTTCCCTATTCTCTTTTTTCCTGTGATTTCCAAATCATGAAAGTTTGAAGACTTTAAAAAGTCTTTCAAAATTTTATTAAAGAAATTTTGTATTTTCCCTATTCCCTTTTTTTTCCTGGAATATGTACGGATTTTGTTAATACAATCGAACGAATATCATCAAAAATTTACAGAGGTTATAAAGATGATAAAAAACTATTGTAAATTGTTTCGAGTCTAATACTAAAAATTCAAAAATAATGAAAATCTGTAAACTTCGCAAATTTTTCCAAGACTTTGAGGAACTGTCCCGGATGTTTACGAAACTTCAAAAAATTATGAAAGTTTGAAGACTTCAAAGAGTTTTTCAAAATTATATTAAAGACATTCTGTTTTTTCCCTATTCTTTTTTTTCCTGTGATTTCCAAATCATGGAAATTTGAAGACTTCAAAGAGTCTTTCAAAATTTCATTAAAGAAATATTATATTTTCACTATTCTCTTTTATTTTCCCAGAATATGTATGGATTTTGTTACTACAATTGAACAAGTTTCATCAAAAATTTATAGAGGTTATAAACATGATAGAAAATAACAAGAAGCTTTCTAAAATTTCTAGAATATTTTCTTATTAGTTGAGAATATATATTCTTTTCCTTTGTCCTATTTTTCCTTTCTTCGTTTTATAAGGTTTTTATGCGGTTATAAAGCTAATAGAAAATACCTAGAAGTTTTTTAGAATTTCCAGAATATTTTCTTATTTGGGCATATATATTCTTTTTTCCTACAAAATTTATAAAAATTTGGTTATAATTGTGTCGTATTTTCTATAACATTCAGCATATTAAAGAGTCGGAAATTATTTTTAGGAATTTTCTGAAATATTTGTGGAATTTCCGAATATTTATGAAAATTTGAAAAAGTATAAACGTTTCTACACTTCATTTCTTTTCAGAATAGTGAAGCACAAGATTGATGCATTTGGGCACTATTTGTGCTTTATCCAAATACACTACTCAAAAAAATTATCGCGTATTCCAAAAAAAACCTTTATTTTTGTAGGTAGAAAGCAAAAAAAATAGAAAAATATGCGATAATTCTTTTGAGTTGTGTATTTACAAAAATTCAATGACCACCATTTTGGTTTAGTTTAAATTTTCTATAATTTCCTACATATTTGCGAAATATTTGGCAATTTTTATGAAATTTTCTTGTAAATCAGAGAAATTCTTTGCGATACTGATATGTGTAAAACATGTGAAATACCATGAGAATTAGTGCACTGCAATTGAATTTTCTAGAAATGTTCTATAGTTTCCCGCATATTTTCGCGAAATTTGATAATTTTTATAAATTGTTTTGAGTCTAATACGAACATTTCTAAAATGAAAATCTTAAAAGTTCATAATTTTTTTTCTAAATTCGAATAAGGAAATTCTGGTGTATTTTCCATATATTCTGGAATGTGTTCTGTCACTTGTTTGGTACATGTAGTCACTTTGTGTGGTTTTCCAAATATTTACGAAATCATTCAATGACAACAATTTACATTTTTTTATATTTTTTTTATAATTTCCTACATATTTGCGAAATATTTAGGAATTTTATGAAATTTACAAGCAAACCTGGAGAATTCTTTGAAATACGGATATGTGCAAACATTTGAAATACTATGACAATTAGTACACTTCAATTAAATATTCTAGAAATGATCTATAATTTCCAGCATGTTTTCACGAAATTTGAGAATTTTTATAAATTGTTTCGAGCCTAATACGAAAATTTCAAAAATAATGAAAATCTTGAAACTTGGCAATTTTTGTTTTTATTTTCTAATTCTATTGTCACTTGTTAGGTACATTTAGGCACATTGTGTGGTTTTTCCAAATATTTACGAAAATTCAATAACAACAATTTCCATTTTTTAATTTTCTATAATTTGACATGTGTAAGTCGTATGACGACAGGCATGAAAATATATTCTATTCTATTCTATTCTATTCTATTCTATTCTACTTTATTCTGTAATTTCCTACATATTTGCGAAATATTGGGCAATTTTTATGAAATTTTCTAGCAAACCTGTGAAATTCTTTGGAATACAATATAATAATAATAGTTAAATTGAAACTATGTGTGGATACTACTTGGTGAAACATTATGATTAGGTTAAATCAAACACTTGGTTAACGTTTCACTGTATTGGAAGAATAAACCTCTACAATTGTTTCGGCCTCCCGACCATTATCAAGAGTACAGAGATACTGATACCCAAATAATAATAGTATTCTTTATTCAAAACTCAATTATTGCTTGCACAGAAAGAGATTTGACAGCGTCAACAATTACAGATAAATATATAAAATAACAATTAATTAATTACAGATAACATGCTCATACAAATTACAAATTACAAATTAAAAATTACAAAATTACAAATTAAAAATTACAAATTACCAATTAGAAAATTACGGATATGTGTAAATATTTCAAATACTATGACAATTAGTACACTCCAATTGAATTTTCTAGAAATGTTCGAAAATTTCCTGCATATTTTCCCGAAATTTGAGAATTTTTATAAATAGTTTCGAGCCTAATACGAAAATTTCAAAAATAATGAAAATCTGTAAACTTCGCAAATTTTAATAAAGAAATTCTCATGTATTTTCCATATGTTTTCGAATGTTTTTTCAATATTATTAAGAAATTTCCTCATAAATATGTTTCAAAATCACCATCTTCGTCATTACTTGAAGAGAACTTGTAGATAATATGTTGGCGCTTCTATTTAAAGCATTAACTTCTTCTACTTCTAATAATGATCATCTTCGCCATTACTTGAAGATGTAGATAATGTGTTGGTGCTTCTAGTTCCAGCATTAACTTCTTCTACTTCCAATAATGATCATCATCTTCATCATTACTCGAAGATGAAGATAATTTGTTGGTGCTTCTATTTCCAGCATTAACTTCTTCTTCTTCTAATAATGATCATTATCTTCGCCATTACTTGAAGATTTGGATAATGTGTCGTTGCTTCTATTTCCAGCATTAATTTCTTTTACTTCCAATATTGATTATCATCTTCATCATTACTCGAAGATGAAGATAATGTGTTGGTGCTTCTAGTTCCAGCATTAACTTCTTCTACTTCCAATAATGATCATCATCTTCATCATTACTCGAAGATGTAGATAATGTGTTGGTGCTTCTATTTCCAGCATTAACTTATTCTTCTTCTAATAATGATCATAATCTTCGTCATTACTTGAAGATGTAGATAATGTGTCGTTGCTTCTATTTCCAGCATTAACTTCTTCTACTTCCAATAATGATCATCATCTTCATCATTACTCGAAGATGAAGATAATTTGTTGGTGCTTCTATTTCCAGCATTAATTTCTTTTACTTCCAATAATGATTATCATCTTCATCATTACTCGAAGATGAAGATAATGTGTTGGTGCTTCTAGTTCCAGCATTAACTTCTTCTACTTCCAATAATGATCATCATCTTCATCATTACTCGAAGATGAAGATAATGTGTTGGTGCTTCTAGTTTCAGCATTAACTTCTTCTACTTCCAATAATGATCATCATCTTCATCATTACTTGAAGATGAAGATAATTTGTTGGTGCTTCTATTATCAGCATTAACTTCTTCTACTTCCAATAATGATCATCATCTTCATCATTTCTCGAAGATGAAGATAATGTGTCGTTGCTTCTATTTCCAGCATTAACTTCTTATACTTTTAATAATGATCATCATCCTCGTCATTACTTGAAGATGTAGATCATGTGTCGTTGCTTCTATTTCCAGCATTAACTTCTTTTACTTTTAATAATGATCATCATCCTCGTCATTACTTGAAGATGTAGATAATGCGTTAGTGCTTCTATTTCCAGCATTAACTTCTTCTACATACATTCTACAATTCATCTTCTTATAATGATACATTCATGCAATATGCGACTTGATATAGTGCACCTTTTCCTGTAGGCGATTGCTCATCATTTAAAAGAATCCTGTGCATTGAATCTGCATAAGTAGCAGCCAATCAAAACATATGTTTTCAGCCATTTCTTCTCTTCTTTTCATTAATTCATAAATCATAATTTATTGGTGATGGTACAATAAGTTATTTACACAAGTCAAGATTGAAGTTACATCAGCAATTAATCCTCCGGTTTGAGAAAGGTAAAAAAATTAACTTTTCCCCTTCTTGCAAATTTGTGCCGGAAGTTAAACCTTCGGCTTGTAACTTTTTAGCCACTGCATTTCTTGCAATTGTTCTGCAATTCTGCAACTGCAATTCTTCTGAAATTATGCAACTTCAATTCTTTTAATTCTGCAATCTGAATCCACTGGAAATTTGGTAATGTGTGACTCTTGGATTTGCTATGTTTATGTCTGTGAATTCCACAATGAACATTTCTAGTTTGAAGACTCGATGATTGTACTTATGGACTTCAACTGGCAAATCAATAAACATAGTACCAGTTTAACAATTATATAACCACAATTAAACTTTATTTGCTATAATATATTTGTGGATGATGACAATTTTAACTTTGGGAGCATAACCCCAATTAAACTTTATTTGCTATAAGTAGTTATACAACAAGAGTTCTACTCCACCCCCCGCGAAGATTTCGGTTAATGTAATCCGCGCTTTGATTCGCTGTTTGATTCACGTAAGTAGAGCAATTTGGGCGTAATTAGAGCAATTGTATGCAAATACCGCGGATAATCGCGTAATTAGAGCAATTGTATGCAAATACCGCGGATAATCGCGTAATTAGAGCAATTGTATGCAAATACCGCGGATAATTACCGCGATTATCCAATTAAAACACGAATCCGCCGCTTTAATGCTCTAATTACCCCCAAATTGCTCTACTTACGTGAATCAAACAGCGAATCAAAGCGCGGATTAAATTAATCGAAATCTTCGCGGGGGGTGGAGTAGAACTTTTGTTGTATAACTACTGCTATAATACATTTGTGGATGATGACGATTTTTACTTTGGGACCTGAATTATCACGATAACGTACGTGGCTATGATATTCACAAAGTTGAACAGCATGGCATAGTCAACGTTGAAAAATCCTGCTGCGCTGAAGGAGGAATAACTGGTTGTTGCCAGGTGACACAAGATGGTCAATTTCCTGCGGGCAATGTTGTCATCTGAGTACCTTTGCAGTGCTTGTGCAGTAACATGAACAGCCCTTTTGCCTTGATCAGTTACACCCTCACACATTATTACCAGGATTACTGCATGCATCTGGAAAATAAATGTATTTGAATATGTTTTATGTTTTTATGTTTATTAATATTAATCCTTGATGAATTTATAACTACAAGTATTGGCCCAAATAAGAAAATTACTTACAGTCAAATAACTGCCCCAAATTAAAATTCGTAAACTATCTATAAATTTACCATTAAGTAATACGTTTACATCTAAAAGCACATTAAAAACTATACGTATCATTATTAGGAATAAATTCCATTCAACAATTTTATTAAATAATTTCACCATGTTATATATTCTTTCCGATATATTTGAAATTTCGTAAACTTTTTTGATTGGATCTATCGTTGTGTATTTGACAATGCATAGCTTCTCAGTTAAGTTGTTCGTGATTTTGAACCTAATTTTAATGGCATACAGCACGTTGTAGAATACGAGGTTAAATAGCATTTCAATGTACGTTTCGAAGTCAAACATTATAGCCATTTTAATAGATCCTAATCTGGGTTTCAAAAAATAATTAATATAACGCCACGAAAAGCTTATTAGTGGAAAAACTGTAATCAGCAACAATTGCAAGTACTGATACTTCATTGGGGTTATTTTTATACATTCTGCTTCGAATAACTCTTTATCAATTTGATCTAAACCATCAATAATTAATTGCCATTGATTTGTATATCTGGCTGCATTGGCGATGCTCACCAAGACATTTGCCAATTTCAAGATCACAAGAGACATATAAAGAACTAGGAATGTGGCAGGTGGTACTGCCCTAGTCATCATAAAATCAAATATTATGTAAATATGCGTGATTGCATATAGAGCAAAACATATACAAGTACGTAATTTGCGTGTTGCAAAAACCCCGTTTGATGTATACCATGGTAACATATTTAGAAATGAATTGATCTTCAGAAGTAGACTTATATCTTTTCGGAAAGACATGTCACCGTCTGGCACTTAAAACTGTACATAACGTAAATAAAATGCCCTTGACCAATGATTGTTCATCATTGATCAATTGGTGGATCGTCGCAGACACAACAAATAACATTATTTTTAATTAATACTGAATAAAACATATTTTTACTTCGTAATAATTGGTAATAATTACAAAATAGATTATAATTACATGATTACCAAATGAATTGGCATCATTAGCATAATAATTAGCAATAGCGATCTATTTGATTCGTGGTCTCATGCCGCCGAATTTATCAATTTTATTACTCTTCTTACATAGGGAGAATTTTAAGATTACGATTTAACGAAAATATTAATTAAAAAAACTAATCTATTCTGAACTATTCGAAATTATTATTTCAAAACAAAACTAAAATCCACAAAACTGAGTGATTTATAAAATGTAAATACTGAAAAAAAAAACTGAAAACAAGCTATTTTGCATATTTACAAACGTGTTACATATAAAATGAATAAAAATGTCATATTTTCAGTACGAATTTTTCATATATTTCGAATTTTTCATATATTTCGAAATATTTTCATAATACAGTTAAGTTGAAATCGAGTTTTGTCAGTACAATTTTGATATTTTCCTTAGATCAGGTTATGTTAGGTAATGTTAGCATAGGTTAGATAAATTCAGTAGTGTTATGGCAAAACATGTTATCTGCCATGTTTGTTATTTTACAGGAAAAACAAAATCAGTTTTGCATTTATAATTGTGAATGTACGTAAGCATTTATCATTGCCATAGTTATTTATAATACAAAGGTACAATAAAGATACTTCGTTCAATCGTACTTAAAGTATACTTTATTTGTGGCCGTTTAGTGCCAAAAAGTGCATTTGAAAAAAGGCAGATAGCATGTTTTACCATAACATTACTGAACTGTTCTAGATACAAATACTGTGTTAAAAATTCTGAACTAATATTAAGTTAAAATAATTCCATCAAAAAACATTATTTTTTCTACAGTTGCATGAAAATATTCACAGTTAACTCCAAACATATTTGAATATTTAAATTGCAAAATATCTGTCAAATCTTCGAAATCTTTTCAAAAAACCCTGAGCAAATTAAAAGTCGAATTTTGAAACTAAATAACTGTATTCAAATTCTGATCTTTCGTTAGGTTAAAAAAATCTATCAAAAATCACAATTTTGCCATAGTTGCATGAAAAATGTTAGCGTTAACTCCATATCTTCGAATATTGAAATAACCCAAAAAAAAACCATAAAAAAACATCATTGTTCTACAGTTGTATGAAAATATTCACAGTTAACTCCAAACATATTTGAATATTTAAATTGCAAAATATCTGTCAAAACTTAGAAATCTTTTCAAAAAACCCTGATCAAATTAAAAGTCGAGTTTTGAAACAAAATAGCTGTATTCAAATTCTGATCTTTCGTTAGGTTAAAAAAATCTATCAAAAATGACAATTTTGCCATAGTTGCATGAAAAATGTTCGCAGTTAACTCCATATCTTCGAATATTGAAATTACCCAAAAAAAACCATCAAAAACATCATTTTTCTACAGTTGTATGAAAATATTCACAGTTCACTCCAAACATATTTGAATATTTAAACTGCAAAATATCTGTAAAAACTTGGAAATCTTTTCAAAAAACACAGAGGAAAATTAAAAGTCTAGAAAATATTTTAACGATGAATTAAAATTTCAGTTAATGATTAAAAAAGGGGTTTTCCCATATGATTATGTTGATTCTTGGCGTAAACTTGATGAAACATCTTTACCTTCAATTAACGATTTTTTTAATCATTTGCGAGATCGATCCATTGGCCAAGAGGAATACAGCCATGCTCAAAGAGTTTGGCGTGAATTTAATTGTCGAAATTTAGGTGAATTTTCAGATATATATCTAAAAACAGATGTATTGTTATTAGCGGATATTTTTGAAAATTTTAGGGATACCTGTCTTAAAACCTATAATTTAGATATTTTACATTATCATACACTGCCTGGTGTAGCCTTTGATGCAATGCTTAAATTAACAAAAATTAAACTTGAACTCCTAACAGATGTAGATATGTTAATGTTTATTGAAAGTGGTATTAGAGGAGGTGTGGCACAGTGCTCAAATAGATATGGCAAAGCTAACAATATTTATATGAAAGAAGATTATGACCCTACGCAACAATCTTCGTACCTAATGTATTTTGATGTAAATAATATGTATGGATGGGCCATGAGCATGTATCTACCTTATGGAGGATTTGAATGGGTTGAAGATTTTAGTAATATTAATATAATGAATTTACAAGAAGACTCTGACATTGGATATATTTTTGAGGTGGATATTGAATATCCCAGTAATATACATACACTTCATAAAGATTTGCCGTTTTGCCCTCAACACTTAACGCCCTCTGGTTCTAAACAAAGTAAACTAATGGCAACACTGTATTCAAAAGAGAAATATGTTATACACTATTTAAATTTGAAACAATGTTTAAACCACGGTCTAAAACTTTTACGAATTTATAGAGTTTTAAAATTCAAACAGTCTGCTTGGCTTAAACCATATATCGATTTTAACACAAAATTACGAACGGAATCCAAAAATAATTTTGAAAAAAATACATTCAAACTAATGAATAACGCTGCGTATGGAAAAACAATGGAGAATGTACGTAAATATAAAGAGATTAAATTAGTAAATAAATGGGAAGGACGGTATGGAGCAAAAAATTTAATTTCTAAACCTAACTTTCATAGTTTTAAATTTTTTAAACCCATTTATATTGGTATGTGCATTTTAGATATTTCAAAGTTAAGTCTTTATGAATTTCACTACAACTTTGTTAAAACACACTGTCCATATAATTCAAAACTCTTATATACCGATACCGACTCATTAATTTACCAGTTTAACGATGTTGATATATATGAAATTATGAAAACAAATTTAAACAGATTTGACACCTCTGACTACAATTGTAATAACGTTTATAACATACCGCTTGTTAACAAAAAAGTTTTAGGTCTTATGAAAGATGAAATTAACGGTAAAATTATGACAGAATTTGTTGGTTTAAAAGCAAACATGTATGCGTATAAAGTACATAAAACTCAGACAAAAAAAGCAAAAGGGATAACGGAACCCAGTTTACGCAAAATCACTTTCGATGATTATAAAAATTGTCTTTTCAAAAAATTTATCTTAAAAGGCGATCAAAATCTAATAAAGTCTAAACATCATAACCTGTTCTCTATTAAGCAAAATAAAATTATTTTGAATCCACATGACGATAAACGGCTGGTAAATTCTAATTACACTGATACACTTCCATGGGGATATTCGGTATGAAAGCATGAACAACTGAAGAATTTAAAATCTCGAGATAAATGTAGACGATTTAAAAATTCAAAGTGTTAGCGAACGTGTGTTTACACACAGTGTATTGAAATGGATTCTACAAAATTTGGAGGAAATATCAATAAACGTCAAGGCTGATCTATTGAAATCTGATTCAGACGAAATTCCATGTAAAGAATAAAGGTAAATAATAAAAAAGATGTTTTTTTTGTTTAAACTAATGAATTGTAATTACAGTGATACACTCTCATGGAGGACTGCTACAACATAACAGTCAGTATACCTTCAACAGCTGAAGAAACAAGATGAACGGAGACGATTTAAAATTTGAAGTGCTAGAAGCTAGCGAACGTGTATTTACACACAGTGTAGTAAATAGTATTTTAAATAAAAACAAAAGTGTATTACTTTATGCGTTGAATCATGTGTATGTTGGTGTTGACATTTTAAATTACAAGATACTAAAAAATACTTCTACTGAAATTATTATGTGTTTATTTAAACAAAAATTAAAATTTGATTTATTTATCAGAACGTTTCTTGAAAACGGTTCCGATAAAATAAAATTATGTGAATTGTCACAATTCGCTAACAATGATGAAACATTAGATTTTAGTAAATTTTATAAGTTTTTTGTACTATTAAAAATGTGTAATAATGATTATAATTTAAATGTTGAATATGTAAACTGTTCTAATATATTGATAAATTATAAAAATATTGAATACTTTATCGATAAAATATTATGTGATGGATGCAAATTCTGCAATTATGCAAATTCAAAGTTTTTAGCAGACTTTTCCAATGCAGCAACACAGTTAAATATTAAACTATACTTCAAACCTCAAGATCGACAAGCTCATCAGCATATATTGAAATGGATACTACAAAATTTGGAAAATATAAATACCAATAAACGTCTAGGTTGGTCTACTGGACCTGATTCCGGTGAATGGCCCTCTGATGATCCTGATGATTATAACCTTACTTACCACTTTTTGAAAACGCTTTTATCATGTACACAAGGTAAAGAATAAAAATAATTAAATATATTTTTTATGTTTTATTTTAAAATTAATCATTTTCATACCCATCATCATCGTCATTATTTATATCTCATTTACTTCTATGTTTAATGTTTAATAAATCTTTTAGCAGTTCGTTTCCTTTTCCAAAACCTTTTGAATTCGCACCGAAATAAAAATCTTTTTCAAGATGTCAATAATGTTTGAGGGTAATAATTGAAACTACCAAAGTTAAATTATCATTTTTATTTCATTATAAAATTATTATACAGGTGATATACATTACTTAAAGCGCACACACAATTATCAGATGAATGGTAGAAACAACTGGGGTTCATCATTCTAATGGTAGGCTGCTCGTTCAATTCCATAACTATAGAATTAACATATTTTTGTATAAATATTTTTTTTTTCAACACCTTTCACATACATGGTATCGATGTTTTCAGTTAATGATTTTATAATTTCCCCGAATTGATAAACCGGTGTAAATCCATGACTCCAATTAATAGCGTGATGATTATAAATCAACCATTTCGCTTGCCGTTTTAAATCCTCAGGGAGTAACTTAAATGGAAATGGTGGTTTAAAAACAAAATGAATAACCTTTGTTCCATCGTAGGCAGCTAACTCTTTTGGTATAAAAACCTTGTCACTTGTTATAAATCCTTGTACATCAATAATTAAACACATATCTTATCTCGTTAACGTCTCCCGCAAAACTAAAACTATTATGACAACCTAGAGCGATTTTATAGATCCCGTTAATGGATTATATTTAATTACTCTATCATGAAGTATTAAACAATATGCAGAAGTATTATCAGCAACATTTTCATTTGTTTCAAATTCAATTCGAATGTCTACACTACCTGAATTTAAAATTTCATTTTGAAATGAACAATCAATTACAACTAAGGATACGCTATCTTTGAATTGCGTAGGATTTAGAAGTGGCTCATTAGTTTTATCGTAATAAGAATTTTGAAATTGAGCATACATTTCATATAATTTTGAGAACTGCTGTTTTTTAAAATTTAAATTTAAATTTTGATATGGATAAGCTTCACTGTTTAAAAATACTTTCATATTAGTTAAATTGATGTGTTCAAAAATACTCATGTTTTTATTCAATTTGTTTTTACGATCCGTTTGAAAACCTACAATTACATATCGCGGTTTTTCTAATTGTGTAGCAGATTTTACAGTCCAAGTATGTTGCTGAGTTTTTTGTAAAAGTGGATATTCATGCAATTCCCAGCTGCGAAACGGGACATCAAGGTCGACACCTTCACCAACAACATCTAATAGTTCCACTCGTTGAGCATCTGATACAGTAATATGCGGCACTTGCCAAATTATTTTTTCAATATTAACCTTAATATCTTCATTAGCTGCAGTGTTATAAATTGCATTAGTATCAGAATTACTTCTTATTAATACCAGTTCTTGACGTAATTTCACGAGAATTTTCTTAAAATCCTCAGCAAAACCAAGCAACCTTTTTAGAGATATGCATACATTAAGTGATCCAGAGGTCGGATCAGAAACTTTATACGTGTCTATGTACCACCCCGCATTGAACAAATGCTTATCTTCATTTGGAGTAAAAGAAATATAATTTTTCATAGTCGATGCAATACCCACATTTCTGACACGATCTATAACCTTTCCTCCAACTTCAAATCGAATTTCTTCAAACAAATGTGCAAACCCATTATTTACAAATTTTGCAGTAGTTGATACTGTATTATCTTTTTTTAATAGAGTACCCTCTATGTAAATGTAACTTTCACTGGGCAGTGTATAAACATCTTGTTGTTGAATTGGAATTCTAATCTCATCATTGTTATTATAAGAATTTGAAGCAAAGGAAGATGTGAATATTTTTCTGCATTTATAATTGTGTTATCATAATAAACTTTTTCTTTAACGTTTAGAATACTCATTGTGATAATTTAAATCCTAACGACTTTAAAAATAGTATTCGATCTGGTGTTAATCGTTTCGCTATCGATTGCATACTAGTTCTGTTTTCTTGGGAGCTTGTATTTAAAGAATGCTGAATGGAATTATATTTGATAACCATCGTGAGCGCGTTTCAAATGTAGTCTTATCGTGACGACCTCTCCTCTAAAATTGATCAAATGCCCATCCTGATCGACTATTTTAAGGCTTATGTTATCAATAACTTTTGTATTTATCGGCATATAAATTACATTTTGAGGAGTTTCAATTATTTTAAAGCCGGGTGGCACAGATGGGAAAAATTCATGTAAAGTATGAACAAGCTTATTATTATTATACGCTCCTGTGCTTATGTTGCATTCCAATCGTATGGTATTTGTCTTGAGAATATTGACTGGTAAACTAGATTCATGATCTTGATTGCTTCTAAGAGCGACATTATTGAATCCTAATAAATTTCTTATACTATCACCATATGTAAAATCTATTTTTGCATTTGACCTGATTGTACAAGTAAGAGTGTTATTATTTGAGGTAATACTACATTCAATAGCTAATTTACGTAATGAAATTGCTTGTTGTATGTAGGTATTTATATCAGTTAACTCATATGAACCTGTTGGAATTTCTATAACATGATTTCCAATATAAAACTTATTTGCTCCTACATCTATATTAGGAATGGCATTATATGCTTCAAAGTTAATTAATCCTAATACATAATTATCATTATCAAGGTAAATTGGTGGATTGTAATATGCATTCAATTCTGATGTATTACCAGTAAGAGTTAGTGTATGCATCCTTTAAAAGTAGATTGATCTATGATGAAATTATTTCAAAAATTGTTATATATATATACATATATATATATATAAACTAGGTGGGAGAGGGGTATGGAAACTAACATTTTTTTTTTAAATATTTATTTCATAATCTTAAAGAATTCATTTTTTTGGCTATCACATTTAAGTTTTCTAAATATAAAATATCCAGTTTAATTATGTTCAACCGTCGTTGAAATTCGACAATCCTTTGCCTCTGGAGATTAGATTGAGTTGTGGAATGATATCGATGGGTAACTGCTCTCGCTGTCTTCAGACGAAATATAGAGTCCTTTGGCAATCTCATCCTCCATATCTGTTAGACTGACATCATTAAATCTAGCTGGTAATATTAAAATACCAATGGCTAGTTCAAACGTCAACGGCTCGCCGAACTTGGTTTTCAATTTTTTTGCGCTTAAGACTTTATACTTTTTAGCTGTTGCCAAGTCTTTAACTTTAATGAGAGGTTTAATTTCACCAATTGCATTTAAAGTTTGTACGAAGGAACTCATTATAGTTGGATGAGATACACTGACGATGTGTAAAAATATTGTGGGCTTATATACCTAGACATTTTTGAACACGACGTGCCAGTATCGATGCATTGACCTCCACCCATCGGTGATTCTTATGACTCGATGACCTTCAGACGAGCCGACGACGATTTTTATACCCATCGTGAGCCGCGCGAGGAATTTTAATTCCCAGCTGCAAAACCTGTTTTTCCAGATGCAATTATCGAATGACCTCCAGACGCAGCCTTTTTTTTTTATGAGCCCAACGACCCCCCCCCCAGCCGTTTTTGACCTTCAACGGACCTCCTTGGACCTGGAGACCCTCTTCAGGGGACTTGTGAGTCAGAACCCGTCTTGAAAATCCTCGAGTGAGTTAGAACCCGTCTTGAAAATCCTCGAGTGAGTTAGAACCCGTCTAGTATAACTACTCCTCCGTTTCAGAGAGGGTTTACGATCAGCGAGTGTCGCTACTTCACCCCTTCGTAAGAGGCACCGGCGCGCTGCCGCCGGGAAAGTGTTAAAGACCAAAGGCCTCTTTGAAAGCAGCAGACGCACGATAAGCCTCGCCTTGACCTGCATTCGCCTGCGCTTCATCTTGGTGATGGCACTAGTCAACCCATTCAGGATGCCCAGAGTTCCGGCGGAGGTTCCCTTCAGCTGTGTCACAGATAAATTTAGCGCCGCTAGGTTCCTACGAATTTCCCCCAGCCAGCTCTCGATGATGCGAGGATCTCGAACATCCTGCCTGCAGAAGTTGTTCACACCTCTGACAAGGGTGTTTGCTGTCTCCATAATAGACATTTCTTAAAATAATAATAATAATTTTATTGCGTGCACTTTGATTTAACATACTTGGATTAACTGTGCCGTCTTGAAAATTAGCAGCGTGAGAGAGATATAGCAGATATATCTGTAAATAGGATAAATTAATATTTACGGATCTCCTATATTTATAAATATTGCAGGTATTTGTTTCTGGATTTAATTTTGTAAAATTGCAGACTCACCTATTTCATTATGATAAGCGTTACGAGTGGGCTGGTCTACACTGCTTTCAATCTAGGATAAAGATATATTCATAATTCAGTGATGCATTTATTAATTTGTAACGGTCCAAAAATAGCGTTGGCAGAAACGGCTTTTTAATAATTAACGGACGTATGGACCTGCACGGTAGGCAACCATGCTTGCATTTTTTTTTGTTGTGGTGACGCGTCTCCCCGGTGAGCGATTTTTAAATTCACCGGCGTAAGCGCCACCACGAAGGAGAACTACATTGACTCGTGCCCAAGATAGATCGTGCCAGAAGAACCGTTGCAGATAAGGTATTTCACCATCCGTTTTACGGGAATAATCAACGGTTCTCAACTAACCACCCTTGAGGGGGATTGAGGCATCGACTGGAGGGCAGAGAACACGCTCATAACACCGGAGTAAGTAGTTATCTCCTCTCCTCTTCGTGAAGCCACGTGTCCGGCCATTTTGATTAAGGCCATGCGTTTCTAGGCGTTTAGCTGCGGGCTAGGCAGCTCGGCCGGAACATTCCTGGCTGGAGGCCGCGAGCGAGCTCCAGGTCTACGACGCGAGCCGTCGCCCGTCCGGAGCTGTAGCAGTCACCAGCGACGACCACCCGGAACTCAGGCCAGATACAAATTCCAATAATATAATTCTTTTTGTGTGCTCGATTGAGCCATTTTTGCTGATTATTGTTTTGTGTGTAAATTGCGTCGACGTGTTTCGTATCGTACGTGTTTTGCGCTAGTGTACGAGAAAGGTCGCTCCCTCTGCCCTTTCAATCGCGCGATTAGGAGCTTGTTTTATTCGGCCGAATGGAATAAACCCTGCGCGAAAGGGTGGCGCTCGGAGGTATTTGTTTTCAGGAGCGCAGGACACGGTGTCCGTCTTGATTTGTGTGAATAAACGCCGACATCTTACCATACCAAACTCACACCTGTTATTTTTTGCTCCCCCCACGTTTTCTCTTTACAGTTTTCTATTTCATTCATTTCAGTTACAGTTTTACAGTTTTCTATTCTCACTACGAGATTTGAACCTGGTGGTGTTGACGCCAAACGGTCAGCGTTGTGACAGTTCGTGATTTCTGAACTTCGCTGACTGTCTGCCGTCCACCCACACAGGTAGGGTGGAGCCTCCCTTGCGACGAAGTAGCAACGAGGTAAAATTACGTGGAGCCTTTTTTTAACCCCCCCCCACTCTCTGACACCGAGAGCCTGGCCCTCGTCACTACTTCAAAGGGACCCCCCACTCGCTCCACGGCCTAACGCGCCGACTGCCCTTCAGGTACGTCACAAATTATTTATTTATGGCTCGCACAAATATATATTTTTTTTATTAGCTTACCTGATCAAAACTAGCTAACAAAAACACTAATAACACTCACTAGGAGATCTGTGATGGCAGAGAGGAAAATTCACAAGAAACTTGAAGGGCTAGCTGTAACCTTCGACACTGCTCGTCGTAAACTGGATTCCTGGACCGAAACATTTTGTTGAAATAGCCGTCGCTGGAGTGGGGTGTGAGGTCACACGTGTTCACGTCGACAGGAATGAACCTGTCGAAATTTTTTTGTATTTAATTTATGGGATCGTTAAAATTGATAGGTTTATCATGTCTGGCTTAATTCCCAGGCTCCCCCACTATTTTTTATGTCTCGTCTGGCGACCGGTTGTTTTATAATAATCATAAGAATAAAATTGATATGTTTATAGCATGCGCCCGCTACCCGCATTGGGTTTGAGTGTAGTTTGATTGGTCATTTCCACCTGTAATAAAGATCAGATTACACACGTGTCTGTCATTATCACTGGCTTAATTCCCAGGCCCCCACCACATTTTTTATGGCACGTCTGGCGACCGGTTGTTTTATTATAATCATAATGATAAAATAGATATGTTTATAGCATGCGGCCGCAACCCGCATTGGGTTTGGTTGTACTTTGATTGATCACTTCCGCCCGTAATAAAAATCGGATTACACACGTGTTTGTCATTATCAGATGGCGCGTTTAAGACGGGCGTCAAGAGTATGCACCCCGGGGGCAGCCCGGAGGCAGCTCGCGTTTGGTGGTGGGGCGGATGGGGCGCGGGGGCGGCGGCGATGCGGCGGTCCTTAGTCCCCGTGATTTGTGGTATCAATTTGACCTCTAATTATCCCCGCGGTGATTAGACACCCAATTAAAATCGCGGATCGCCAATTAACCTGTAGTTGTAATTAAAGTACCTGTAATTGAAGTAATGCACCTGCAATTGTTTCAATTATACCATTATTATCCTGAAATTGTGAATAAATTACTCGCAATTTCCGCAATAAACCCATTATTACTGCTCGCGGCGAATTAAAAGCGTCAATTCAATTAATCGAAATCTCTGCTGGGGGTAGTCTGGAAGTGTTGTTGTATAACTGCTGTTTATGTCCCTTAAATGTTCCTTTATTCTTAATTATTAAGGCCTGCCGGTTTGTCCTGTGTATTTTGCACCACAATCATTGCAGGTTATTGCATAAATTCCATTTTTATCTTTAAAGTTTGTTTTATTTTGAGCGTTAAATAGTTGTGTTTTGATTGTGTGTTTGGGTGAAAAAGATTTTTCAATAACACAATAAACAAAGTAATTAAAAAATCAACATACAATTATTTCAAATAACTGAACAAAATAAATAATAATACAATCATATCGAAAACACAAACAGAAAACAATAAAAATACAACATATTACAAATCACTCACAACTCAAGGAAACATAAGCAACAAAATTAACCAAACACTTAAACATTATAACATTAAAACATCTTTTTCAACCAAACACACAATCAAAACACAACTATCTAATGCTAAAGATAAAACGAACTTTTTAGATAAAAATGGAATTTACGCAATAACCTGCAACGATTGTGGTGCAAAATACATTGGAGAAACCGGCAGACCTTTAAAATTAAGAATAAAGGAACATTTAAGACATTTCAATTTAAAATTTTGGGCGACACCTACATTGTTACAATCACACTTTCGACATAAACAAAAATACTAAACGCTTATACAATACACATAATGGCTTAAAACAAATTTTATTAGAAGCTTTTGAAATAGATAAAACTATCAACACGGAACACAACATACAGTGCCTTAACGAACAAACTGAATTAACATTTAAGCCTCTTTACAAATTTTTAAATAATCCCTTTATCATATGAAACAATTAACTTAAACTTCAAATAGACATCTATCAAAATTTATACAAGGTGAGTTTTTTGGGATGTTTAGTACAGGGATCTCGGAAACTAGCGGAGATAGAGGGACGATTGAATGGGAAAATAATTGCAGTTCAACGAGCTCAATTTCATGAGCTTTTTGTTTTTTGGAAAAATTCAAGGCTAACTAGATTTCTCGAAAAAATATAATTGTTATTTGGTTCGGTGCCTATGGATCTGTCATTATTGACTTTAGAAAAACTGTGTAAAAGGAAAAGTTGTACGTAATTATGTGCTTAATAATACAGTATAACCGATTATTGTATTTAAGCTATAATTTTTTAATTATGACACGAAGTTGAGTTTTTTCTAATGGAAACCATAGTTGGCCATGATTTTATAAAAAAGGCGCTTCTTCAACTATTCTAATGAGAGACCACTTCATATAGTTATTTTTATAAATAATTAAATTATGGTTATTTTTTACATTTCATTTTCGAACTATACAAGAAGTATACTAGAACTACTAGAACTATATTAAAATGGCCATAATTTAATTATTTATAAAAATAACTATGTAATATGGTATATCATTACATTCATTGAAAACAGGCCTTTTTTATAAAGTCATGGCCGACTATGGTTTGCATTAGAAAAAACACAAATTTTTGTCATAACTCAAACATTATAGCATTAAAATATAACATTAAATAAAAAAAAATTGGTTAGACTGTTTTATTAAGCACATCTTCTTCTTCTGTTGCCTTACACCAATGTGCGTTGGCGAATTATCATTTATTGTATAATTGTTAAAGTTTTGTTTATTGCAGCTTGGCATATGTCGCCAAACTTTCTTATTCCGGTCCAGTTCCTGATGTTCCTAAGCCATGATAGCTGTTTACGTCCGATGCCCCTTTTGCCTTCTATCTTTCCTTCGAGTATGAGCTGGGGAATTCGATATTTTGGCCCCCTTAGTATGTGACCCAGGTATCCTATCTTGCGCTGCTTTATGGTGTTGAATAGTAGTCTGTCCACACCCGCCCTTCTCAGCACTTCCTCGTTGGTAATGTGGTCTACCCATGGGATACGGAGCATTCTTCTGAATGTCCACATCTCGAACGCCTCGATCTTGTTAATGGATGCTGCTTTTATCGTCCAGGTTTCTGCTCCATACAGTAGAACTGGCCAGACGTAGCATTTGACCATTCTGTGGCGGATTTCTAAGTTAAGGTTTTTATCGCATAGCAAGGGACGATAGCAAGGGATTAAGCACATAATTACCTATAACTTTTTCCTTTACACATTTTTTCTAAAGTCAATAATAACATAGCCATATGCTCCGAAGCCAAGAATTAGCCATGCAATTTTTCCACAAAACTAAAAGCTCATGAAATTGAGCTCGTAAAACTGCAATTATTTTCCCATTAAATCATCCCTCTATCTCCGCTAGTTTCCGATATCCCCATACTAAACATCCGAAAAAACTCACCCTGTATATAATTTCAAATATTTACAATTTAATAAAATCAAAAGATATACACAGCAAAATTGCGTAAGTAAATAACTCTTAATATATACATATAAAATAACCAAAACACTTATTTAAGAATTAATTTCACTTTCCGTTACCTAAATTAATACCCCCCAAAAAGATAGTTTCACACAATTTAATTTATATAAACACTAACAAATTAACTAATACTAAATAATTTATACATATTACAACAATAAACACATAACAAATATTATTATTATTTATATTTAAACATTTTTTATAACAAACTTAGCGCTAATTTATATTGAACATAATTATTGTATTCTTTGAAGACTTTTCACGCCTCTGATGATGGTTTTCTGAACAAACCGAAACTAGTAAGACAAAATAAAAATAAATAAATAATTAAATTAAATTAAAAAAATAACTATATAAATACAATTTAATACCTTAATTAAATAACTGGTAATGTGGATAAAACCTTAGACTTAATTTATATATTATTGTTAAAAATAAAATATGATGAATAAATACTTACACACATTTGTGTTTTCAAAAAATGGTACAATGGACTCGTGAACTGAAAATGGATAATTTCGATAAAGTCTGGAATTCGAAAATTTTCATGACATGACTTTCCCCATATAGTTTTATCCAGAAAGTAAAAATATTTGATTATGTTATCAATATTCGTGGTATATCTCAAATATATAACAACCTTTAATCTCCATATGCATAGTGTATTACACCTGTATTCGTTCCAATTAAATATTTTATTATGTTTATGCGTAGTAACTATCAGTTAATGAGAATTTTATCAATGGCTTAGTGTCATATCAACAAACAGTACAATCATTATGTAAAAGTATTCTCATTATATTGCTGTCCAATTCATTTTCAATATACATATATGTAACAACGCAGCACACACACACACATTGAATTATTAAGGATTCAAATAACCCATGTAAGCATTTTAATTAATATAATTTAGTTTATAGTACTATGCGCGACAAAAAAGGGGAAAACTCTTAATAGATATGTTGGTATTATTTTATTAGACTGAACCAGGCTTTAAACAATTTTGGCATATAAATAAATGTTTCAAATTATTTTATATAGTATCCATAGTAATATCAGACACATTCACGTTAGAACATATTAACTATCCCATTTTTTTATGCGCTTAGTACATATAGGCGGATTTAATTTAATATTAGTAACCAAATCTAGTAACTTTACTGACTATTATCTTGTGTTGCGAACTTTCAAGTAACCGAAAGTTTCGCATTGTAAAAAGGATATTAATGAGGTTATGTGGAAATGTCAACGAAATATAGTTTTAAATGTTTAAAATACCCTGTGATTTTGTTATTTCGCATCTTGTTTAATAGTTTTGCATTTATGTATATTCATTTTCTAAGAAAGGTTGGTCGACTTGTGTTAATTGAAATAAGTGACAATGATAATGAAATATTGCTGTCAATAAATGTCTATTTTAAACCTGTGTTATCAATCACCTAGTTAGCTCAAAACGAAATAAACTAATCTATACCAATCGCACTTGGAAATATTCCTAATGGTTACTCGCATTAAAAAAAATCCGACTATGTAATAAAATATATATATATATATATATATATATACAGGGTGTCTACGCTAAACCGTTCGATAAACGTTTACGGGGTTGCCGTTCTTCTAAAAATTTCAAAAAAATTCTCGTCACACGGTTGAATCAGTTATCCTCATGTGAAATATTTTCAACTTTCTATCACTTCGGGTTCTACCGGAAGTAGCACCAACTTTCTTATTTTAAATAGAACACCCCATATATTATTATATTTTGGAATTATTCGCTTAAAATGGATCATATTTTGTAAGAACGTATGTACTCTTTCAGTTCTCAAGAAAAAAATGTTTTTCTAAAATTTTAACTCTAAAAGGTGGCCTAAAATCTGTCAATAACTTCTCTTAGAAATAAGATAAAATAATAAGTTACATTCTAGTTGTACCTAGAGGATGCCTCTATGAGCAAAATAATTGCAAACTGTCAGTTTTGATAATAATTGTTCATAAAATGTCACTATCTAAGTGCCCTCTAAAATATCTCGTAATTCATTTTTTTTTAATAGAATGACCCATTTTTTATCACATAGCACGATTGGAAGAAAATTTTACTACAAAAAAGTATGATGCAACCATACTCCTAAAGCAAGTATTTTTTGAATTATTTCGTAGATTACTTTTTCGTTGCATTTCTGCAGGGTATAATTTCCCATGTCACAAGTGCACTTTAGTAGGCATGTGATGTGCTATTGTTTGCCGCTATTCTAATGCAATCTGTCAAATAATAAAACCATTTAGAATAAAGTATTACAGAAATCAAAATCAACAAAATGAATCATTACACAAATCAACAAATTATTAATTTATTCTTTATACATGGCAACTACGATAGAATTGATGCTTGAACATGTAGAGTATTCAATGAAACTTATCAACATTTGCCGCTGATGAATAAAACAATATAGAGAACACCCCATATATTATTATATTTTTTTAATTCCTCGCTTAAATTGGAACATATTTTGTAAGAACGTATGTACACTTATCTCTCCCAGTTTTCAAGAATTTTTTTTCTCCCAATCGTGCTATGTGATAAAAAATGGTGCCATTTAAAAAAATTGAATTACGAGATATTTAAGATCGCACTTAGAAATTGACATTTTATGAACACTTATTATCAAAATTGACAGTTTCCAATTATTTTACTCATAGAGGCATCCTCTAGGTACAATTTGAGATGTAACTCATAATTTTATCTTATTCTTAAGAGAAGTTATAGACAGATTTCAGGCTACCTTTTAAAGGTTAAAAATTTTGAAATATTTTTTTTTTAACTGGAAGAGACGTTTTTACATACGTTTTTACAAAATATGTTCCAATTTAAGCGAGGAATTCAAAAATATTATAATATATGGGGTGTTTTATTTAAAATAAGAGAGTTGGTGCTCTCTAGTTTCTTCTAGAATGGCTTTAGTTCCCATTTAAATTTCTGAATTTGAGTACAGTTACGCCTACTTCCGGTAACTTTCGAGAATCGGAACTACGCCACTAAATTCATCAGGAAGGCTTAAGTCATGCTATTTTGTTTCGGAACCTGTATGACGTCATACTTTCGGGAACATGGTCTACGCTGGATGCGCGACACATTAATGTTTATTCCGTTAAGTATGTCATTTATAAAAAACTTTTCTTACAAAATATGTTTCTTTTTAAAATACCTATCCAACGATGTCACATACGACCTAGGTTCCTATTTAAAATTCTGAAGTTGAGTGCAGTTACGCCTACTTCCGGTGACTTTCGGAAATCGAAACAACCTCCATTAAATTCTACAGGTAGGCTTTTGATATGATATTTTTTTCCCGAACTTCTAAGACGTCACATTACCGAGAAAAAGGCCTGGGACGGGTGGTCTGAATCACCCTGTATATATATTGTTACGTTTTCGTTGCCTGCCACTTCGGCGCCAAATGTTACGTTTTGTATATTTACTCTACCTATTTTATTAGTGTTGAATATTTAAGCATTTACTTGTTTTGTAACTTTTTGTTCTTTCTCTTATCTCAGGTTCAATAGTAGGTTCAATCATAACTAAATAGAGTTTTGTTCAAATACTTTAATGAATTGAAAATAACCAAATATTAAAACGTCTAATATAAACTGAACTAAACAAACAAATCAAAAACAATAGAAAACAAAATTATTAAATAAATATATAATAAATAAAACAAAATAAATCCTATATACACAAGCCAACTTATGTGATAATATGACTCTTGCACTTTACGCAAACTTTCTACTTGCAGTTATCTTCTTGTGGTTCCTTGATTACGTCGTCCTCTTGTCCCTGCTTTCCCGTCTGATCCGTTGTTGATTCCCACAAAAGTAAACAGCTACTTTTGTGTGCGAAGTTGAGCGGCTTGAAGTCCTGATTTTTTAATATCTCCGTCACGGCTCCTATCTTGTTGAACTCCTCTCCTGGTTGACTGTCTTCTTCCAGCAATATGTCCAATCGTTGAAACCCCGTTAATATTTTGTAATGTATTCGTATTAGAATCGCAACATCTCCACCCGCGATCCACACGCGTCTCTCCCCCTCGTCAAACTCATTGTTGATTATTTTCGACTTTCCATTATTCAATTGCCCAAGCGTCTATGCACGAAGTCACCTGTCACCCGTGGTAACCGATCAACAACCTTCATCCGCGGATTGCTTTGTATATTTGTGCATACTTGTTCATATTCACATTTACAATATTTACAATAATTTTTGTTAGCTTGTGCCCTGTAGATTAAAATTCTATCTAAAACTTATATAATAATAACAATAAATTTATTCTAATTAATCTAAATAAATACTACAAATACCATCAATATATATATAAATATATATATATATATATATATATATATATATATATATATATATATATATATATATATATATATATATATATATCAGATTTGAATCAAAATAATTAATAAATCTAATTTTTAAGGTTCTTATATTATTATTTGGTAAGTACTCACTGGTAAATAACTATTTTTATTGTTTTTATCATTTATTTATTTTATTTCGCCTAATTAGTTTCGGTTTTTTTAAAAGCCATCATCAGAGGCACGATGTGTACGAAGAATGCAATCATTCGGTTACATGTAAATTAGAGTTAAGTTTGTTATAAAAAATGTTTACATATAACAAACTTAACTCTAATTTAAATGTAACTTAATTATTGTACTCTTCGTAGATATCTTGCCTCTGATAATGTTTTTTTAACTAAAACTAGTCAGGCGAAATAAAATAAATAAACTAAATAAACTAAAATTAAAATAAATATTTACCAGAAAGTACCTACCAAATAATAATATAACAACCTTAAATACATAACTGGTATTTTATGGATAAAACCTTAAACTTATATCTAATTTTGTTGAAATACAGTTTACTAACAACATATTTAGATGTACTATTTTTCATACAATGGTGTAAGAGGTAACCATTGAAATTCAAAAATGAGAATGGATTTTCTTGAGTAGCTGTGCCCAATTATTTATTGGGAAATATAAAATTGAATCATTATTTAATACTTAAAGAGTACTTACTAAAGAACGGTCTTCAACAAGTTGTATAAGTACCATCCAACAATTCTGAAAATTTGATATCCTTCCCTTTACTTGCATTGTGCCCGTTGTTTCCAGGATCATTCGTATTTGATTTCTTATCTATCTTGGGGTTACAAATCCTACAATGCCTCACATATTCATTGCTCTGTCATGTGCCTGTTAAAAGGCTATGAATAGTAGTTTTAGAAGCACTGTTACCCTATAACCAATATAATTATTTATAGCTTTCCTATTTCATACAACCGCTACAATGATTATTGAATGTATATTTATATGGATGACAATACTTCTAGTAAGTTATTACTGGATTAATAGACATATACTTATTGTTGGAGGACGTCTGCCTTGCCTGAAAAGATTCCCAATAATAGGAAATGCATATCAATTCTGGGGAAGTGGTCAACGTAAGGTAGTCTAGTTCTTCTAGATTGTTTTTATTGTGATACATTATTTCAGATAACCAAGACTTAGTACATTCTCTGAGCACTATTTATAAGAGGTTGCTTGCTATTTGGATGGGGCCACTTTTGTACGTTACTATATTTACTGCGAAGGATACTGAAACCATTTTGAAATCTAGAAGTATTATAAAAGCAGCTGGATACAAATTTTTAAAACCCTGGCTTGGAAACAGCATATTAATTAGTGAAGGTAATTTATAAACAATATTTCTTATCTGTTGTTGTATAGTAGGTAATTGTTGCCCATTATATTATCTGTGCCTGTAATACAAGTTTTCGCGGTCAATATACAGGGTTCTGCAACAGTGCGTCGAGCTTTCCTAGCGCCTGTCCCGAAGAGATAGAAAAAATGTATCGTACAAAAAGTTTTTTGTTTAAAAATATTTATGCTGTAAAATTATTTTCAAACATACAGGGTGTCCCAATTTTGCGGAATAACAAAAACAAACTTTTTTTTAAATGGATCACACTGTATTTATTCAAGTTTCTGATGACATTTTTCAACCTCTACAATGTTATCTATTTAGTTTTGGATTATGTTACAGTGTTAACAATTTACAATTTTTTTCTCCAAATATCATACATAAGGAAGCTTAACTTAAAAAAATTGTAGCGACCTCATTTTTTGAAGGCAAGAATAAGTTTTAGCAATAATATCAGTGTGGTTAATAAGCAACCTTTTTGTAGTGAGCAATTTTAATTTAGTAATACAGGGCATCCAGAAAAAAATTCCAAACTTTGCAAATTTCAAAGCGGTATAACCCTTTTTTTAATGGAATGCCCTCTATTTTATGTCATTATTCGACACGTTTTTTTTTCTCTTCAATTTGATGGGGCATACCTTATGTCTAAACCCCATAGTTGTTGAGATATTCAATATTTTTCCCAAAAGTAACCATATAATTACATTTATATGCAATGAAGTTGGTCGTGCTAAGACAAAACCACTGTCAAAATGTAAGTAAATATCAATGTGAGATGAACACATTTTGAACATTTCTGTCCTATCGTTTTTCTTTTGCATTCATAATTTTGTTATCTCTCATGGTTTTGGAATAAAATAATTAATCGTATTACAGAAGTACTTCTACTATTTCACTATTTTTGTTCATCTCACATTGATTCTTACTTACATTTTGACAGTTGTTTTGTCTCAGCATGACCTATTTCAGTGCATAGAAATGTAATTAAATAGTTACATTTGTGAAAAATATTGAATATCTCAACAACTATGGGGTTCAGACATAAGATAAGCCCCATCAAACTAAAGAGAAGAAAAATACCCATCGAATAATAACATAAAATAGTGGGCATTCCATTTAAAAAAGATCGGTTATACCGCTTTTAAATTTGTAAAGTTTGACTCTTTTTTTGAACGCCCTGTATTACTAAATTCAAATTGCTCATTACCAACATGTTTCTTATTAACCACACTGAGAATAATGCTAAAACTTATTCTTACCTACAAAAAACGAGGTCGCTACGATTTTTTTTAAGTTGAGCTTGCTTATGCATGATATTTTGAGAGAAAAATTGTGAATTGGCATCACTGTAACATAAACCAAAAATAAATGGACAACTATGTAGAGGTTGAAAAATGTCATCAGAAAACTTAAATAAATACAAGGTGTTCCGTTTAAAAAAATATTTATTTTTGTTATACCGCAAAATTGAGACACCCTGCCTATTTGCAAATAATTTTACGTCATAAAGATTTCTAAACCAATATCTTTTTGTACAAAATATTGTTTTCTATCTCTCACGGGAAAAGCGCTAGGAAAGCTCGACGCACTGTTACAGGACCCTGTATATATTTGACATCTGTACACCAGTACATTGCCGACAGATATTTCACCGCCGAATAAATCAGCGAAAAAGGGGCGATGCTCGACTACATTCAATTCACGAACAATTCCATGCCAAACTCTGAAAAGATTAATTATGCATCAAACTCTTCACATAAAATAATTCAATGATTAAATATTATTGTATAAAATAAGTCAGAATGATATTCTCCGTAGGCAACATATTAGCGTAGTGTCACCTCTAATTACGCTGTGGAGGCGAATTGTTCTTAGTGTTAAGTTTGCTTAAATATAAATATTAGGTATAACTACCTGTAAATAAGTCTTGTAAATATAAATTATTTAATGTTTTCAAATTTGTAACTATACCGATCGTACGCAATATTAGATTTCAAGCAGCCAAACTTATCGCCTTGAACAATTCAATATAAAGTTTTCATAAAGTACAATTACCCGCTGAACTGATTGTGAAAAATTATTTGTGTCTAAACCCTATTCAATCAAATCATCGCTAAACAATAACCACCATAATAATATACAACCCACAATAATTATACATAATATTGCTATATAGTTTTTCTTAAAAAACATACCATATCTCATTAAGTTACTGAAGCGAAACAGCATGATATTTAGAATTGAAACTGAAATAGTTTGTAAAATACAGGCCATTTCGATTCGAATGTATATGTTCCAGGTGAGAAATTTAAGCACAACAGAAAACTTGTATCATCTGCCTTTCACATTCCCAATTTAAAACAATACATTGGAGTATTTAGTAATTACGGCGAGGACCTTGTAAAGAATTTGGAGAGCCTGGCTGATGGAGATGAATTTGATGTTCACCCATATTTGAGCTTATCAACAATGTTCGTTCTATTAGGTAAATGTATACTGGTTTTTTTATTATTACAAATAATTGGTTGCTCCTGATATATTTTAGAAACATCAATGGGTGTGAAGAAGGAAACCTTGGGAACGAGGGCATTAGAATACTCGAAAGCTGCTTCCAGGTAAATATAAAGATGTATGTATGCAAAGGATAGAATGAAATAATCCTCGAAGAGTTCAGACTTACATAATGGCGATCTGATTGGTGATAAATATTTCTCAGAAAATAAATATTTGTTCGTAGCTCTTTGGGCTCCGAGACCAAAGAAGGCATGCGAAGTAAAGCTAATTGGGTTTTATTCTCTTACGGTGCTACTATTAAAATAATAATCTCAAAATTATAAACTTTTTGAATAAATTTTTCTAAAATTTATAAATCAAAAGCGATTTCCAATATTGCAACTACTCTATTATTATTTTTATGCTAACTATTAAACCAGTTGTTTACAACGTGATTGCCATGGCGGAAACTACAACTACAATAAGTTGTTGCCGCCCATTTTACCGCCCACAGTAACCAAATATTATGTTTGCAATTCCATGTAATTGGTATGAAACAACTTAAGTTAATCTGACAGTGCTTGTAACCAGGAAATAATTATTCATTGTTAAACTATAACTTCTCTATTGATTAAATTTATAAATTATATCATATTTCATACCTCTCTGCCGATTTGAATGGAAGCAAATCGACGGTCGCCTCGGCGGCTGAGGCTAATACCGCATAATACCGCATGGAAATTCAACTGAATTTCAGTAAATTATGGTACCTAATGCATGGTACCTCCTGAGGAGTATGATTTTTTTTAAAACGAATAAACCCACTTCCGTTATGAACTGTCAGAACAACTAACGGATTATGTTTAATCTGCCAATAGTCCACACCAATTGTTTCACCTAATCAACACATGAACACTATGACACTACATCACCATGGTAACCAATTGTTATGTTTGCAATTACAAATAACGACAATTTGGGATACAATATATTTTTGTAATCGACATGAGCTCAGTTATGCGTAAAACGTTGTACGTACCAAGGTCAAACCTCGGACAAACACGACAGACAAATGAAGGCCCTCCGCTCCGCGTCTTGCCTCAAACATTGTCCGCGAGCGTAAACTATTGCTTTCTGTCCTAGATACGTAAATAACTATAATGAGCCCATTAAAGATAGTCAAGCGCTCTATCCAAAATGTAATTTAATAATAATGTGTTACGAAGCCAATTCAATTATACTTGAAGGGCTACGGGGATGAACTATTCCATGTTGGCTGTTTTCCAGAAAACTAAATTAAAAGTTTTAAATCTAATAAAAGAAAGATTGGATGATTAAAAAAATTTCCAATTATAATAGATCTACTGTGACCACAGATGAATTAAAATATTGAGCAAAACATAAAATAGACGTAAGTAAAACTATTAAAAACAAATATTTTTAATAGCAAGTCGTGGACTTTGATCGTTTTTAACATTTATGTACCCCCGCGGCCATCCAAAAGTAAACAAAAGTTTTTTTTTATAGTTTGATATTTACTTTTAATCATAGGCGTCCAAATATCACAGTTTGAATAGTAACTCATGCTGTACGTACGCCAATGAATAAAGACTAATTTAATCTAATGAAAAATACGGAAATTTTCACAAAGTATCGTTCACTTTTTAAATGAAATACAAATTACTGTTAAATATACTTACTATATACATATACCGTGAAATTGTTTTAACTCTGAAGATAATCAATACAACGTCCCTATGTTCAATTTAAAAAAAACACATGTCAATAATTTGAGAGTATTAGCTATGCAGCCAATTATACCATAAAACTGTAAAATTTTCTGTCGAACCAGCTGTCACTTAAGATCATTCAAGTAAAGTTAAGAGGCCTCTTTAGTCACCGGAGATCAGAGTCTAGAGAGAGCGCGATTTGTAGAAAAGAGATCTCCGATGCCGGGTGGGCGTCATGGTTTGGGTCGGATAGACGCCGAAAGAGACAGTGGGGGTACAGCATGTGAAACGCCAGATTTGAAGACTATCACTTTATAATCGTTCGTCTCAACCGCGACAAGCCGAATGGGATCTTTGACTTTTCGTATTTTTCGTTATTTTTGCGCCAAACGTTGTATGAAGTAAATCTAAGTAAAACAATTAGCGAATTAATAATTTTAATACAATAGTAATGAGTAAAATTATATCAGGTTATATAGGAAATACGAGTACACAGGATATGTAATAATGACAAAAATAGTAGACAATATAAAGTCTAATTTATTTGACGCACCGAAATATTGAAGTATGTAATTAAATTATATACACAACGAATAAATAGTAACATATATATGAACAATATCATTAACTACTGTAGATTATAGTATGCGGAAGTGTTTATTATAGATATGGTGCAGATTAAATAAAACACGGTATATAACTTGGAATGTAGATTTTACTTAGCAGAGCGCACAATACAACACACGTCAGTCGCTGACGGCCATTACTCTTGTTATGTTTATTGCTCCTGCATACTACGTCAAACTCTGCTGCTCATGCGCACTCAAACATGGTGCACATTCGGTTGCATACAGTGACAACCGTACAAGTAAATATATCATTGCGCTTTTCATCATTGCACTCAACACTTCCCCTCAATGAGAAAGGCAAAACAACCAAATACAGGGTGATAAAAATACTTAAATCTAAAAAAGGTTACACAAAGAACTTAACTTAGCCGTTTAAAACTTAGTATTAATGTTTAACAATAAAGGAATGTTTCATAAAATATCTCAATTCAGTATTTTGTTTCTTAATATTTCAAACTGTGTCTTACCCAAACACTTAGTAAATACGTCTGCCAGCTGGTTGCCAGACTGTACGTATCGTATTTCGACTTCCCCTTTTTCTACCATGTCTCTTACAAAATGATACTTAATATCAATGTGTTTTAGTCTGTTGTGGCATTCGGGATTCTTTGACACTTTTATTGCGCCTTGGTTGTCTTCGTATACTACAGTTATGTCGTTTACAATTATGAAATCATTTACAATCTTTTTTAACCAGCATGCTTCGCTGCATGCTAAACTTAAGGCTACGTATTCCGCCTCTGTTGAAGACATCGCAACACATTGTTGTTTTCTCGAAAGCCACGATACCATACAATTAAATAGTTTGAAAATGTATCCCGAGGTAGATTTTCTTGTGATCTTGTCACCTGCCCAATCGGCATCGGCAAAGCCCACTATTGTTGCTTCCTTTTCAGCGCATTTGTATGTTAGTTTGAGGTCTAAAGTCCCTTTTATGTACCTCAGAACTCGTTTCAGAGCCAACAATAGTTCGGCGCTTGCACATGTTTGATATCTACTCAAAATATTTATTATGGCACAGATGTCCGGTCTTGTACCCATTGCGGCATACATTAGGCTGCCGATCATTCCTCTACATTCTTGTTCTGTATTATTATTTTCGGACGGCGGTTTATTCAGTGTACTAAAGTCCATGTTTTGATCAGCCGGTGTCATGGTACTTTTACAATCGAATATATCATATCGTTTTAAAATCTCAGTCAAATACTCCTTTTGATTTAGAGTAGTTATTCCCATTTCAACATTATGGTTTACTTTAATCCCCAGGTAAGTATTTATCCCGCCCATGTCCTTCATTTTGAAGCTTAATTTTAGTGCTTCTTTTATGTTCTTTACGTTTTCTTCATTTTCTCCGCAAATTAGAAGATCGTCCACGTACAGTAGTATGAATGTTTTTTTGGCATTGTCGCTTTTAGTAAACAAGCATGCATCATTTTTAGATTTTATGAACCTTTCTTTGATCATTAATTCGTTAAACCTTTCGTACCAGTACTTGGGCGACTTCTTCAATCCATACAGTGATTTGTTTAATTTACAGACTTTACCTTCGTAACTTCTTACCCCTTTTGGCAAGGTTAAATATACATCCTCGTCTATTCTTCCGTTCAAGAAAGCACTTTTAACATCTAGCTGGTAGATCTTTAGTTTTAGTTTACATGCTAAACAAACCAGAATTCTAAAAGTCTCTAGTCTCGCCACGGGGGTGTACGTATCACTTTCGTTTTCAAGTTCTTGTTTAAACCCGCGCACAACTAATCTCGCTATGTATAGACTTTTACCGTCTTCACTTTGTTTAATTTTAAATACCCACTTGCAATCGATGACTTTTTCGTTACCACACTCACTTGGATTAACAACAGACCACGTTTCGTTTTCATTTAGCACTTTTATTTCTTCTTCGATCGCGCACTTCCACTTATGCGCATCGGCGCTCGACATAGCTTCTTCATACGTAATAGCCATGAAACTTGTATGGTAGTCGTTTAGCCACTCTGGTGGCCTTTTTTTCCTCGTTGTCCTTTTCGGCGTTTCTTCTTGTGGTGCTGGTTCGGCGTCTCGGTGAACTTCGGCGATGACTTCATCTTGTACTTCTTCTAGTTGTTCCTCGACGGGTGCATTGTTGATTTCTTCGGTATCTTGGTCAGTTACAGCGGGTGCTTCCTCAACTGTAACTACCTCAACTTGCGGTTCAGTGTTCGTTGTTGTCGTAAATATGACGTCTCGCAGTACCTCAATTTTTCTTGTATCTGGATAAAAGATTCTGTATCCTTTTGTATTTTCAGCATACCCGATAAATAATCCTTTTTTGGCCTTGGACTCCCACTTTCGGCGCTTTTCTTTCGGAATATGAGCATATGCGGTGGTGCCAAACACTTTAAGGTCATTGATATCAAATGGCTTATCATGCCACAAATCGAATGGCGTTTTACCCTTCACACTGCTTTTGCCCGTTCGGTTTAAAATATACGTCATATGATTAACGGCTTCCGCCCACAAATTTTGATTGAGTTTCTTTGCAATTAGCATCGTTCGTGCGCCTTCTGCAAGGGTTCGATTTTCCCTCTCGACTACGCCGTTCTGTTCGGGTGTATAGGCAACGGTTAGTTGATGAATTACGCCAAGATTTTTCGCGTTTGGGTAAAGAGGCCTCTTAAGTAATGTTTGTGAAATTTATTTTATACCATGCAAATGAGAGCATAAGTAATTGACGTTTTTCAATCACTTATCCCGATACCCAACTCCATCAATGAGAACAATTTTAAACATTATTTAAAACTTTAACAACCCGGATGCACTGAGTATAAATATCATAAACGAATTAGATCAAAAAATTAATCAGGTAACAGGAGCAGGTAAGGAATGGTACGTTATTTTAATAAATATACGAAATAGCCACCTTCAGGTTCTAGACAATATGCCAGCCTATTGTAAAAACCTTGAACAGCATTTATAATGAAATTGGGATCTTGCTCATTGCAAGCATGCCTTGTCCGATCTTTTAGTTCTTCAATATAATTTATTATAATATTATTATAAATTTTAGTTTTTAGATGCCCCAAAGGAAAAGGTCATTTCAGAACAAATCTTGTGACTTAAGCCCAAATCTTCCTCCCTTCCCAAATCCAACGCTCCGCGAAAAGTTTATGTATAGCCATGCTCACATAAATCTAGTACAAACAATTTAACATTGCCATATAAAATTGCTACTGTAACCTAATTTCTTGTACTAGATTTATGTTAGCATGACTGTACATAACATCCTATCATTGCAGTGGAAAGTTACGCTCCATCTATTTGAAACCAGACATCATTGACATTCAAGTTTTGGATCTGTGCAATTATTTATGTACGAAGTAATACTAGAAGGAATTAGAATTTAAATTACCGTCGATGAAAAATGGGCCAATTAACGAATTATTAATAACACATGCCCATACATTAGCCCTACTCTTGTATTGAGTCTTTGTTAAATTTTGGAGGTGCGGATTAGTCCTTGACCAATATCTGTAAGGAACGAAATTACAAAGAAAGAGGATATGAAATATCAATAACTGATCATTTTTAAAAATTACTTCACCATCAAATGTAAATGATGCTTTGTCTGTAAATACTATTTTGTTCTAATAATACTTCATTGTTATTTACTAAATTAAACATAACCACACCAAAATTTGTTCTTTTAATTTTGTCATCATTAGTTAGTAGATGGTGATTTCTAAATTTGTAAGGTTTATATTTAAATTCTTTAAAAACCTTTCTGATTGAAGAAGACGAAACTTCAAAGTATGTTTTCTTCTGCCTAGCATAAGATGTTAAACATAGTTTTTTGTATTAAGGCATAGTTTGTTCTAATTCGTGTGTTGTGTTTATACTCAGCGCATATGTGGTTGGTAAAACTTGAAATAATGTTAAAAATTGTTCCCATTGATGAAATAGGTCTTTTTCGATAAGTGACTGAAAAAACGTCACGCACATTTCTTATGCTCTGACTTGCATGGTATAAATGCATTATTTGGATCTTTTCTCCTATTAAATACATTTCTTTAATGTATATTAGCCCAATAAAAGTTCAAACAACTTGACAATTCTATTTATTTTGATTGTCCATCAAATTTTTATTTTGACGTTACCTTGGGCACTTAATAACATCCACGCATTGACCTGTGTTTTTAAAAATTGAACATAGGGACGATGTATCGACTATGTTCAGAGTTAAAAAAATGTATACTATACTATATAATATACTCAGTTAAGCATTTGGTCAAAGTAGTCCTTCTCCCCATCTAATACTTTTTTCGGCGTATATTTTTGCCCTTCCATATATCTGTACCTTACTGGTTTTTGGTCTAAGGCTTTCTTTTTCTTTCTTACTCCTTGGTATAAATTTCTGATTTTATTGTTTCTGTAGTCCTTTTCTATAACCTCAATAATTGTTTCGTAGTGTATCCATCTTTTTATTTCTTAATAATTTCTTAAGCTCGTCAGAATTTTTGTTCTTATTGTATTCCTATTTGTTATTGCCTTTTTACATTCTTCATCAAACCAGTCTTTCTTTTATTTTTTTCCTTCTTCTTTACTGCATTTTTTAGCGGCCTGTTCAAGTTTTGCTTTAAGTTCTTCCCATCTCTAGTGTATGTCTTTTATTTATCCTCGACCGATATCACTTAGCTTTCCTATCGTTACTTTCGTGTACTTCTCTTGTTCAATTTTGCTTCTTAGCCTCACGACCTTGTTGTTACACTTTCTCTTTATTCTCCTGTTTCTTATTTCTGGAATTACATGTTTGTGTATTGCTCCTACTAAGCAGTGGTCCGAGTCTGTGTCCGGTCCCCTGTATGCTCTAATGTTTTTAGAGCATACTAATGTTTTAAACACGAAACCGACGGCCAAATTTACGTGTGGACATACCTTTGGTGTTTTTGGTTTGCACGGCTAGTAAATTGACCCGACGTTCTGTTAACTTCCATGGACAGCATGTTTTTGGTAGGTTTACACATGGAATTCACTCTTCACATTCCTGAATTATCCGACATACAGTGTTTTTTTTAATATTTTGTCCACAAAAAATGTTCACTATATCTCATTTCAACAGCTCTCCAACGTCCAACTAAGTTGTAGATAGACTTTCGAATGTCTACTTTATACGCAATTTCGCGAAGGTCAGCCGAAAATGTGAAATATCAAAAAAATTGACAAGTCCCCTACCAACATGTTTCTCCATAGTTGACCAGATAAGTAATAGTTTTACTATATCACGTAAAGCATTAAAAAAAAAAACTTATGTAACAAGTGTTCAACTTGGCCGTTCAACTTGGCGTATGCTCGGGGCCGGCGGTTAAAAGGGTCCCACACTGGCTACTTATTGTATTATAAATATATTTCTTTTAATTCTTTATTCACTTTTTAATTTACTGGACCACTCCTTTCCATACCCACGTCATACAAATGCCCAGGGCCTCCAAATCCAAAGCACTGCCCTGTATTTATTATCAATATTGCATATAATTATTTTTAGATTGGGGAACTGTGTACATGCTCGAGCATATAAATTTTGGTTGCAACCAGAGTTCTTATTCAAATATTCCAATGTGAAAAAAGTACAGGATGAATCATTGAAAGTTGTACATCCTCTCACCGATAACGTTGTACGTGAAAGGAAGAACTTTTTAGAGACATCAAGAAAAAATCAGGATTCAGTTGGAGAAGATCAGAAATGGCCTATATTTATCGATAAATTTCTACAGGTTAAAGATGATAACGGCATTGGACTAACCGATCAAGATGTCAAAGATGAAGTAATGACGATGATGTTTGCGGTAAGCATAATTTCCATATCTGAAGCATCAAACGTAGACAATAATAATTACAATTTTTACCTAATAAGAGCACTGCTGCTCCAAAATGTACTTCATATACAGGATGATCAAGATAAGAATGAACAGCATGGTGATTTCGGAAACCGTAAAAGTATCAAAGGCTATTAAATAATTTGTTGCGCGGTTTAATGGTCAGTTATATTCTTTTAAGAAAACCAGAAAATTCCGCTTACTTCCAGAGATATTAGACAAAATCTAAAATTTTGCGATTTTGGTTTTATTTAAGTTATTTGAAAAGGTATAAAAAAACGAAAGACATTGTCTCATTGCAATTTTTTTAGCTCTATAACGATTATAAATTTTCAGTGCAATGTTTCGGTCTGAAGAAACCATCATTAACTTTACTATTCTATATGTCCCGTAAAAAAGTACATCCTGTATTAGATTGCATTTCCAATTATACATTCAACGATTTATATCACAGTATGGTTTCTCACATTTTAATTCAGAAAAAGGTTTGTTAATACATTTCGAACATTTTGGTGTAGTAGGCGTTAAAATTATGGCGACAAAGACAAAATTTATTACCTGATGACGCAATTGCAAGATTTAGGATTTTGTGGAATATCTTCGAAATTATGCGGAATTTTTTTAACTGAATATTATTGACCTCTAAATTGCGCAACTTTTCATAATTTAACAACCTTTGTAACTTTCACGGTTTCAGAGATCTCCATGTTATTTACCCTTATCTTGGACACCCTGTATACCTGTACATATAAATACTCAGTGATCAATTAAATGTCAGCTCCAGTTATCCATGGAAATGTTCACGGTGAATAAGAAAGACTATATCACTAATCTCGCGTTTCATATTGGTCGCAAAAATTTCCTTGGATAACTAGAGCTGAAATTTAAATGATCACTCGGTATAAATTAGCTTAAATTAACTACTTCTTACCGGGTGCAGCTACAATGCCAAGTGTCACATATCGTTATTAACTAATTAGGCAACAATTGAGACAAACAGGTATGCTCTTGATGCTGGTCCTCTGATACAGTGGTTCTTAAACTGTGGCTCGCGCCTGTGAAAATCCTAGGCGTTTTTGTATTTTGTAATATTTTTTTAAAGTTGAGCTTGCTTGTACATGATATTTGGAGACAAAAATTGTAAAATTAGCAACACTGTAACATAATCCAAAACTAAATAGAAAACATTGTAGAGGTTGCAAAATGTCATCAGAAAACTTAAATACATACAGGGTGTTCCATTTAAAAAAATGTTTGTTTTTGTTATTCCGCAAAATTGGCATACCCTGTATATTTGAAAATAATTTCACGGCATAAAGATTTTTAAACCAATAACTTTTTGTACGATACATTTTTTCTATCTCTCGCGGGAAAGGCGCTAGGAAATCCCGACGCACTGTTGCAGGACCCTGTATATATATACAGGGTGTCTCAAAATTGACGCCCGTGCTTTTGGGATTTGATTCACAAGGCTTAAACAAATTAAAAATTAAGAGCGAAAAATATTCCGTATCTCCCTCGTTACAGAGTTATTAATAAAAATGTTAACAATAACTCTTTCGACCACTACTCAAAACACGATTTTATTTTATTCATTTTATCAAATCTAATCTTTTTATCTAGACATAACTATCAGATTTTATAATTAATTTGACAGATGTGGACAATATCTTTGTTATGTTTTTTATTATTAGATTTTAACAGTGTTGGTGCGCTATACATCATTTGATTGAAATCATGATTTAAATTATGATTTAAATCAATTGATTGAAATTATGATTTAAATAAAATGACTTTTTAAATAAATCATTGATTTAAATCAAAATAGATTTTTTTAATTATTCATTGTTTCTGCACTGTTTGTGCATTCAAATAGGTATATAATTAAAATATAATGTAAAGCATGCTTTAAAATAGATAACTGGAAGTAAGTAAAATTATTATCTTTTCTTCCATTTTTTGTCTATTACAGTAGAAATAGATACTCCAATTTTTTTTTTAATCTTAAATTCTTGTTCAAGTTCAAGAATTTATTAAAAAAATCATATGATTTGAATCGTGACGTAAAACGATTTATTTAAATCACATCATCTAAACTGGCAACAACAAAAAAATCTTGATTATTTCACAGTGTAACATTTTTGTATACGCTTCTTATACATTTAACCTCTGTAATGTTCTCTGTGAATCCAAATACAATAAATGAAATTATTATTATTATTTATTTGATTTTTTTTAAATAATTGTTTTTTTTAAATCATGATTTATTCCAACCCTGGTTTTTAATAAAGTTTTTGTTTTTTTATAAATAACTCTATAACGAGGGACGAACGCAAAATTTTCCACTCTTAATTTTCAATTTGTTTTAGCCCCCTGAATCAAATCCCAAAATCCCAAAAGCACGGGCGTAACTCAATAGGACGGGCAGGCTCCATTACACCTACACCGTTAATGATATCGAAATGAACCAAACGGCACTGCAAACTAGAGGCCAAAGTGCAGTTTCTAAAATTAATTTGCCACATACAGGGTGTTCCATTTTTGAAGAGCAGCCTTGGACCTAGTTTTTTTAAATGGCACCCCCTGTATAAATTTACATATTTGGATTTGCCCTTTTTTGGGCTTTATAAATGCGTTCAGTTTTTGCAATTCGCTTTAACCGTGCAGAAGTTGTTTATGTTTTCCTAAAATTTAATGCATTTACAGGCACTTATTAAAATAATCGCAGGGCACTTGTTTTCTGGGATATCGGGTTGGGACTTTGCCAGATTCTAAACATCTGTCTGGGGTATCTTCTGGCGGCAAGGTCGTTGATTTGCATTGTGGCATCAACTTTCTGTGGGACATTAATTTTGGCAAACTTTGAAGGGCCATAACTTGATTTTTTCAAATGGCACACCCTATATACAGTAGGTCCCCGGATTGAGTTTACAAGAGGAAAAACTTTTTTTCTCTTATTTTACCCCAAAACTTCAAAGGAATTAGATTTTTTGCTTGTCCTGAAACCAGCAAATCTCTAATTAAAACTTAATTATTCTGACTCGGTGGAAAGAAAAATTCATTTGCTTCTCTGCTTTTTAAAACCCATCACATTGGCCGTTTTATTTTTTTGACGATGTCACTTTGATAAATGAGTTTACCCAAGTTAAATAACCAAAATGTTTGTGAAAAACATAATTTTAATAAACAGCAACTCAAAGAAACAGCTTTAAGATAAAAAAGTCATTTTTAAGAAGAAGAATCATTATTCAATTAACCCCCCACCCAATTTTTGCGCACAATTCTACTCTAAAACGAAGCTCCTTGAAACTTTTTTGAATTTCTTCGATGGTCAACGATGTCACGGTGTCTCTTATTCGATTTTTCAATTCTTCAGCATTATTAGGTAGGTTATCCATATACACAATTTGCTTTAAACGCCCCCACAAATAAAAATCCTAAATTGTTAAATCGGGACTTCTGGCAGGCCACAATACAGGACCATTTCTTTCAATCCACTGATCTCCAAATTTAATATTTAACCAGTAACAATGCGTGAATAATGTGCAGGACAACCATCCTGCTGAAAAAACATTGTAGATCTGAAATTCATTTCTAAAGCATGAAGCCCATCGCTAAGAAAATTGTCTAACATATCTAAATATGTGTGCTGATTAACGTTGTTATTAAAAAGTATGGACCTATTATCCCGTGATAACCAATGGCACACCACACATTTACTTTGGTAAAATACTGGCGACCTTTTAAAATTCTGAAATGTGGATTATTATCGCTCCATTATCTTACATGCTGTGAGGCAACTGTCCCATTGGTAGAAAATGTTGCCTCATCAGAAAACATTATTCTGCGGTAAAAGTTTCGGTCTCTAGATATGTGATCTCCCATCCACAAACAAAAATATAATCGTTTTGCATCATCCCCATGTTCCGTTGTGTGATTAAATATCGGCTTGTATGGGTGAATTTTCTTCGCTTCTAAAATTCTTTGAATGTGGGACTTACTCATGCCCAGTTTGAGTGACCGCCTCCTTAGTGAGGTTTTTGGTTTATCTTGCACAGATTCCAACACCAAAAGAGTAGCAGCGTCGTCGTCATCGTATGGTTTCTTCTCTTTCTTTAAATTTTCAACCGATCCAGTTATTAAAAACGTTTTTATCAGTTTTTGGGCCTCCATACGTGAAACTTGAATATCCGGAAATTTCTCATTGAACTTTTCAATAACGGAACGATAACAGTGCTCACCGGTACCATAACATTGAATCAAATAAATTATCTGCTCCAATGTCATCATTTTGAAAACGTTTATGACAGTAAGCTTTCACGGAGTTGTCAAAATAAGGCGAGCCCGCCTACATCATAAGAAATCTTTTAAATTAAAATTTATAATTACTAAGTCCAAAATCAAGAGAAAAATGTACTTATCAAAACTCTCCAAAAGTTTTGGCGTAAAATAAAAGAAAAAAGTGTTTCCTCTTGTAAAATCAATCCAGGGATATACTGTATATATAGGGTGTCTCCTAAAACACGCCGCTGGCAATAACTCCTTTATTTGTTGGCCGATTTTAAAATAACCAAAACAAGATTAAATGGCTCCACATGTTCTTCAAAGAGGCCCTAATTTTGTTTTTTGCAAAATCAACTTTCATTTCAGCGATAGTCATCTTTTTTTTTTTTCAAATATTTACATATAGTTTGTTAGAAAAACAAAGCAAACACAATGTGGAAAACAATATGTAATATTTTATTAGAATAATTCAAAATATGCATCAGAAAATACAAACGTATCTACAAAAGTTGCTCAAACTGACAGCCATCTTGTTGAATAGTTGAATACACAACTGACATCTTCTCGTTATTGCATAACGAGTATTTAAGTTGTATTTAAATTGTATTTAATTTACAATTAGGAGAAATTTGTCGTGTTTTCCACATTGTGTTTGTTTTTCACGCCTCACTTGAAAAACTATTCACACATTTTTTTTTGTCTGTAACGAGTACTCCTTCAAAGCCAACTTGTAATACATCGTTGGATTCAGAAAAATAATCTCTACCAGAAAAAAGAGAAAAAGGAGGGAAAATGATGGAATGTAACAGGCGTGTAACAGGCAAATGCAAAAAAAATCATTTGATTTTTACATGCGACTTGTATTGTTTTTCGAGAAACCGGGTTTGTTGGTGCATGGACATTGGTCTTGAGAGTCGTTTACTGTTAATAACTCGATTTGTGCATTTTTGGACTTGTTGTTTTTAAAATAAACGTCTCAATTGCACGATCTTCTAACTTAATTTCTTGAGTAGAAACCAAATAAAGATCTTGTTTTTAAATTCGAAGTGCTTCATGAAATTTCCAACTTCTGTGAATGGCAGCGACGGTTTTGGATACTCGCAACACTTGCATTTACTATGGCAATGTTTTCGATAGATCGCTCGGGCCGACGACGAATGTTTGTCTGTCTACCATGAACTGAACCAGCTTCCTCATATTTGCTGATAAATGATTTGATGCATTTTCTCGGCAGAATTTTGCTTTCCCCATATTCAAAGTAAATTTTCTCAATTATCAATGTGAGATGAACGAAAATTGTAAAATAGTAGATAGTACTTCTGCAATACGATTAATTATTTTATTCCAAAACCATGAGAAATAACAAAATTATTAATACAAAAGAGAAACGATCCTACAGCAATGTTCAAAATGTTTTTGTTCATCTCACATTGATTCTTATTTACATTTTGGCAGTTGTTTTGTCTTAGCATGACCTACTTCAGTGCATAGAAATATAATTAAATGGTTACTTTTCTGAATAATATTGAATATCTCAACAACTATAGGGTTCAGACATAAGATATGCACCATCAAATTAAATAGAAGAAAAAGACCTACCGAATAATGACATAAAATATGGGGCGTTCTATTTAAAAAAAAATGGGTTATACCGCTTTGGAATTAGCAAAGTTTGCCATTTTTTTCTGGACACCCTGTATTACTAATTTAAAATTTCGCATTAAAAAAACGTTGCTTATTAACCACATTGCGTTTATTGCTAAAACTTATTCTTACCTTCAAAATATGAGGTCGTTAGGACTTTTTAAAGTTGAGCTTGCTTATGCATGATATTTTGAAAGAAAAAAAGTAAGTTGGTAACACTGTAACCTAATCCAAAACTAAATAGACAACATTGTAGAGGTTGAAATATGTCATCAGAAAACTTGAATAAATACAGGGTGTTCTATTTTAAAAAATGTTTGAAATGTTTTGGGACACCCTGTATATTTGAAAATAATTTTACAGCATAAATATTTTTAAACTAATAACTTTTGGTACTATACATTTTTTTCTATCTCTCACGGGAAAGGCGCTAGGAAAGCCCGACGCACTGTTGCAGGACCCTGTATTGTTATGATTTCTTACACTGTAAAGCCCTACTTTCGGGTTCCCAAAATGTGATGTTTTAATATGAAATTTTAAATTTGTGGTTATGTATAATTAATTCATTTAGACTTAGCTCTTATCTTAGGGTCAAAATGTTAGGTTCCTTAAGTAGAAGTTCTTGTAAATAAATTAGACTATTGGTGGTTCAAATTGAGTTTAATAAACATTAATTGTAAAGGTTGATAACAAAAAAAAACCTTCATCAACAAAACTATGAAATGATTACCTCAGATTCAAAATAAACGAAATAAAAATTGTGTAACACCTCAGCTCCTAGATTAATAAAGATAACTCCGCAAACTAAAATCCTATCAGCACAATTAGCGCATAGGTTTGTGTTGAATCGATACATTTTTGTTTAAAACTTTGACAGTTGGTAGTGCACAAAATTTTAGATGTATTGACGATCATTTTCTGAGGTTGGCTATGCTGTGGCATAACCTCAATACTGCACGAAATTACAGCTCATCCAAATCCCGCAAACAGCAACCTTGATCCCTGCAAACAGCTTCCTAGGAAATTCGCAATCCAATTCTCTCCGTCAATTCTGCTCCTGTGAAATTCGACGCGGTCCCTCTCTGGTCGTCGCTCGACTGCGTTCAATTTTTCCAAGCACAACCCACTGAAATATCGTTGCCCTTACGCAACACACACACGTATAAACAATATTTAAATTCTCAGATATGTAACTGTGTTTTGAAATAATTTTTACGGCTTCCTTTCGCTCTGTACTTGGACGTGAATTGAAGCAATACAAATGAGAGCTGCCTGCTTTATGTTTTGTGAGGTCTATTTATATATTTTTAACTTTTTCCCAGATTGACTGTAAAACAGGCTTTTTGTAATCTCTCTACTGATTGTGCTATTATTATTACAATTCTAATTTTACTTATAAACTACCTAATCTGATTACTGACCTATGTTAAACTAATTGAATTTTAATAACATAAACGATATGCAAAATAACAAAACCATATACAGGGTGTCAATGTGAAAAGTTGCCTCCGACCTTTTTTCATAGAACTAATGATTATTTTTAAAATTACTCAAAACTGTTTGGGGGGTTCGGAGGGGGAACTTAAATGGTGTGGATAGTATCGAACCCCTACCCACCCTTTAAGCCACAGCCACCTCCATCTAAAAAATGTAAACGGTACCCCGCTAGTTGTGATACATTGTTGGAAACCTCTCTAAAAATTCTTTCCAGTCATTATTAATACAATATAACTAGGTCAACTAGTCTTGGAATTAAGTGCAAATATTGTGCAAAAGTGTTCAATTAATTAAATTTAAATAACATGTTAAAGTAAATGTTGGAAATGGTTTCCATGTTTTCTAAACAATAATATGGCCTGCTTTCAAACTCCTCACGAACTTTCTAAAAGGTTTGTCTAGTAATAGCTCGGCATTGTTATAATATTCTTTCTCGTAACTATTCAATAGTATCAAGTTGCGTTCTATAAACTATAGACTTTAAGGGACCCTATAAAAAATACCTAGAGAGGTGTTAGATCTGATGATCTAGGAGGCTATATGATAGGCCCTCTTCTTCCAATCCACTGATGTGGATAGTGATGCTCTAACCATGCTCTAACTGGAAGTACATAGTGAGGAGGTTCACCATCTTGTTGAAAATGTAATGTATTTTCGATAAGTCCATAATTTCAATGTTCATCTGTTTGGGTTTTCAACCTCCTGAAGTACGAGAGGCTCAATAAATTCATCCAGGAATATTAGCATAAATTTCGCCGTTCAAATTTTCGATAATTTCACAGGCGATTTTTTTAAGGTGTCACTTGAAATCTGTAGTTTATAAAACAAATAAAAAATGAACCGGATTCTATTGAACAATTAAGAAAGAATAACACAAGAATGTTGAGCTATTACTAGACAAACCTTCAACATGAGTTTGAAAGGAGGCTATATTTTAGTTTAGTAAACAATGGAAGTCATTTCCAACATTTACATTCACATGTTATTTGAATTTAATACATTGAACACTTTTGCTCTTAATTTGCACTTAATTCCAAAACTAGTTCACCAAATCATATTGTATTAATGACTGGAAAGCATTTTTCAAGAGTTTCCCAAAGATGTATCACAAGTAGGGGGGTGCTATTTTTTTTTAATGGTGTTGGCTGTGGATTAAACGGTGGGTAGGGGGTCGACACTACCAACGCCATTTTGGTTCCTCCTCCGAACCCTCCAAACGGTTTTGAGTAATTTTAAAAATAATCATTAATTCCGTAGGCGACATATTTGTCTAAACGTCGTTCGGCGTCTAAACCGGGTATCATGTTACATTGCCGGGGGCCATTAGTAAATGATGCGTGTGCTTGCAAGGGGAAGGCCTGAGCTCATGCATCATTCACCAAACCGAACTACGGAAAATATCTTGTTAATTGTGTTGCATAACTAAAATTTCACGAAATATTTAAGTAATGATATAAACAATCGATCACACGACTTTAACATTAGCGACGATTGATTTGACAGTATTTAATGCTCTATACTCTTATGTCTCTGTTGTCAACACACCTACATCAAATTTTAGGTTTAATTTTAGGTATAACAAAAATAGTTTGCGAAATTATCCTCCGACATACCACTCAACCTGAATAAATTAGTGGCTATTTATTGTTTCATTTTGCACTGGCAATTTCATTAGATTATTAGTTGTAAATTTGGCATGGTTAAACTACATTCACGACCACTCAATTTATAATTAACGTAAAATTTGGTTCTTCCAAAACAAAGTTCTTCACAACGGCTAAATTAGTACTTAATTTTTGCTGAAACTACAATAAGTGCAAACCAATTATTGCTCTATACAATGCCAACAAATAATGGAGTAAAACAAATTTTAAAGTTTTACCCATGGGATAGCAAAAATGTGCGCCCTTGTCAAATTACATCAATAAATCAAACACGAAGGATTAGATCTTTTATTAATTTCAACATCAAATTTGCAATGTAAGGCATACGGCAATATTAGGGACATTACAATAAGTACAAATAGTAAATATCTAGAAATGTACTTTACGTACGTTTATAGATGCTAATTGATCGATTATACCGTGCGACCAAAAATTATTTTCATCCAAGAGGGCTTGGGATGAAAAAAAGGGCTCGGTTTAGATCACAATTATAAGGGGACGATATATCTAACCAAATCTTGGTTAAAATTGTGTCTAACACATGACGTGCCAAACTGATGAATATTAAGCTAAGCTGTATGGCTTTGAAACGCACGGTATGAGCAAAATTTATTTTTTTCTGTTTTTTCTCGTTCTTCACTCAAAATAGCAAGATCCGATAATCTTGATGGGCCAATGAAGCTCTTAAATAAGATATAATCAGTTTAAGTTTACTGATCTTTCACAACTTTTTGAAACCGATACGGTGAGCATACTTTGAATAGCAATTATTGGATTTCGAAAAACTCTTCATCTCCATATTTAATAATAAAAACCCTCCGCTTTTGGCGTCGGGTTGTTGCAAAGCAATGTGCTTTCGAAAACTCTAATTGAACTTAAATAAACTGTACCTTACTATTGGGTTATTACTACAGATAATTAAATGGTGATAGTTGTATTGAGTCAGTAAAATCTAACAATAATAGCAATGTGAAAGTAATGTACTTAAATTTAATACATTTAACTACTTCCTGCTTCATTTGTGTTTCATTTCAACAGCAATAGTTGATCCTTAAATAATTCACCAATGTTATTTTTGCTGTTAAAAACTTTTTCACGACATTAATTTGTGCTTGTTTAAAAACCTTATTAACCTCCATCAGATATACCGAGTGATTATTATTTATCTAGTAAATCTTGTTTTATCAAATGATGAAAATGGAAATACTGCCATTTTTTTTAAATCACGCATGATATCGATGAGATTCTATTATTGCTTGTAAGTTTTAGATTACTGATTTATTTACAGTTCATAAGTATTTTTTGTCTTCTGCAACTTTTGCAACAATTAAAATTTTAAAGGTTTTTTTCATATTACGAAAACTAAATCTCAAATTTTATTTTCGGGTTTGATAAAAACTTATAACATGTATCAGTAGCAAAAACAATTCGGAATACTAATTATTTCTTTAGAAATTCTATTCATCAAAATGCTATGTCACTGCATAGTTTCTACGTTTTTGATGCAAGGTGCTTTTTAGGAGAAATATTTCTCAATGGATAATTAATATTGATTTAGATAGCTTCCAAAAATATTAATCTCCTCTTGTTAATGTTTTAGTTCCACAAAAACCCTGTATGTGTTCATTTATACTGGCCTAAATGATGAGATGATAAATATGAAAAAACATTGAAAACCTAATTTTTGCAAAAGTTACAGATAACAAAAAAGCATGTCCTTTAAATGTTTCAGTAATCTAAAACTAACTTGCAGTAAAAATATATCAATGATATCTCGCCCGATTTCCGAAAATTAGCATTATTACAATTTTCCTCATTTTGAAAAACGAGATTTTCTGGGTAAGTAAAAATTACTCGCTACATCTGATAGACGCTAATACGGTTTTTAGACAAGCACAAATTAATGCCGTACATTTTTTATTTTTTTTGTAAATCTATAATAATGAAAATGCCCAATACGATACCGACTTTTTGGAGGTCACTGTATATAATATATTTATGATCAAGCGGATTGTCACAAATTTAAATTATGAACGAATTCATTTTTATGAATAAATAGTTTCCCAGAAGAAGACAAACATTAAGAAATTAGAAAAATCTAAAAGAAATCGAAGGATTCATTATATGTATGTATATACCTATTGTGTTAAGAAAACAATTACTCTAAATATGTTCATCAAATGTAGAATCAACTTGGTCTTCTCCAGATATGAAGAAATTGTTTAGTTCAATTGACTCTTAAGTATAGGCAACACAAGTACCAGATTTTACGTTTTTAGCGCGTGTGTGAATCACTCACACATCTAAGTTGCGCACGCACAATATGACACTGGAGATAGCTGCCCCACATAATTCACCCCTGACGTTTCACTCCGCCTACTGCATTTGAGAGGGGACGTTAAAATCTTCCCTTAGACAATTCGGTATGTTTGCATTAGTTCTATGAAAAAAATCGGTGGCAACTTTTCAAATTGACACCCTGTTTATAAAATTAGTAGTTACAAGTATGGACATTCAAACAATGTGCATACAAAAACCCACCTAGGCAAAATTAGTTCACAGACAAAATGATGCACAAGTAAATTCATAAGAATTGTCAAAAATCAAATGAGAATTCAACAGAAATCTGTACCAAATACAAAACATAAAATATGTAAACAATGCATATTTTCATCGAAAGGAGACTATGAATCTCTATGTAGAACGCCTTATTCGTGAGATAAGTTTTAAGCTGGTCTTTCAAGCTAAACTCGGAAAGTACTTTTACGACTTCGGGAAGTTGATTATATAGCTTTGGTAAATAGTAACTGATGCTATTTTTTTTAATGCGCGGGCATGGTATGTAAATCTTACGGGCCCACCTTATGGTGGTCATGTAGCTGCTCATGAGTCCGATAAGATAGTTTTATTTCGAACATATTTAATGCACTATTAAATAAATAGACTTGGCAATGTAAAATTTTTTGAAGTAACAAAGGATGGCTACCTGCAGTCATCTCTGTAGCCAAGAGGAGATATTACTCGCAATGCCTGCCGCTGAATTTTGATTACATATTGAGGAATGGCCCCATACTAAGATCCCATATCCCATAGTACCTACATTGCCGCATATATCCAAATACCACATCAAGTGATGTGCTACGAATAGCTACGAAAATATTGTTTTTATACAAAATTGCCGAAGCACGTCAAGTTTTAATTCAAGGGGCACAACTTTTGGCAGGCAAATGATCTTTGTTTGTTTAACCCTCTGGCCGCAGGGGAGGTAAACCCATTTTTTTTTTAATTGGAGTAGGGGTCGAATGATTGGTAATTTGAAAGCTTACCTATTTTTCAATATAACGGTATATTAAGTTTTAAAAATCTGATTGTCGACCAGTTTTCAAGGAATATTTTTTTTAAATTGAGTAAAGTACAAAATAAAATTGTAATATGAGCAACAAAATGTATCTATCAATAAAAGGACATAGTAAGAAACTATCAGTTTGGCAGTACTAAGATGGTATACTGCCACGTGCAAGACATGTAGAGTAAATTAAATTTTTGAAAAAATATTTTAAATTTCTACCAGCTTTTACCATATACGGTACGGCATCGGTAACCATAAGTAATATTTTTTCATGTGGAACTGAATTTGTCAATAAAATGGTTCTAGCCAAGAGTAAAAATCGCTAAATAAGCAAAGAGAAGCAGATTTTCCAAGAAAATATGAAAAAAAGCTAACTGAACGTAAATAAGTAGAAAAAGCAAAACAATATAAGTGTCATAAAACTCAGTTTTTTTAGACCGTTGACATTTTAAAGCATGTTGTGTGCTATTAATATACGTAAAAAGCCAATGCTAGAAATCCGGACCCCAGTTATGATAATCTTGACATATGCAGATCGTTGTAACGCGTTTCAACAACATATTTCGATGCGAAACAAAATGTTGCATTTGGTACGCGGCAGGCTTAACAATAGTACTGTTAAGCTTGCCGCGTACCAAATGTTTCGGAGGGGCTCTGAAACTGAAAGCGTCGTGTACTGGTAAATTGAGTGTTCATATTCAATAATCCGAAATTCTCTGCTCTTGTAGACTGTCGGTGAGAACGTAACCTATCAGTAAAAACTAGACTAACAACAATAGTTTTATCGTATTTTTTTTTTACAGGGACAAGATACGACTACTGTTTCCATTGGATTTGCATTATGCCTTCTAGGATTACACCAAAATGTTCAGGTATTATTACTTATTTAAATATATTTCTAATCAAATCCTGTGATTCGGTAAGTGTAAATGAGTAGTTTCGTATATTTTTATATCAGGTAACCACAAAAGTACAAGCGGTTTTTTATAGATTTTCATGAATTTATGTTTTAAATTGTTATCGATAGTACTTGTTTATATAGGGCAGGCCATCCTAATCAGATTACGATATATTCTCTCCGCAAATTACTCAGAAAATATGTTCGATAGCGAAAATTGATTCTCACAAAGTTAATATGGCTACCTACAAGAGGGCCATCTGATGTTGACCTTAATCTTGCCCTTCAAATTGAATTTCAATGTCATTTCAAGGTTGACTATAAAACATTAAAATAACTCTAGTTTTTAATTTTAATTTTAAAAAAGGGTCATCAATTTAGTACGGCTGTGTACAAATTTCAATACCTTTTATAAGAAAATTTTCGAAAAGTTTACTAAAAGACTTTTTTTTCAAAATAACGTTTTCTCAAAAATAAAATTAGTTATTTAATTGTAGTAACATGATGATCAGTGTTTAAAATTAAAAAGTAAAGAAAGTGTTGCTCTAGAAAAAATGTTACGTATTTTCTAGAGTACTCACGCATGTGTCGATTATAACAACAACCAGAGAAAATATGATTAATAGAGTCCGAACCGCGTATGCCAAATTATCAGTAATACTTCCCCCAAAAGGGCAGTATTGTTAAAAACAGTTGAGGTTTTTTAGCGTATATTTAATTTATATATCCAGCAAATGGAAATGTCTTGAGCTCATTTTTTATTAATTATCATTAATTGAAGTTCAAAAACCTTATAAATCCTGTATTCGTTATTGTCTATTATTGTCTGTGATTGTATTAAGGGTATGCCATATTACGGATTTTATTATGTTAGTAGCCGTAAATATCGTTTAGTTTCCTTTCTAGGTGAGATATTGAAGTTTTGTATTAAGATGTTTTAGTAAAATTTTCTATAATTTTATTTTTCGAAAATTGTTTCATTTAAGATATTGAAATGTTTACGCATCCAAACTAGTGTGAAAACCGTCTTTTAAAATAAAAATTCAGATACCATTTAAATTTTTTCAGTTGGCCATGAAGTTGACCTTTGTCAAGACTTTCAATCTTCATTAGATGACCCCTTTTAGACATACAGCTTTTGTTAGGGTCAATTTTCGCAATTGAACATATTATCAGAGTGATTTAGGCAGATTGATTAAGATGGCCTACTGTGTATAGTGTCGTCTGTTTTTTACTTTATTATGAGTCGATGAATTTGTAATAATATGAATAATAATAATACAAATACGAACTTTTATAATTACCTGATAGCTAATCGAGGTTTCAAATTTCTTCTAATACAGGAACAATGCATATTGATATTTAATTTTTTTATCGGCATATACAGGATAAATATGAAACGTTTGACCAAAATTCACGAACGAACAAAACGGTGAACAAAAGTCCTTCTATAGATAGTATCAAGCTGAGCGTCCACTAGGTCGGACATGTGGCTCGAAACTAAGTCGAAAGGTAACATGGTTCATCGTGATCTCCCAAAATAAAATACGCACATATTTCTATAACTTCCACTTCTACCGCAAATAGACATCAAATTTGTTATTTTAAATAGAACACCCTATATTCACGTAGATGCAAAAAATGGGTCAATGGGTTTGCAAAAAAACCCATTTTTTTAAATTTTATTGTTGGTATAGTCCTTAGAATGAAAATTTTAGTGATTTACAATCAAAGAGACCATCAGGATGTAGAAAAAAAACAACAGATGATACTTATCAGTTTATTTAATAAGCGAAAATAACATTTAACGCTATGCGTTCTTGACTACCTATTGCTCATTTGGCATTAATCATAGAGAATCAAGGTGGCTACTGGGTATTGACTTGTTTGTTTTCGATTAACTGTCATTTTCATTACTAATCTCTGTTCAGTTTATCTTGCATACATGCATTTTTTTTTTCGTGTATACGTACATTATCGTTTTCGCTTATTAATATTCATTAAATAAATAATAAGTACTATATGTTGCTTCTTTCTACATCCTGACAGTCTCTTTCATTGTAAAACACTAAACATTTTATTGGAAGGACTATACCAACATCAAAATTTAAAAAACAAATGGTTCTTTTGCAAACAATGACCCAATGACCCGGTTTTTGTGCATCTGAGTGTATTTTTAGATATTCAGATTGCTCGTTTAATTCTAAACATATTTTGTTACGCCTGTTGAGCACTTATCGGCAGTAGTTGATGAGGAAAAAAATAATTCATGAAATTTTTACTTCAAATAGACGATTTTAAAAATATTCATAATTTCTCTTATGAATGAAATAGAAACAAAACCATTTTTCATATTGTTACACACACACATATGAGTTATCGTAATGATAGAGCCATGCTTCGGCTACGATGTGCAAAAATGTTTATGTTTTTATTTCATTTATATGAGAAATTATGAATATTTTTTAAATTGTCTACTTGAAGCATACATTTCGGTAATTTTTTTTACTAAGCAGCTAAATAGCTGCTCAATAGGTTTAACAAAATATGTTCAGTATTAAACTAGCAATTTGAATATGTATAACTATATGTATAGAGTGTTCCGTTAAAAATAACAAAGTTGATAGCCATTTGAACTAGAACTGGAAGTGATAGAAACATGTACGTATTTTATTTTGGGAGATCTAGATGAACTATGATTCCGTGATTTTTTTTTAAATTTTCTGAAAATTCCCTCGTCTGTGGCTTGGGCCGATGGTAAATGCAAAAGTGCACTCAAAAAAATGATCGGTAATATTAGACGCATTCGTGGTATTACATAAGAAACAATAATGTTCTAAAATATATTTCTCGAGTTAGAGCCAAAATAAGTCGGGTACCTCCTACTGAGATACCATATACAGTGTGATCTATTAGCTCGGGGATAAACTTTGATTTGAAAATATATATATATAAACATAAGACCGATTAATCTCACTTAAGAAGTTGCATGTCCTAAAAAATATAAATGGTTTATTTTTGAAAAAATAAAACGGCTAAAGCGTTTCATATGGGAATGGGATAGATGGGAGTAAAAAAGTAGCTCTACTGCAGTAATAAATGTTCAAAATGTCCACACTCAACTCGACTGCACGCCTCACATCGATGAACCAATGATTCATATACATGTTGTATGACAGTTGGGTTGTTCAGAATTTTATTAGTAGCATCTTGAATCCTATCCTGTAACTGCTGATGAGTATTTATTCGTATTTGGCACATAAGCTATTTCATATAACTCTAAAATAGTAATCTATTGGATATAAATCCGGGGATCGCGGTGGCTGCGTTTGAGCTCCATATCCGATCCATTTGTTTGGAAAACGTTAATTTAATCACACAATTACATGTCTTCCTCAATGAGGAGGTGCACCGTCATGCTGATACATTTATTGAATAATATTAAACGGTACGTCATCAATCAAGTCAAAAGCTAGTTTTGTAAAACAATCTCTATACAATTCTGCATTTCCGCGATTATTTATCTCTTAAATAGGTAGTACATTATTGTTGAATATACAACCCCAAACGTTGATACTGAAACGTTGTTGAAAACGGCGTATTCGTATTGAATCTTGATTTTGCAGCGACCAAATATGTTCATTATGTTGATTATCTGTGATGCCCGTAAGAGCATGTGGGTAGCCACGGGATTAATTTTCACAAGCAAAAGATACTTTCCTAATGAGCAAACAACGGCCGAGCGGTAATGACAGGTTGTTGCTTGTTAGGTAGGGAATATAACTCAAACGTAAAACAGTGACGTCACAACAATGTGGTTTCTATAGTTACGCATGTATTAATAACTGACAATGTTGATAATACTACGGTTGTATTTTCAGGATAATACCACGAACAAATGTCGATCGCTGTCACAATTTTTGGTTAAGCACAAATCGCAGCGACGATCGTTGCGATGGCGTTATTTATCGGTTGCGCCCACAATCTAGTCGGCCGCTGATAAAAACATAACCCGAAATGTCAGTGTGTCTCAAGTACAAGTAAAATAGTAAAATGTGGTAATAAATGTGATTTGCTGTTTGAAAGATGAAGTGATCTAAATAAATATAGGTACTTAAACTGTATATTTAGCTTCTCGTTTATTCTGCTTTACTAGATGACTCAATCAATTCATTATATTCTCTTCCTAAATATAAGTCGTGGTGTTCTCAAAACTCGATAATGATTTTAAAAATACAACTTATTTCAACCCCAATCTTTGAAAATGCAATTCGCCCTTCGGGCTCGGCATTTTCGTCGTTGGGCTTGAAATTCGTTGTATTTATAAAATCATTATCGATAATGAGAACACCACTTGTTATATTACCCCTGAAAATACAACCTTTGTATTGTCAGCATTATGAGTTATTAATACTTGCGTAACTATATAAACCGCATTGTTATGACGTCACTGTTTTACGTATGAGTTATATTCCCAGGGGTATAATATAGCGAGAAATTTAGTCAATTAATTTAATAATCAAAGTTGTATTGGAGCTATTGATTTATTTGATAGATGTTTTTAAGAGCGGGGTTTTGGCGCGAAAACTGGCCTCTGGTTGTTGATAAATCCGCCAGGATTTTATTTAAAAGCGCTCTGTAATATGTTTTGCATTCCTTACTAACGAAATTTGCGTGCAAAAAATTGAACATGTTGCCATGTGTTTAATTTGTATAGCCAGCTTTTTTTGCGGCGGACCACAAATAATTTTACGATGAAGCAGCGCGAGATTTTTTTCGACGCGTGCTAATTTATGAGCATAAACACTTTATTTCCGATACATTATATTATATAATTGGGTAACAATTCTCTTTCAAACAAAGACAGTAACCAATTACGCCATAGGTGGAGGAGTAGTAGGGATTATTATTATTATTATTATTATTATTATTATTATTATTATTATTATTATTATATTATATTATATTATATATTTTAAGAGCCGTCTTTACCCAAAGGCGGTATGTGGAATTGCATGTAAACGACAGCCAAGATAATTTATGAACGGGTCAACATAATTGCAATCGGAGACCTGATTTAGAAACTGCAGATTTTTATCTACAATTGAGCCGAGTAGTTTTAGGAAATAATAATACGGTGATTTATTATGTTTCTTAAAAGAATGGCTGTTTAGCAGATTTGTGAAATTTTCTTCTGTATTTATTTAATTTAGACAGGGTACATAAAATGGAAATTCCCTCGGTTTCTTTGGAGCTAATATTGTTGTGAACCACCTTCTTTTTTTTGTTCCAATATCTTGAATTATAATGGAGTATTCTTGTCTGCACATAAATCCGATTAGGTGATCAGAAATAAGTCACTTTTAATTTATTTCTTAAAACTTTGTCTAATTGTAGATAAATGTCTAAACTTTCTATATCAGTTCTCCGATTGTAATTATGTTAACCCGTTCATAAATTATTTGGCTGTCGCTTATTAATAATGCCATATACTAGCTGGGGTAAAGAGGCCTCTTAATATCAGGGAATAATTTCTTTAAAATGTTATATTTATTTAATTAAATTCACTAAATCTACTTCATCTTCACTAAATAATTATTTTTTTCCATAATAAGTGAGCCATTACCGATGTTTATTTTTCACAAAATAAGTTTTGCGTATATTAAGAATATCAAAATATAAATTTAAAAAATAACTAAGTGTCAATAAGTTTGAAAGAAAACTCAAATGGCTCACTTATTATGGAACAGAGGTAGTATTAAGATGGCAGTTATAAACGACCCAAGAACTTATCTCCTTATCTCCTCAGGACCCAAATTTTGTGTACATACTTATCCCTTCTTAAAGTATTATAAGTGCATGAATTTCGCCCTAGAGATTTCAACAACACCCCACATGCAAATAGATTCATTTAGGTTTCTTTACATTCGGGTGCGTAGTTAATTTGAATATCCTATTCAATTATGGTTGTGCTTTCTTCGTCTGTTTCTGCTTTGGTTATTGTGCGTTTTAGTTGTGTGTGTGTTTTATAAACTTCTGTCTCCCTCGTGACTATTTTTTACTTTCACCCTGTGACAACTATTGTGTCTATATTTAGTGTATGACTAATTCCTCCCTATGACAATTATTATTGCATATTTTATATTTTTTATATTTAGTTAGACTATTAAATCTTCCTGTGACAATTTACTTGTGCATTGTGTAGTTCTTTTGCGTATTTCGAGATTTGTGTGTATGGGAAGGATATTACAAAAATTGAATGTGTTAACCCTATCATAAAAAATTATGGGAAGAGATTAAACTCTTTAAAAAATGACAAAAAAAAGTTTCCTTGGTTGCTATAAAAATAGTAAATAAAAAACTAATTTCCTTATTGCAGAAAATAGCACAAAAAAACCATTTACGATAATGCCCATGGTGATGGGGCAACAATTATTGATGATTTAATTAATGGGCCTTATCACTGTTTTAAGCATCATTCGCGTAGCAAAGATTTAGAATGTCCTGCATTAAAAATTATAAGAATTACGATATTTCGCGGTTTAAATGCGAAGTCCGCAAAATAATGTCGGCATTCGTTCAAACGGCTGAGCCCCGACAGAGCTGAAAAACAGCGGTAAAAAATGACCTTTACACTTGATTCGCATATTTCAAACTTCTGTTAGGAGTGTTGGCAACATGGCTTAGCAATTATGTCATTGCTCCATCTCGTAGCGAACATATGAACTGCTAGGAGCAAATTTTTAACTATTTTCATGGCGGGATATTCAATTTAGGTACATTTTAAATAATTAATAAAACCATAAAACATCTGTTAATTAATAAGTACTATATCTTATTAGATACAGTATTTTACAAGGTTTCAGGATATATTTTTGGAATGAATAAATATAATTTCTCTGAATCAAATTATTTAAATAATATGGTAAACAATTGGTAATTTTAATTATAAACTATATAGTGACACGTATAATCAGCTTTATATTCATGTAAACCTTTATAATTGCGCAAATATTTGCAAATACAATCCATGAAGATGAAAAACGGCAAAAAGCGTCGATTTCGTGAAATTTCATTGAAAAACGTAAAGAACCGAAAAACTTACTATATAGCGACACGTAGTATTTATTTTGATAATTTATGGTACAGAAAATATAACGTAAAAGTGATTATTAACAGCGTTTAAGTTGAAAAACACTTTTACGCCCGAAAAACCGCGCTCTTAATCGATTATCATCGACGTTTCGCACTTCGATTAAAGGCTTCTTCGGGATGTTTAGATTATATAACACAAATAACTTACTATAATCTTGAATTGTTGTAATTTGTAATAAATAAAAATCTTTATAAATAATTTTTTTTATTCAATTCTTTTAAATTTTAGATTATAGTTAGTCATTTGTGTTATATAATCTAAACATCCTGAAGAACCTTTCAATCGTAGTGCGAAACGTCGATGATTATTGATTTAAAAAACACTATAAAATATATCTATAGCTAACAATACAACTTAGCTCATTAAATTAATTTACTAAACTTTCCCGCTATTTAGCTATAATTAGATAAAAAATAGTAGTTATCTCAAGAAAAACACTAGTATATGCATATATAAACAAATCACTAAATATATTAATAAATGTATATAATAATAATTATGATACATGAATACATTTAAAATAGTGTGAATTAACAATAAAAAACGTAAAGAAAAACAATACTTTTCTTTACTTATAATATATAATGTGCTCCCGTGCAAACAATGTCTTCAAGATAGTGCTGCAGTCGCTTCGATTGCAGGAGATTTAAATGTGTGAAACGTTAGTTCACATATTTTCCTGGGCTATTGTTTGCATTGTAGCATTGTATAACATTGTTGTAATTTACATGACACTAGTATATGCATATATAAACAAATCATTAAATATATTATTAAATGTTAATGATAATTATATGATAGATGAATACATTTAAAATAGTGTGAATAAACAATAAGGAATGTAAAGAAAACAATACGTTTGTTTACTTATAATACAAATAACTATACAATGTGCCACGCCCAATTATTAATAAAATTATGCGCTTGTCAATCCATATGCAAATTGAAGGAAGATATATCCTACAAAACTAAACACTAAAAAAATTCTTTAGAAAAAACTCCAAATATATAATAATGCCTGGATAGATAACCAAATGCTGACATTTAACAAGGAACTATTGTATGACAGTTTTTGATTTTGCAGGGCCAAAATGTCGCGATTTGGTTTTTTCCTATTTAACTAATTCTAGTTTTTTCACGAGATCATTAATTTTATGAAGTTATTTTCCTTGCAGTATGTGTTGATGTTCTGTATCCACACCACAACATAAAATGGGATCAGAAGACCTAAAATTAGGTCAGCCAAATTGTGAATATGACAGTGACAAAAATTTGGAATAATTGTACAAGAAATTTTATGTGTAAAAAATGATACTATTATAATATTAAAATTAGTGCAAATCTTCGGTATATAAAACCGCATAATTTGCAAACATTGATTAACGTATTTGAAGAAGTTAGAGTTGGGTCGCAGCAAATTTCCACGTGTGAATTGCCTACATTCAATATAGGAGTGAATGGGTTCCAACGTATCGGAAACCAGATCCTGTTTACATATACTACATCCTTGTAATTTTCTCAACATATTGCGGGCCAAATATCCTGATATGTACATATTTATATTGTCCGCCAGAAAACTGGGGTTGTTTATAAATGTGAACTCATCAGAGACATTTGGGGACACTATCTCAGTTGGCGTAGGAACTTTAATCCTTATTATGTTTTGTACAGAATTTAGTGCCCCTCTAATTTGTTCCAGATGCTTTGCATACCTTTTAAGGTGGTTATCCAATTTGCGATGCGGGGTGGAACATGCCTTGTGGTCTAATAAATCTTAATTGTCTTCAAAACTTAAATTGCTTCGGAATAAAATTCAACATGCTGGCTTTCTTGGGTTATGGCACATCGTAAAGGTTTATCACCACTTACAGCCAAATCATTTACACTATCAAATAGTTTGTCAAAAAATAACACAACTCCGACGTACCAAGCATTGTCTCTGTCGCATATCCCTGCTTATCTAAAAAAAGTATAAAAATTACTTCAATGTCGTATGAAAAAAATAATTCACTTACCAAGTGTAGAAAAAAAACATAGCATGGCGGATGTTCTTGCCGAAAAGACCTGGGCTGCCAGCTTGCACGCTCTAATGCAGCAATATCGTCTTCCCATTGTGCTTTACTTGATCTGTATTTAACTGTGTCTGTATTGTTGACGATTCAAACGGTAAACGGATTCAAAAGGTACATACAATCTGTCTGTATGCTACCGGCCTTTATTCACAAACAATGGAAATTATGATGATTGTGGATCACTGGATTATTCAGCACATATAATGTATCAATAATGGCGGACAGACTTCTTTAAAAAAATACAGCTACCCTGTAAGCGACTACAGATTTTGGCGCCATCTATTTTTTATAGGTCCGTACCCACACGAAACCTGGTTAATTTAAATCGTATGGAGTTCGCAGGGTATGGTGTTAAAAGTACAAGTAAAATAGTAAAATGTGGTAATAAATGTGGATAGCTCTTTGAAAGATGAAGTGATCTAAATACATATAGATATTTAAACTGTATACCGAGTGGCTCAAAAGTAGGTATACAGTTAGGTATACAGTTATTTATATATTTATTTATTTATATATTTATACAGCAATACTTTTATTACAGGTTTAATTACATATCTAATCTCGAAGGTGCTCAAAATGTCCACCTTAGGCATTTATGCATTCCTGCAACCTATCCCACACTCTCACAAACAGTACGACACAAATTCAAGTTGAATTTAAGAACGAATGTCCTTAAACGCTTAAAAGCATCATCAATGAAATTCTTTAACTGTTGTATGGTTTACACTAGAAACAAAGGAAATACCTGTATACTTACTGTATACCTGTATACACCTGTATACCTACTTTTGGGCCACCTTGTATTTAGCTTCTTCTTTATTCTGCTTTACTAAATGACTCAATCAAATCATAATATTCCCTTTCTAAATATAATTCGTAGTGTTCTCAAAAATCGATAATGATTTTTAAAATACAACTTATTGCAACCCCAATCTTTGGAAAATGACAAAATTCGTTGTATTTATAATATCATTAGCGATAATCCACTTGTTATATTACCCCTGGCAATATGTGGATATGTTAGCCTGGGGAATATGTTAGCCTGGGAGACTCGTACTGATGCATTTATGAGTTACTTTTAAATCTCACTTGCCCTTTAATGCCGGAAATTTCGTTTCTCGGTTCATCACGAGGGCACTGCTCAAGGGCGTACCCAGGATCTGAACTGGGGGGTGGGGCGGCTCATATTTGTTTCGAGGAAAGGATGGGGAACTGGAAACTACAGAGAAACTGTATTAATCACTAGATTTGCCATGCTACAACTGAGACGGTTTCTATAAAAAAAAAATCAAACTAAATTTAAGTATTTTAATGAACTGTTTAAATTTTTTATATTAATAATAATCTTCTCGGATTTGCTGCAAATTTATTCATTACTTTCGTTACCACCATTTCACGGTTTTCTTTCACAAAATTCCGATGTACGCTCATCAAGCATAATAAAGTCAGCTTTGTCTCTCCCATAGTGCTCCTAAGCCAGGTCTTCACTCTTCGAAGCGTACTGATTAACCGTTCGGCGGTCGCCGTAGTGCATGGAATAGTGCTCAAATTTAAGACTGCTTTTCTCAAGGCGGGGAAGAAAATATTAATTTCCTTAAATAGGTCAGTGACTTCAATATCCTTTAATTTATCTTTAGGTAAATCCTTCTTCGTCCACAAATTATACAATAGGTCAAGTTCTCCTGTGATGTCATCAAAATCATAAAAATCTTGAAACATTTCTACGTTTTTTTTGTAAGTCTGTAATACTAGTTTCCGTCATGTATAAAGGGTGTAGTTTCGGTAAAGCAAAAGCTGGGATATTTTCTTGGGAAAATCGAATATTTAACGATGACATAAATAAATCAAAATAAGCAATAATAAGTGAACGTCGCCCGTATTCATTATCATTGTCTGATGGAGGATTGCTCCTGTGTTTTTGCTTTTAAGCAAAACGTGGGACACAAATTTCTATTTCCAATTCCAGTAAAATGTCTTGCGCTTTTTAAGTAATAAGTCGGTGATTCGATTTGCTTCTTGACAGTCTCTTTTTGAGTACTTCTTGTAATGTGTTCTCCTACAGCAATCAAGTCCATGGTGATTGCTTACAAGGCGTTAACACTGCCGCGTTCCAACACTGCCGCGTATTTTGCTATTATAACATAACTAAGGCAACGATAAACACTGGTTTTGTAACCGCCGAATGAATCTGAAATGCAGATTTTCTTGTGGCATAGTTTCCTTCTGTGGATAATTTTTCTAGCGTTTTTACAAGCTCTGGGAAATTTTGAGAAAATTTTCGGATTGATTTATATTTTTCCGACCATCTCGTCTCACACATTTGTGATAGATTGGGAGCGCAATTCCTACGAGCAGTCAATTATCTGAAAAAGTGTATTGTGTCCTCTATAGTGGCAATAGTATTTCTTATTTCCGGTATCTTGTTTGAATCGTTCACTACAAGATTTAGTTTGTGACTTGAGCAATGAAAATATAATGCTCGACAATATTTCTTCCTTAAAATTGCTTGTACACCTCCCTCTTTGCCTGTCATTGTAGAGCAGCCGTCGAAACCCATACAAACTGCATTACGGCAACACTTTTCCAGATGAGTCTTCAGTTTTTTATCGCCAGAATCGGTTCGTAAATTCAATATATCTAATAAAACTCCTCCATCTGCTTCTTTTTCTCTAAGAGGCATATCATGTATACCGCAAAATACTATACAAGAAAGAATTGATGACAATATTTGCCTGTTTTCTTCGATTGCTTTTTGGTGGCCACTTTGCAGTTGAACATCCACTGGTATATTTTGAAGAAAAGCCTTTGCAGCAGCTGTTGCAGATAGGTGGATATTGGTGGTGGCATGATTCCGGCAGTATTTGTGCATATTCTTGAATTTGGTGAATGACCTGATCACAAATGATCCTAAATCTTCTCTAACAGAGCCGAACGATTAAGGTATTTGGCGGGAAATATCGTCGGGGTTTTTTGTGTGACGGCTAGAGTGTAGAGTCCTGCTAGAGTCTAGTCTATCTCGTGCATTATGAAATGAAGTATCCATTTATCGTACAATTTCAGAACTGCTTCACCGTGCTCTTTGCACCCGAAGACGCAAGGGTAAGGTTTTAATAATGTAATGGGTATTTCTGTGCGGAGGGGTGGGTTCTAGGGGGCGCAGCTGCCCCCTGCCCTAACCCTAACTGAATTTCTACCTGTTACCTTCATGCGATTACAAACTAACTAACACTTATGAATTCTCTGTGTTTACATTATTATCTCTCGTTAATCATACGTTTGATTTCCATTGCACAATCCGGTAGCTAACAATTAAAGAGACTTGTAGGGTTGGAACATAGGCAATCCAATTTACACGTGTATACTTAGAACTATATTCATTTATAATTAAGCGATTATACGCTACATGCAAGGTGTTGGAAATGGGGCCTGCGTCAAGGAGTTTACCTTACATATCAATACCATCTTTAGTAAAACATGCTTCATCAGATCATAGTAGTTTAGATATATAATCTCTATTTTGTGCTTGTTTTTGCAGAAGCCAATTACAAAATACTAATCGTTGCTGATTTTCATCGGGTTGTATGCTTGTACACTTTTATGGCTATATCTCCATAAATACTTTATAGAGAGGATGTTGTCTATTTGGGTATCTGTGCTCATATTCTTTATCAGCTTGTCTCGCATTTCCGCCATAAAACATATACCGTATGAGCATTTTTAAACGGGTCACGAAATAGCATGGTAAATGATACCTTTCATTTTCTGCTCTCCAACTGCACCTACAGAATTTCTAGAGATATCTAACTCAAGACAGAGAAAATGAGCATCATTTAAGAGAAATAAGCACTCGATTAGTTGATCTATTAGTTTGTTTTGTAAAGTTTAAATATTTTTTCTACTCCCTTAATATAAAGTACACGCATTCGTCCCTCGTATGTGGGAGGAAAGTTCTACTTTTCCTCTAATGTGAGGCATACAACTTTGGCTCCATCATATGCGGGAGGCAAACAACTTTACCTCCCTAGAATAATACTTAGAATAGAAACATCAAATAGCATTGATAATAGTGTATGATTTTCTTTTATTGATATCGCTGAGGGTTACATGACCTGAGGCTATAATAGTATTTACAGCTGTGATGTATATACTATATTTACACTTCTAGAACAATTATAATCATTTAAAGTTAAATATTAAAATACAACAAACATCTGTCATCACATTAGTCAAAATTTGACATTTACGTTTTCAACGAATATAGTGAAAATGCGGCCAGCTAAGGCCGGCTAATTGTGGTGCATATACTTAGCACGTGAGAACTTCAAAAAGATTCCGCGTAAGATGAAAATTTATCCCTATGCCGTTGCAATGTATGTGTATTTATTTATAAATGTGTATTTACATTTATTTTAATCAGCTCCAAACGTTCAACATAAGCTCCTACGAATCATTAACCCGGTTTAATAAACGTGTTCAATCCATTACGTATTTAATTCAACTGGTCCTCAATAGTAGGCGTAATCTATTCAACGTGCGACATAAGCCTTGTATTATTTTTATTTATAAAAATTCGTACATTCCTTGTATACTTTGATTTTTAGCAATATACTTATTTTAAATATTATATTTTGACATTTTGTTTTCTAATTCTCATGCACAAAAAAACATAATATTTATGCAAAACACTGTGAAAGATCGTAGAAAAAAATATATGTATTACTCGGGAGCAAAGTGGCATTTCCTCCCTCAGATTTTCCCCTTCGTTTCGCGTGGGGCATCAAATAACCACGGGAGCAAATGATGCACTTTGCTCCCTTGTAATGTCAGATTTCTATTTGTCAATTTAATTTCAAAACTATTAATTACGGTCGCGTGTTTCAATATGGGTTCGACGCAATAACGTCGAATTAGTACTAGTAATAGGATTGATAACTGCGAATCCAACTAACAGTGTAATATTGATAGCTGGTGAGTGCAATGGATGAATAGTTTTGAAAATAAATTGACAAATATAAAGCAGACGTTGGAGTTTTGTTTTCGATTCATCAAAATAAAAAATAAACTAACAAATCAACCAATCAAGTACATATTTCTTTTAAATATATCCTTTAAATTTCAGTGGGTGCTGTTGGAAAGCAGGAAACTAGATATATCCCATTTACTGTGCTGTTTTCCCCTTACCCATTTCCCCATTTGAAGTAGTATAATTGTATATCATTAATCAGCAGTTTGACAAGAAAAAATTAAACTGAAATTTGACATAAGCTAGTTCTGTTATTATCCAATTGAGTATTATAGTTATTAACGTCATTAGGCCGATATGCATCAAATATTGGACGCAAGTCTGTTATGTGCATATCGGCCGTGTGTCGTTCAAGATTTTTCGTAATACGAATATTTTAGTAATATTTAGTGCACATAGATGTAGGAGAATACATTTCTGATTTTGCCTTTACGTGGGCTAGTAGTACAGCTTCACTCACCAATTTAGTCTGTTAATTTTTGCGCCACTGTAAAAAATCTTCATACTCTTTCTGGTATCGTTTCTTCGTTTTTTTGGGCAGCAAGTCAATACTTGCAGCCGATGCTGCCTCAAATATCTCGGCAGGAATTTCAAAGTTTTCTTTATCCATTTTGACGGACCGGCAACTAACTATGCAACTATTTACTATGGCCGATAGGCATCTGTAAGTCATGGCCTAATTTTAAATTTGAATTGTTCAACCATGGTGCGTTCCCATTGTTCCCCTTAACGGCCAGCGTCCGTTAAGAATTCTTAACGGCCGCTGACCGTTTAGCATGACATTACAACGCTTTTTTAGTTCTGATAAAACGGTATAATAGTATAGTATTACGAAAAAATGTTTGTCATCTGTATTTGTGGGCTTGTTATTCTTTAAGTAAGATAATTTGGATATACAGGGTTATTCACGCTAGACGGCACGGAATATTGTGTCCAAAAGACGTGACTTTCAACAAGTTTCACTTTTGGCATAGGTACATGGGGGTCTGTTATGATTACTTTTAAAATCAATTTCATATTATACAGGGTGTTGCAAAACCCCAAAAAGTATCAAAGTTGTGTTTTTTAAATGGTACCCCCTACACAACTTTACATATTTGAATTTGCCCCTTTTTAGGCTTTATACATCCGTTTAGTTTTTGAAATTCGATTAAATTAATGGATTTTATGGCACCAAGTTTATATCGATGAGATCTGTGTTTATTTCTTACTATCAATTTTTGAGAAAGAATATACTGAGTGAAAAAAGATGTAAAATAGACGCTGAATAGGACGCTGAAGTTATAAAATATAGGGTATGTCTTTTAAAAAAATCAAGTTACAGCCCTTAAAAGTTTATCAAAATTAATGTATCACAGCAAGATGATGCCACAATGCAAATAGATGCTAATAAACGTCTTGCCGCCAAAAGATACCCCAAGAAGTTGTTCAGACACAGGCAGAGTACCAACCTGATATACTAAAAACCCTGCGAAAAAAAGTGCCCTGCGATTTTTTAATAAGTGATTGCAAACGCATAAAAAATAAATAGCTTCTATAACAGAGGTTCCCAACCTTTTTTAGCCTACCGCTCCCTTTCGAAAAAACAAATTACTCACCGCCCCCCATTCAGAAATAAAATCTCACTTAAAATCAATATAGGTTTCCCACCTTTTCAAAGAGCATTTCGAGAGCGCCCCTCTTGGTGAACTATTTTATACTACGTAAACAAGGACGCATTTTTAAAAATATTTTATTAGGTCTTAACAAAAAAAATACACAAACCTATATACATAAAAACATAGCACTAGTGAGAGGGCAGAGCTTGATGTAATGACACTAATTTGTCTATATCGGGTGCTAGTTTTGTCTTGAGCTTAAGTCACCGCGATCTACTATTGATATTCGGCTCCGTTTTTTTGTTAGTAGATTGGATACTACACTAAATCCTCTTTCGGCTAAATACGATGATGGAAATGCTAGAAAAAACTTCTTTACTGCACCCCATAAGGTCGGATATAAAATTGGAATTTGTCTTTGAAGCCAAAATGCTTCGTAGCCATGTTTCAATTTTAGTTTTAATTCTTCGTTTGTTGACAATTCTATGAGCTGCTCCTGTAAAAATATTACGAGCACGAATTCCGAAATTATTGCCTTAGCTTTCATTAAATTCAAATTATCTCCTTGTAGCTGCAGATTGGTTTCGTTAAATTTATTAAATAAATCTATTAAATACGCTATATCATTTTTAAATTTCAATAAATTTTCTTTTAAGGAATCATCTTTATTTTCAAAAAACGTTATAACTGAGTCAAATAGTTCATAAAATCTTTGCAGACAAGTACCCTTTGACAACCATCGAACTTCTGTGTGCAACAGTAAACGATAAAAGTCCTGGTTGTTTTCATCACAAAGCTTCCTAAACAATCCATCGTTAAGAGAATTGCTTCTGATTCTATTAACCCCTGTAATTACGTACTGCAGCGAGCAATGAAGGCGATCACTAAGGTTTTTTTGCAACTAAATGTTGTCTATGAATCACACAATGCATAGCGACTACATTTGGCTTTTTTTAAATATGCAATGAACCCGCGGTATCATCCAACCATTGCCGGAGCACCATCAGTAACAACGGACACTATATTATACAAAAGGAAATCTTTTTCTTTAAAATATTATTCCAAAACGTCAAATACAGATTTTCCTTTAGTATCAGTTTCTAATTTTTTTGCGAATAATAGTTCTTGATAAATGTTCTCATCTCTTATGAAGCGAACGTACGATAGAAGTAATGCCTCATTGTTAGGCAATGTAGACTCATCGAGCTGTATAGAAAATTCGGTCGTCTTCAAAAATTCGGTTAGAGAACTCTCCACATTCTCGGACATTTCGTCGATTCGTCTCTGTACCGTATTATTGCTCAAGGGGATTTTTTTAATAATATCTGAAGGTGACTTGTGAAGTACGGAGACTTCACTCACAGCTGGCAGTATTAATTCTTCTCCAATAGTGTGCGGTTTTCCTGATTTAGCAATAAGCAGCGAAATATTGGAAGATGCACGTAACCCATCATTGTCTTGTTTTGAAGCTGCTGAAAACATACCGGCTAAAGTTGGACGTCTCGAATGTTGATTGTTGAGCATTTTAAAGTAAGATAAATTTTTATTTTAAGGCAGGATGTATTTTGCTCAAATGTTCTTGTAATCGTGAAGGTTTCATGGCTTCATTTGAGAAAACTTTCCGACAAATCAGGCACATAGGCAATGTCTTGTTTGTGGGTGACTGAATTATACCATATTTTAAATTTTCGACATTGTATTGTCTACATTTTTTCTTTGATTCCGACATATCTTAAAAATAAAACAAGAAAAATAATAACAAGAAATTGTTGTTAGCGCAGAACCAACCAATTCAAGAACAAAATTTAAAATTTAAAGTTAGTTAAAATTTCTTGCGCGCAGCATCAAACACTATTTGGGCCTACATAGCCCAATATGCAGAGTGTCCCAGGATAGAAGTAATTACACGTGTATTTATTTTACACATGTAATTTAATTACCCGTGTATTATTCTACACGTGTAAATATAATTAAACGTGTAATTATTTTACACGTGTAATTATGTAATTACATGTGTTATTATAATACTCTCGGTTTTTTCATTCAGTAATTTATTTTATACTTTGAAAAATAAATATGTACATGAACTTAGGATATCGTAAGATTCTGATGTAACTAAATAAGCTACTAAGTAACTAAAAAAGTAACTAAATTACCCGCAGTAAAAGAACAACGCTAAATTGCGCGGCGATCAAAATAACGATTTATTTTTAAAATACAGAACGATTCTGGTTCAAAAATATTAACATATCGACGTTTTCTGGAAGCAGTGAACAACGCTTCGCTGTTACACGTGTAATTATACATGTAAATAATTGCACGTGTAACTATTCGAGTAATTAATTACACGTGTAATTATGCCGTACGTACACGTGTACATGTGACCCGTGTACCCGTGCATTTGAATACAAATATAAAATCTGCGGCTCTACAAAAAATGTGAGAATTGTAAAAGCAATTTTGAAATTTTGTATACTTATTTTGCATTTATAATTTAATAATAATATTTTGCCGTATGTATGTCATAACTAATATATTTTACCGCTTAGAAAAAAAATCTTTACCGAATTATTAATTTCCTATTGACTCAAAATCCAAAATGTAGGTTCAATTTTTTTAAACCAAAGATCCGGGCTTAATTTCAAGACATGAAATAATCATTCCTATAGTTTTAGTTAAGGTGTCTATAAAAATATCTTATAACATCTATCCGAAGACACATTGTATATTACAGGCGATTAAAAAGTAAAACAAATTATATGAAACGAAAAATATTAAATATTTGGAACTATATGTACATAAATTGCTGCCCATCAAATATAACAATAGATAATATGTAAGTACTTACCTCTATTCCAACAGTTATTTCACCAACGATATATCTGTAATTACCGAGTCCACTTAATATGAATATTACTTTATTTACAATAATGATCACAATATGACAATTAATTACAATCCAAAAAAAAGAGGTCAAATATACTTGACTCGTTGCGTGTCAGTCAGGAAGTCAGAATGCAGGCCGGAGCGTCCCCGCTCCGGCACCTTGCACACCAAATCGGGCAAGCGGGGTAATCCCCAGGCTCTCGAAGTGGGCCGATGTACAGATATCGGTCAGTACGGGGAATCCCATGTTGATTCGGTGGAGCCAACATTCATTTGTTGTTTTGAATGTGATCTGTAGATTTTAGGTTTACACTTTACACTCTTGCTCTGACGGAACTCCGATTTTGCCCAGGGGCGGCGGCTGGTCGTCAACGCCCCTTAAATATACCTTGGGCCAGAAACGCCCCCCTAAATCCCTTCAGCGCCCACCGGGGGGCGGTACCGCCCCCGTTGGGAATCACTGTTCTATCTAAGTTACAGCGAATTTCAATAACCTAAACGGATTTATGAAAGAGGTAAATTCAAATATGCAAAGTTGTACTTTTAGGCCTTTTGGAACACCTTGTATATAAAATTAGTTTAATTTAATTTACAGAATAGCCCTCCATATATCCCAAAAGTTAAACTATTTGACTCACGTATTTTGGCCACAATATAGCGTGTATAACCTTTTATATTATTTCAACATAAACTTTTTTTTTAATTGCATCAACTTTTATCTGTTACTGTTTACATGTGTAAGTTTATCCCCGACCTAATTGATAATCCCGTATAAGCTACAACTAAAGCTTTTTAATATACGGTACTTACTTCGAACATATACATAAGTATAGGCGAAAAACCGTAGGCTATAATATACAGTAGCATCCCTAAGGTCGGTCAACCGGGCGTACGCCTGGGGCCCCGGTGGTTAATGGGGCCCCATACCGAGCTACTATTACATTATTTTTGTTATAAATTGTTTATTAACTTTGTTCTTTTTACTGTGGGCCCCCTCTACAAATCTATGCTCTATGTCCAGGGCCTCAAAATCCAAATGACGGCCCTGGTAATATCTGTGGTTAGCTCCAGAGTGATGTGTCCAAGATTAACTATCTTTTCAATGCCCTGTCATCACTCTATGTCACCTGTAATTTGAATAAAACAAAAAGTTATCATATATAATACAAGCTTTTTCTATGTCCAAGAAGACCACAAGTATCTTGCCTTGTGCGTTTTTCTATATTAACTGTTTTATGGTAAATATGTGATCTTGAACCCCACGCCCTTTCCTGAATCTACACTGCGCCTCTTCTAGTCGTTCCTTACTTATTCGTTTCAAACGTTTTTCTATTATAATTTCGTATACTTTAGACATTGTACTTAGCAATGTGATACCTCTGTAATTGGTACACTCACGTTTGTTCCCTTTTTTGTATATTTACAACAGGATGCCTATCTCCCAGTCTTTTGGTATTTTTTCCACTGTCCGTATTCTGTTAAATAGGTATGTTATCATATCACGAGTGGAATCATGACTATCGATAATCGCGTGAGTTGGGACACGAAACATGTTGTCAAATATTAATTCCACGAGTCTGAAAGACAACATGTTGAGTGCATCAACCAATGCCATTAACAATAGTCACGATTCCAAGAGTTGTATTCGTAAGATTATATCACGAATGAAAAATTAAATACTTCCCGTGTTTCTGCCGCTTATTGAATGCCCAGTCTTGTATGAACTGGGCCAGTTGCTCCTGCGTGCTGTTCTCGGACAAAATATAATGAGTTGCAGAACTCGGTAAATTGGGCCCAAATATACTTTTGAGATCTTACTGTTGGAATTGCACAGTGGTTAAATAGATGTGAACACGGTCTTGGTTGAACTCAGACAAACTTTATTACAAAATGGCTACTACAAGTAAAAATACATGGTTATATATGTGAATCGTTAGATGGCGCTAGAAGGATATTTTTAGTTATTCATTTTCAATACCCCCACTATAACGACAAAATATCATATTTACACTAAGCGTAACTCCTTACAAAACTTCACATGTTTTGTTGCTTTTGGACCATTTGTTAGAACATCAGCCATCATTTCATTGGTCTAAAGATATTTCACATTCACTAAATTATTTGATATAACTTCTCGTACGAAATGATGCCTTATATCAATATGCTATGATCTTTTATGGTGGACTGGGTTTATAGCCAACTTTTGAGCACTCTGACTGTCATCGTATACGCTAATACAGTTAACATTTTCTGTTAGTACCTTTAACAGATTTCTCAAATAAATTGCCTCTTTCGAAGCTTAACTAGAGGCCATATACTCCGCTTCCATAATATATAATGCTATTGTTCTCTGCTTGTTGCTTTCCCAGGAAGTTGCTGATCCCGAGAGTTTTAATACAAATCCTGTGTAGGATTTTCTGTCTTCATTACTTGCCCAATCGGCATCTATAAATGATTCTAGTTCTGCGTTATTTTGGTAAACCTTAAACATAAGTGTTCAGTACCCGGCAAATATCTAAGTATTCTTTTTGCTTGTTGCCAAAGATGTTGGGTGTAACAGTTATTGTATTGGCTAAAATATCTCACAGAAAATGATATATCAGGGCGAGTCAAAACTGCCAAGTACATCAGACTGCCAATCAATGTCTGATACGGTAAACTTTCATTGCAAACATCCATGTCTTCATTGATGTGGTTCTTGGATTCTAGGAGAGTACTAACACACTTGCAATCAGCCTTGTTGAATCTAGCTAATATTTGCTTCACATACTCTTCTTAGTCCAATGTAATGCTATCTCCATTTTCTTCTCTTCTAATCCGCATTCCAAGAATCTGCTCTGCCTCTCCTAAATGTTTTACTTTAAATTTCGAATTCAGGTGGTTTTTCAATAAATCTGTACCTACAGCATTATTTGAAAAAACGAAAAAGTCATCAACATAATGTAAAATAAAAGTTAGTCATTCATTGTCTCTCTTTATGTATACACAAGGCTCTAACTCTGATCGCATGTATCCCAATATTAACAAAACTTCAACGATGCATTTATTCTACGCCCTTGAAGCTTGATTTAGACCATAGATAGCTTTGTTTAATTTACAAACTGTTTGCTCTTCTCCTGATTTCTCAAAACCCTTTGGTTGCGTCATATACACATATTCCTTTAAATGATTCATCTTTAAACCTAATTCAACAGCTAAACTTATTAATAGTCTCAACGTCGAGTGTCTTACAACCGGTGAGAAGGTTTCTTCATAATCTACACCTTCTCGTTGCGAGAATCCCTTTGCCACAACGCGTGCCCTATACCGCACTTTGTTCTCGGAATCACTTTTACGTTTGAATACCCATTAACAACTTACTACTTTTCCACCTTTTGGTAAGTCGGTTAAGTCCCATGACGATTCTCCTCAAAACTGTGCATTTCTTCCGACATTGCCTATTTCCATCTTCCGGAATCTGGTCTTGACAATGCATCCGCAACTGTCAAAGGATCTTCTAATACTGGTTCTACATCACAACACATGTACGATTCATAATCTTTAAATACTTTCATTTGTACCGGTCTTGCAGATCTCCGAATTTCAGCATGATATGGCTCATCTGGTGTAGTATCTGGATCATGTTCATCTTCATCTTGTGGAGGCTCTACTTCCCGATCAACAACAATGTCTTCAATAATTTCTTACGGTACCTGTGGTTGGTCCTGTAACTGTTCATCTGTTGAGCGTTCATTTACCCCCACTGAAACTATAGTCTCGACATCGGATGGAGATTTTGTCATCTGTCCCATTTCAGCATCTTCCATCACAGGGTGTCATTAATATGATAAATCTCGATTGCACCTACACCTGTAATGATATCAAAATGAACTATATGGCAGTGCAAATGGGAGGCCAAAGTGCAGTTTATAACATTATTTGGCACTATACAGGGTGTACCATTTTTGAAGAGCAGCCTTTAACCTAGTTTTTTTAATGGCGCTCCTGTATAACTTTACATATTTTAATGTATCCTTTCTTAGGCTGTATAAATCCGTTTCGTGTTTGTAATTCTCTTTAACCTTTCAGTCGTTTTTTTTTCTTCTAAATATTTATGTGTTTACAGGTATAAAAATCGCAGGGCACTTGGTTTTGGGATGTTTGGTTGGAACTTTGCCTATGTTTAAACAACTGCCTGAGGTATCTTTTGGCAGCAAGACCGTCTACTTGTATTGTGGCATCACCTTCCTGTCACGCATATATTTTGGTAAAATTTGAAGGGCCATAACTTAATTTTTTTAAATGGCACACCTTATATTTTATTACTTAGTCATATTCAGCGTCTCAGAATATGACAGCGTCTCATTTTACATATTTTTCGCCCTCTATATTTTTTCTCAAAAATTGATTGTTTGAGAGATAATTAGGATTTTCTGAAAAATGAACACATATCTCATCGAAATAAACACAGCGTGCCATAAAAATCAATTAACTGTGACATACCAACGTCAAAGTAACGTTTATTGAACATCAAGTTTTAATTTTCTTGTGAAAATGAATGTTTCGCATATTGCATATTGAAAACGTGGATATGGTAAGAGGGCAGTTTGACGGAAGAGTGACTTTTTATAGAAATCGATATTTTTGTGTTCAAAATATATTTTTTGAACTCACCGCCTCGAAAGTGACATTTGACGCACTCTATTGACAACCGGAAATCCGTATTTCCCGGTCTAGTAGACCGGGAAAACGGCAAAAAAACACTGTCATAAATAAATCAATACATAATTATTTATTGTGAACGATCTACATCGACTTAAGCAGGGTTATTATTGTACACATTTATCGTACAATTAGTACAATTTGAAATGCAAATTCCCGAACTTTCCACCGCATCGGGTTTAGATATAGTGTGCGACACATTAAGAGTTTCAGAGATTGTATAGTTTTCAACTTGAGATGAAGGTCCCGGAGCTGGTTGCATCAATCTTTCAGCTACGTTAATTTTACTCTGCACAGAGTCATCGACGTAACCTTCGGCCACGCTTGAAGATCTCCAACCGCCAAATTTTTTAAGAGTAAGTAAATCGCCACCGTTGTTTGCAAGTAAAGTAGCTGAACTTCTTCGAAAGCAATGACCAGTGTAGGCCTGTGGAGCCTCTAGCTGAAGGTACTGTGCCACAGAGCAAGGTATTTTGCCAATTGTATTAAGACCAATAGGTGAATTAATACATTTCCCATTTCTGTAGGTCAAAAAGAAACGTTTATTTGTCCCTACTCTTAAATTTTTGTATTTTAACAATAAATTTATCCATTCTGGATTGATCACCACAAAACGTCGAGAAATATTAGTTTTGGTCTCTGGTACATTAACAAGTACCATTTCATGTTTAAACTCGATATGATCAATTAACATTTTACATAATTCATCGCGGCGACAAGCGCCAGAAATGCCCAATATTACTACTGCCTGTAAAACATATTATAGAATAATAGAATAATATCGATTAATGAAACATATAGTGTACGTACCTTCATTAACAGAAATGAGTTATCAGGGGCTTCATGAATAAATTTGTCAATTTCATGACTTTCTAATACCTTGGATTTTTTCGGTTTCAGGTTATACGTTTCTTTTTTGAGAAATGCGTAAAATTTCGTAAATTTGGAAATATCTACGTTATTGTGTATTAGTAGACAGGACTTTAGCATAGAGTAAGTGGACCATAGCGACTTTTTGCTTGAAAAGGTTTGAAAATATGCCAGCAAACAATTTTCTGAATAAGTCCGTATTTTGTTTAACCTGCACCAATCCATAAATTTCGAGTATACCAACTCGTACCTTCGTTTGGATTTATCCGGCAATAAATTTTTAATTGCCGTATTAGCGGCATTGCGGATTTCCGGAGGTGTACAACTACTTATATCCGAATCGGAAGACATTTTATTAGAAACTGAGACTTTAAACGACAGGCTTTAAAAAATCAACTGTCAAAGTAACAATCATTGTTTTGCTATACAGCCATGGCTTGCTTTATTTCATATTTTGAAACGGAATTAAAATTATTTGAGTTTATGCTGATCGTTCTGTTCGTTTCAAAAAAAAATGTACAAACCTTCCGGGAATCATTTTCCCGCATTCACGCAGATGAAGCATTCGCTCCCTTCGGTCGCTCATGCTTCAAAATTGCGTTCATGCGGGAAAATTGTGTTCCCGCACTTGGTTTGTAAATAACTATTATTTTTCAACATAATACCGTTTCAACTGTACACACTTAACCCAACGAGTTTCCAGTTTGTTTAAACCTTCCAAAAAGTAATCTTTCGGAAACTCTTTAAAATATACATTTGTCTCGGTTATCACCTCTTCATTTGTCTGAAATCTCTGTCCACCGAGCCATTTTTTTCAAATTTGGAAATAAGAAGAAATCACTGGAAGCCAGATTTGGCGTATATGGCGGATAAGGCAGCAATTCGTAATGCAATTCGGCCAATTTAGTTGTAGCAATTGCACCTCATTCGTTCGCATTATCGTGATGGAATAACACTTATTTCTTCATCAAATGCGGCATCAAAACGTGTCAGCTAATTAGTGTAATACTGGCCAGTTATCGTTTTTCCTTCTTGTAAACAATTAATAAAGATTACACCTTTAGAATCCCAAAAAACTGTGGCCATGACCTTATTGGCCGAAAAAAATGTTTTTGCCTTCTTGGGAAAAAAGTGCAGGGTTTTTTTTCACGGTCTGGGGCGGTTTGGTTAGACATGAATAACTCCTTAATAAATTACGCACAAATTCTGAAATTAACGGCACAAATTAAGCATTAAATATTGGCATAAAAAATGGATAATACGTAGTGGGGGGGGGGGGGCTGGAGCGGTTTGGTTGGACATGAATAACTCTTTTATTAATTACGCACAAATTCGGAAATAAATTAACGGCACAAATTAGCACTAATTAAGCACTAAATATTGGTATAAAAAATATATTAATTCAAAGTTGGGGGGGGGGGGGTAACTTCACGGACCTGCATAACCAGTATAAATATATCCAACATAGTATAATAATTATACGATAACCTCTAACATTATTTTAATGGTATTTTTTAAACATAATTGTCTCTTTAATTACTGAATTTATATATATATACACTTCTCGGGAGGGTTTGTGCGATTTAAATTTTCACTAAACGTGAACTAGCGTTCACTAACGTGAACGTCCACAATTGTAATGTGTATTTGGGAATTATTTCCTCTGGCAACTGGAGACTAGTTTCGATCTTATTTGATCTTATCAGTCCAGTATAACCAGATTTGTACTTCCTAAATGCACATGTCCGTATTCATAAGGTGGAGCAGATATGATAATGCTAAAGTAAGGAAATAATTCCCAAATGCACATTAAAATTGTGCGATTTCTAGTTCACGTTTAGTGAATATTTAAATCGCACAAACCCACCCGAGAAGTGTATAAATTCAGTAATTAAATCAATTTACTTGGTAGGATCATTTTAATTTACATGATTGTATATAATATATCAAATGCATTGTATCTCTCTTAGGATATTTTGCTACGGGAAATCGACGATGTATTTGGGGATTCTGATCGACCTGTAACCTACGAGGACTGCAAGAAACTTTCTTATATGGAGCAAGTTATTCAGGAAACATGGAGACTTTACTCACCAGTACCTATGATAGCGAGGAAACCTTTGGAAGATATCGATATAGGTATACCAGAATAATCTTAATTTATTTTCTTGTAAATCGATGTAATCCCCATTGGTATCTACAGATTTTTTTATACCCTAAACCATAAACCAAAATCTACAAACAATGTTAATAATATAAAATATAAATGGCCAATATTTGAATGAAAAAATTTGAATAATGAGACATTTGGATATCTTCTCCATGAACTGCACCTAGCTAAAATACTACGAGGATGATGCGTCTTATAACCTACTAAAACTGAACACTTTATACTTCACTCTACTGTTTTCATTAAGTAGTGTGTCTATATTATCTACCCTATCATTTACAATTTATTTGATATAGAGACCACTGGATTCTTGAGATCTACTAGATCAAAATAGGTCAGAAGATTTCCAGTGAAGGTTTCCAAATATCTCACAGTTAACATTGTAATATTCTGAAGTCACCTACTTTTAAGTGATTATGATACAAAATATCCTCGCAATGGTTTAGCTTGCAGCTAATGATGCTTGCCACTTTTGATTGATAATTAATCTCTACAACAAGTATTACATTATGCGTTCCTTTCATGTTATTGGATATAATTTTGAAAAACTATTAACGATGATTTTTTATTGTCCTTCTGGCTATTTACTGCGCATACCCATGCTCATGGATAAGGGAAAATTGAGAAGCTTAATCGTATTTGCGAATATGTACAAGATATTCTGTATGAAATGGCTCTATACGTAAATGATTCACATAAATTTCTCATATTTGAGTATTACATGCATATGTGCTATGAATTAAAGGACTGAATGAATTGATATGGATTACTTGAAATTAAATGGACTGAATGTATGAAAGAATGAATTGAATTATTTAAACTAATTGAATTGAGATCCTCTAACCAGTCTAACCTAAAGAATCCTTTAACTGATGTCTTTGCCAATTCTTAATTTGAGCTTCCATTATTTTTGTATATCTGATTGCCTATTAGCTTTTTAATATATTCACATTCTTGTATTGTAACTGAAAGCACGTCAAAGGCATTTAGATATTGACATTATTGATGTAAAACAATAAACACAACACTAAAAATTCGTCGTAAGTGATAACAATTAACCAACTTCGTATGAATCAATTCCATAAATATATTATTATTATTGTTTCCAGAGCTCGAGTACATTAATGTAAGTACTACTGGTGGAGCTGTCGTATTAACTTAATTTTTAATAATGGGCGATTGCTTTCGACTCAAATGATACAAAATATTTCACAAATTATAATAAAAAGTGTACTTAACAAATTCAGTTTATATCGCATGGTATTTTTTTTATAGGTGAATATGTGTTACCCAGATTATGTACTGTGGCTATAATGATTGCTATGGTTCATCGGGATCCTGCAGTATATCCAAATCCGAAAGAGTTCAATCCCGATAATTTTACCCCTGAAAAGGTAAAGCAGCGAAGTCCGTACAGTTTTATTCCATTTTCGGCTGGTCAGAGAACTTGCATAGGTATGTTTTTCTTGTATTAATATTATATTGGTTTAATCTGTAATTAACCTATAGTAGGATCCTTACAGATAATCTTACATGAACCTGGTGGAAATTGATCTAAAATAGAGAGATGTATGGCCTGCATCCAAATATATATTTTTTCTGAAACCGGAGCCATAGTAGCACTTTAGCTCCGAAAATATGGCACGATAATTGCATTTCTCTGAAAAATCACGAAAACTGCATTTCCCAGACTAGTCACGACAACATGTATTTTCTAAGTTTTATTGAATCTTAATATTTATTTAAAGTTGTTATATTTAGTATTTACTGGCAAGTAATATTTATTTTGAATTATTTTATTATTTATTTCTTTCGCCTGACTAGTTTCTGTTTTATTTTAACTATCTTCAGAGGAATGATATGTATTTTAATACGTATATATCCGAATCTGATTTTGATGATAAATTATTGTTAATTATTTGAATTTTGAAATTTGAAAGTTACATCTGTAACATAATAAGATATTTAGATGTAAATAAGATCAGGATATATATATACATATATATATATATATATATATATATATATATATATATATATATATATTATATATATATATATATATATATTATATATATATATATTAAAATACATATATTGCCTAAACACCGAAACTAGTCAGGCGAAAGAAATAAATAATTAAATAAAATAAAAATAAATATTACTTACTAGTTAGTACTAAATATAATAACCTTGCATATAAAGAACTGGTAATATGGATAAAACCTTTAATTTACAAAAATTTCTGTCGCCTTAAAAACAGATAAACGTACTACTAAATAGGTACGGTCGCGGCCAAAAAACAGTTGGACAAGTCTTATAATGAATTTGTCTAAAATTGAGCAGTGTAATCAAGTCATTCGTCTTTGCAAAGAAAAATTAAGTAACGTTTCATTGTCATTATGACATAAATACCTCAAGTTACTTGTCAGTTCAGTTCAAGTAGAGTTCAATCATTTCACTGATCGTAAATAAGTATTTATTGGCTGTACAGAATTCATTACAATGCCGCCTCTTTACACTCGATACGTAAATAGTATATTGTAATAAGAGTGCGGAGAGGGCTTCATTGCAAAACGAGTATGAAAGTTGGAGCACGAGCGCCAGCGAGTGCTCCATTCATACGAGTTTTGCAATGGCCATTTCCGCACGAGTGTTACATACTATTTTTTCTACGAAAGTGTAGAAAACTAAAGATTAATGTAAATTTAATCATTAATTTAAAATAAATGTCATTGTCATTAATTTAAACGTCAGAAAATTTATAAATCGCTTGTCACCAAATCGAGACTCGAAATTTATACATTAATACTGGAAGTAGAAGAATATCAATAATGGATTCCGATAGTGACGATATAACAAACACTCCGCCGGAACTTGCGGCCATTGCATCCACAGTTTCGTCCGATTTATTGCCTCAAAAATCAAAAGAGAGGTATTGGAGTGCGGAAAGTGAATGCGGAAAGTACTTTCCGCACTCATATAAGTGCGGAAAGTACTTTCTGCACTCCTTGTAACAAATACCAACTTTCAAGGTTAAATTTTATGACAGAAAACGTGTCTTTCAACACTTTCGTAGAAAAAATTATTTTATTACTTAAGTTGGTATTTATATTCCCAATGCTTACAATTTCTCTTCAACTAACGCAGGAATGCAAACATACTAATTTTATTACTTTTTAACACTCCCTCCCAATAAAATTAATCAATGACTCTTTACATAAACACATATAAATACATTTTAAATTTGACCTAAACCTAAACGACAATTTTCAAATAAGATCCTATTTAATGGTTTCGTAAATATATCCGCCACTTGATCTTGTGTAGAAATATATTTTACATCAATTAGTCCATCACTTATTTTCTCATGGATAAAGTGATGCTTGATGTCAACATGCTCAATCTCTTGAGATTCTCTGGATTCTAGGCTACTCTGATAGCTGAATGATTTTCCTCGTAGATTATAGCGGTAGTCTCTTCTGTCAATTGAAAGTCTTTTAATATATTTTGGATCCAGCACACTTCACGTGCTGCTTGACTGAAGGCCATATATTCTGCCTCAGTCGAAGACAACGCCACTGTTGGTTGTTTCCTTGAAGCCCATGCTACACTGCAATTGTATATTTTGAAAATGTAGCCCACTGTTGATTTTCTGTCAATAATATCCCCTCCCCAATCAGAGTCGACATATCCATGTAACAAGTTCGTACCACTTTCGCGTTTAAACACTATGTTTAGTTCTAAATATCTAGAGGAAAGCTCTTTTTAAAGCTTTCCACAAGTCAATACTCGCACAACTTTGGACTTAAGATTGATACTGATGCACTCAAGTCCGGTCTCGAACCCAATACAGCATACATTAAACATCCTATCAGCTGTCTACATTTACTGTCCCATTCATTGTTTTCCCTGGGTTCTTCCTTTTCAAGCTTGAAATTAGGTTCCATTGGAGTATATACTGGATGGCATTCTTCCATCTTGAACTTCCTTAACACTGAATTTAGATATGATGTTTGATTTATCTTAATAATGCCCTTTTTCAAATCTTGAGTAATGTTGATTCCAAGATAATTCGATGCCAAACCCAGATCTTTCATTTTAAAATTTTTCGTCAGTACTTCCTTTAAACTTGATATTTGGTGTTTATTTGATCCTAATATTAGTAAATCGTCAACATACAGTAATACATACAGTTTTTCTGTTTCTGCCATTTTTGTGAATAAACAGTAGTCATTTTTTGACCTTAAGAATTCGTTCTCCTTCATAATGAGGTTCTCTCATTCCAACATCTAGGTGACTTCTTCAGACCATAGATTGATTTGTTTAACTTGCATACCTTATCTGAATCCAATTTCATTCCTTCTGGTAAATCCATGTATACCTCTTCTTGGATGTCTCCATACAAAAATGCACTTCTCACATCCATCTGGTAGATAGGCACTTGCATCTGGTTACCGATAGGTAGTAACATCCTAAATGTGGGTAGTTTTGCTACAGGAGAATATATTTCTGCAAAATCTATATCACCCTTTTGTTGAAAGCCTTTTGCTACTAAACGAGCTTTATACTGGACTGGTCGGTTCTCTTCATTTTTCTAGATTCTAAAGACCCACTTGCTTTCTATCACATTTTTGTCTGCTGGTCGTTTCACCTCTATCCATGTTTTAGTTTCTTCAAGAACTTGTAATTCCGCTGCTATGGCTTCTTTCCATTGTTTCTTGTCTTTGCCCGTCACGACTTCGCAGTATGTCTTCGGTTCATCTTCATCTAAAACTGCGATAACACTTATTTCATATTCATCTAGTTTACTTGGTTTCTTCAGGTTATCCCTGTCTCTCAGAACCATTCCTTCCTTTGCTTCATCTATTTGTTCCTCATGCGCTCCCTCTTCTTTAATTTCTTCTTCAGTCACTTCATTATCACTTGATGTTTCTGACTCGTTATTTCTCTCGATAGATACATGTTATGTTAATATTTCTGGAATGTTTTCCTTTGTGTTGTCTGGACCAAATACAACGTCTCGTGCGGACTCAATTCTATCTTCTATCGGGTAGTATATCCTATAAGCTTTGGAGTTTTCAGCATATCCCACAAACAATCCCCTTATTGTTTTTACATCCCTCTTCCTTCGTTTTTCCTTTGGAACGTGGACAAACACATTGGATTAAAATACTTTAAGGTTCATTATTTCGACCTCTTTATTGTACCACAGGCCAAATGGTGTTTTTCCTTTGACAGAACTTGTACCTGTTTTATTTATTGTGTGTACCGAAGTATTAACTGCTTCCGCCCAAAAACGTTTTTGTAATGATTTTGCATTTAACATTGTTCTAGCTGCTTCTACCACCGTTCTCATATCTCTCTCTCTCTCTCTCTCTCTGTCTGCTCTACCATTTCGCTCTGGCGTGTATGGAACTGTTGTTTGGTGCCTGATTCCAAGTTCCTCTAACATCCTTTTGATTTCCACATTTTCTACTTCTAAACCATTGTCGGTTCTTATGGTTTTGACTTTATTTCCTGTTTCATTTTTAACTAGATTTAGATATACCTTTATTTTGTTTTTTACTTCATACTTGTTTTTTAAAAGATATACGGTTCTGTAGTGCGAATAGTCGTCTTTCAACAACAAAAAATATCTGTATCCTCCGATGGATTCTACTTCCATTGGTCTACAAACGTCAGCATGCACCAACTCAAACGTTTTTGTAGCTTTAGAATTACTTTTACTGAATGGTAGTCTATTAGACTAGAAGTTGTCCTTTTCTGTAAATTCAACGTTATGTCTTCTGAGAATATCCTATACATGTTACATGTTTTACATTTTGGTGAGCAAGTCTTTCATGCCATGATTTTAGATCATTCTTGCAACAAATGCCTATGTTTGCTATACCACTCCCCTCTTGTTTAAATTTCATCATGAACAGCTTGCCAACTCTGGTTCCAATGGCACAAACTTTTCCAATTCTTCGAAATTCACATATTGTATTATCTGAAGTAAATTTATATCCTCTGTCTAGAGCTGTACCCACAGAAAATAGGTTAAACTTTAATTTTTGTACATATAAAACATCCAAACATCTAACAGTTCTGTTGGAATCCAGTGCAAGTGGTCAAATGATAGTACTCTAATTTTTCCAATACCTATAGCTCTGATTGTTGATCCATTTCCTATCCTAATAAGTTTCGGTTCTTTCAATTTTTCGTAAGCCTCGAATGTTTCCTTTTCTCCGCTCATGTGTTTGGTAGCACCGCTATCTAGATACCATAGTTTATTTTCAGCTTCTTCATTACACATTGCAGAACCGATAAATGCATTGCTTTCTCCTGTATGCTTGTGCCCCTTTTCCTTTTTACGCCAACAATCTTTCATTTTATGACCAACCTTCTTGCAATAGTGGCACACAATCTTGCCTTTCTCGTTCTTTGTTTTGAAGCAATTTTTCTTCAAGTGTCCCTTTTTTCCGCATCCAAAACATTTTATGGTTTCTGAATTCAATACCAATGCTGATACAGATGTTACATCGGTTTTCATTCGTTCTTCTTCAATTAACAATCTCGATGTCAGCTCATTCATCCTCTGGTCTGCTACAGGAACTGATTCCCAGGCTGATACAAAATACTTAAGCTGGTCAGGAAGACACATCAACACTTTTGTGATCAGCATCTGTTCAAAAAATTTTTTCAACTGGTTTTTCACATCTTCTAATTGTGACACGGGACATGCCATTCCTCGACCTTCATATTTGCAACTAAAAAATCTCTGTTGTGTTAAATGTAAGCTAACCTCGGACTTTCTTTCATAAACTGCCAACAATTTGCTTCACATTTCACATGCTGTTTCGCAGGTTAACATATGACTCACCGGTCCTTCCTCTAATCTTGTGACTATTACCTCTTGGGCCTTATTGTCCATTTTTATCCATTCGCTCAAGTCTACATTATATTTAGCAATAGAGTATTTTCCAATACTGGCTTTAACATCGACCTCGTTACAATCCCATGCAGGCTTCTGGATTTTAACATTATAGTTACCTGAAACTTCCAGACACTCCAGTTGTTGCCATTCAACTTGATAACTTGTTTACTTGACTCCATGCCGGTTTTTTTATTCTAATCCTACACTTTCCACGTAGGTTTTCGTATCGGTTTTTCTATCACAACTAACTCTCACCTTTTAATTTAACTGTCTGCCATATTTATTCGTGATCTGGGCCCGTAACCTGTTAGAGTTCTACCGCGACCGTACGAAGAAAATATTATTATAAATATTACAAATATAATACTGTAATAGAAGTTACCGATTTCAGGCTATTAAACATCTGTAAACATTCATAAAAGTTGGCTGGTATGTAAGCCGTAACTGTATACTATATGCAAAATCGGTAAGGTAATACTATTACCCTACCGATGTATAATTGGGCGAGTTTAGCGAACGCAACTGTTTAGTAGTTGACTAACAGCGGTTCGCTATAAACGAGTCCGCTGACCATGCGCTAACTGTCAGCTGCTGTTAAATTTACTAAGCGCAATTTTTGTACACTTACAAACATAGTGCAAACAAAATAACCTCAACAACTGGACCGACACATTTTGCAGCTATGCTTATGACTGTTATTACAACTAATGAGGTTGAGTGCTGATTCTCAATTGTTGTGTTCGCTAAACGCGCCCAATGTCAACAGTTGTCAAGAATTTGAAAACTAATTTTCAGCTGAAATTAATTACAATGAACATACAAAAAAAGTTATGCAGCATAATACATCTCAACACGTGGAGTCTTCATCAGTTTTTAATTTGAATGTTCCAGGAATTGCGATTTCACATTTCAGATGTTCATATTTCATTACCAATGTTGATTTTGACGGCGATAGAAAACAGTTGTAACCATGGTGTTACATCAATCTGTAAATTTGAAAATGAAATCATGATGATAAAAATCATGTAATTATAATATAGTTATTTAAAATGTCTTTATTTACTGGAACCGATAAAATTTTGAACATACCTCGTATGCAATGAATGTCATAACAGCCTTCGATGTCTTTAAATGACATCTGCGCCTGTTATGACATTCATAACATCCTAGGTATGTTAGCTATAATATTATTTTATAATATTTGGTAGGCAACAAATTTAAGGTTGGCCTAGTAGCACCTTCTTCAATTTCTTTCGGCAACTCTTCATGCATACTACACTATTACCTATACTTATTATTGTTCACATGTGTGAAACACATGTGTGATATAATTAATTGAAACCTGATTGCAACCTTTTTAAAGAGCTTTGTGTTGCTATTAATTGTGTTGGTAGAAAGAATATTATATAATACCTGTATTAAAATGATTTTAACACTTGTATCATAAATAATTATTAATACACTTTCTTCTCTTTCAAGTGCCGTGTCAGGTCTCCCTGACGTTGGCGATCACTTTGGCGAATGCGTGCCGGTCCTCCGCCAACCTAAAGAGTTGTTACGCGCTTTGGATCCCAGTCCATTCACGGATGTTCCTTAGCCAGGACATTTGTTTTTTACCGATACCACGTCGGCCCTCAATTTTCCCCTTCAATATGACATGGAGTAGGTTATACTTCTGCCCCCTCAAGACATGTCCAAGGTAGCTGGTTTTTCCTGCATTTGATGTTAGAGAGTAGCTCACGATGCGTATTTGCTCTTCGTAGCACTTCATTGCTCACTTTGTGTACCCACGAAATTCGGAGCATCCTTCTATGCAGCCACATCTCAAATGCTTCTAAGCGATTCATAGTGCCTATCTTGAGAGTCCACGCCTCCCCGCCATACATTAGAATATACCACACGTGGCATTTTACCATTCTTTGTCGCAGTTTAAGGTTAAGGTTGTCTTGGCAAAAGAACGGTCTCATTTTATTAAATGTGGCGAGAGCACACTCAATCCGGCATTTCACTTCTGTATCCGGGTCCAAATGTGTTGTTATGAGGCATCTCAAATATTTAAATTTGTTAACCCTCTCTGTTTGTGTGCTACCTAGGTGGAGATATGCACCATCGTGGTTTTGGCGGCTAAATATCATGAATTTTATTTTGATATATTAATACGTAAGCCTGATTGGTCTCCGATTACGCTGATTTTAGCCAGAAGCAACTGGAGATCTTCAATCTTTCGGCCAAGATGACGGTAAAGTCTGCGTACTTGATTGTATTGATACGTACGCCATTGATCTTTATTCCAAGTTCCAGTTCATCCAGTGCTTGTTTAAAAATTCTATCAGCGTATAGGTTAAATAAGAGGGGAGAAAGAATACAGCCCTGTCGAACTCCTATTTGTATATCCATTGCTGCTGTTGATGAATCTCCAATTCTGATTTCTGCTTTCTGACGTCAGTAAAGATTCTTAATTATTCGGACGTCTTTGCTGTCCAGTCCAACTTTTTGAAGTAGCTCGATTAGTCGATTATGCTGGACCCTGTCGAAAGCCTTTTCGTAGTCTACAAAACATGCGTAGACGTCTCTCCTCTGATCACGGCATTTTTGCAGGACGTCAGGGCCAAACAGTGCCACACGTGTTCCAAAAGCCTTCCTGAAGCCGAATTGTGTATCGTTCAGGTCTATCTCACACATTAGTCTTATCTGAGCATGTATTACTCTCAGAATAGTATATAACGCCATTAGGCCGATATGTAGCAAATAACAGGCGCGGGTTGAAGTTTGTAAACCGAGGCGAAGCGAAGCGGAGCGGAGCGCAGCCGAGGTTTATATTCAACCAAGCCTGTTATTTGCATATCGGCCGTATGTTGTTCGATACTTTTTGTAATACCTAAATTACAAAAACTGGTCAATTTATCAATATTCAATTTCAAAATTAATAAACTAGTTATCCAGGCGCAATTTGATACCATAGCAACATCAACGGTTCAAATACAAACAAACAAATCAAAGTGAAATTAGAAAAATAATGTCAGATGTGCAAAGTTCTTCGTTTTGTGGTATCCCCGAAGATGTACTAAATGAAGCAAATGCTGCCACAATCGATTTACTTCCCCAAAAAAGCAGCAGCAGGTATGAGAAAGAATATGAAGACTTTATTGCTCATAAATTTGCGTTATCATTTAAATAACGTCTACGGCCGTTATTATAACGGCCAAGGCCTCTACGCCTGTCATATCGATCAAGCAAACAGTACTGATAAATGTCAATAACACAGAGGTATTACAAAAAGGTCTTTAACATATGGCCCATAAAGCCGATTAAGCGATAGTCGCTGCACTTTTTGGGATGTTATTTTTTTGATATTGCTATAAACGTTGAATTTAACCATTCTTCGAGAATTTCACCCGATTGGTATATTCCATTGAACAGTCTTACCACAAAGTCGATGTTGTCCTCATTTATGAGCTTTATCATTTCCATTGGAACTTCATCGCGGCATACAGATTTTCTATTTTTTGCGACTGAAATAGCATGTAGTACTTCTGATGTTAGAATATCAGGCCCTACCAGATTATCCTCGGAAGCATTGTTCTCAGCTCTCATATCATTGAAAAGTTGGGTGACATAAGTTTCCCAGACTTGCTTAATTTTCTTTTCGTCCAATATGATCCTGTTTGGCTCGTCCAGGAGCGTCATGGGTACTTGTTTCTTGTATAGGCCAGCCAGTTCTTTAGTCTTCTTGTGATATATTTGCTTATATCAACTTTCCTTGGCAGATCCGTATTCTATTTCTGTTTCTCTGGAATACAAGATTATTTTCCTATTGAAACCGCAAATTCATTTTAATAATTAAACTAACTCCTTATTATATTTAAATACACAGATTTGTTCTTGGTGAAGACGGCCACCAAAGGCTAAACCGGAATAAGTAAACATACGAGCCCACGCTCGTAATAGTTCGGCCGGTTTACATTTTCAAGCAGAGGCCTAAACAAATTATAAAACTTACACAAATGATGAGACATTTCGACAAAGTTGTTTCGACTATAATAAAATATATACTTTAACCTTACAAAATCTGAATATTTTATCCGAATAACATAATGAACAAAATTCATATAACAAAAACTTAAGTGAACGGACAGCTCATAATAGTTCGGCCGATATTTAATATTGGGTTACATCGCCATGGAATTAATGCGCTACTGTTAAAGTAGTTGAATATGTGCTGTGAGACACAATAATAGTAACACACTGGGTTTTTACGTAAATATTTAAGTGAAATGTCCTCGTGGTAAACCTTTAAGTAAATATTTGCGCTTGTCCATCAATAATGCCCATAAAAAGGCATTTCGGCACGTCGTATATCTGTTTCGCATTCAGTTCTGGGTTCTACAGTGCAAGATATTATTAATTTGTATAAGAGAACCGGTGAAGTCGAACAATATACCAAAACCGGCAGGCCATCTACAATTACAGAAGCAGACAAACGATCTTTACGTAGAAATATAAAAACTAACCGACGGTCGAATACTAAAGAGATAACTATGCTATGGAGGGAAAGTATAGCAAAAGAAGTTTTGATGGTCACAACAAAGCGAACTATTCGAAAAATAGGATACAAGTACTATAAGGTAATGTTTATTGATTTTTTGGACTAAAAATAGTTAATAGGTAATTTGATTTTTTCAATAGGCAAAAGAAAAACCTTTATTAACTAAATTACTAAATAAAAAATAGACTAAAATTGGGTAGAGAACTTCTAAACTGGACTCAAAGACAATGGCATAGTGCAATTTGGAGTGATGTATCAAAATTTGATGCTTGTGAGGGTGACACGCGAAAACGAGTTTTGCGCACTTCTTCATAGGCTTATCATAATGATTGTTTAGTTAAAAAAGTCAAGTTTCCAGCCTTTGTTGCTTTGGGGCTGTATGTCTGCCAGTGGTGTAGGGAAATTACATTTGATTGACGGCATAGTTAATTCATAAAAGTACAGATACATTCTAGGAGAAAGTTTTTTGCCTTCAATTTCAAATTGTGAATCGTCCGAAGGTGAATTTATTTTCCAACAGGATAGTGCACCATGCCATATGGCGAAAAAATTTCAAACATGGTTCAAAGATCATGAAATACAAGTATTAAAATGGACATCTTCTAGTCCAGATTTATCTTCTATAGAGACTCTTTGACACAATATGAAAAAAAAAATCTTCGAAAAAATCCGGCGCGTGCTATCCCCGAACTAAAAGCAGCCTTGCGGAACATATGGGACACTACTCTACTAGAAGAATGTATAAGGCTTGTATATACAATGCCCAGTAGAATTAAAGCTGTTATTGGTAACAAAGGCGATTTAACCCAATATTAAATATCGACCGAACTATTATGAGCTGTTCATTCACTAAAGTTTTTGTTATATTAATTTTGTTCATTACGGTATTCGGATAAAATATTCAGCTTTTGTAAGGTTAAAGTATGTATTTTAATATAATCGAAACAATTTTGTCAAAATGTCTCATCATTTGTGTAAGTTTTATGATTTGTTTAGGCTTCTGCTTGAAATTGTAAACCGGCCGAACTATTATAAGCCTGGGCTCGTATATTTTAGTTAACCTGAAAGTACACCAAACTTAAACTTTAAATACCGGGTGTGTATAAAGTGTATAAAAATGACTATACATGGCGATGATGGTGATAAAAGTCTGAATCGAAAATCTTAATATCAAAATGTTGGAAGCAAAAAAAATTGGCATTTCATAGTATGGAAGTCCATTAAATAATCTTTCATTTATTACAGGGCTTGCTGTACCCAGAAATAATAGTTACTCTAATATATCGGAACACTCGTATATTCGTAATTTAAATTTTTGTTAACAAACCAGAAATTTATGTTAAAAAATATATTAATTTCATTATAAGCAGTGAAATTAAGAGTACCCACAATAGCACCCCAGACATTTTTGCTCCAACAATTTTGGATATTCTGAGATATTGTAAAATAAGGATTGCTATCAGTGAAGTAATGGAAATTGTGACTCGACAATTATTGTGTAATGTTGCCTCATCCGTAAATATTACAAAATAAAAATTATGAAGAGAAAAAGAGAGATAACTTATAATTTTAATCAAAACTTTTGTTGGATTTTCCACAGTAGACGATAAAACCAGTAATTATTAATATTTTCGTTACAAACAGGTTTATTTTGTACACGTGTAGGGTACTTAAGATTTCCTCTTGCCTCAAATATTTCTTGTAATCTTTTGAAAACTTCTTATGTGGACAACGTTTCTAAGGATATATCTATCGAGTTCCATATACTCGCGATGGCAAATTACAATTTTTATAAACATTGCCTAAGTATTCGAGTAAGCGCCATAATTTCCAGGCCTGTTAAAGATCCAGATGGAGATGTCGCAGCGCGTTGCAATTTAAATACCACATTGATTCAAGTCTTATTAGGTTTGAAAAAAAATGTATTTAATGACAATTACTTTTCTTATAACTTTCCCTGGTGCATCACTATATCAGAAGTCAAGAAAATTGAATATCGAGCACGTATCAGTTTCCTTGCCAGAGATAATATTTCTCTTCAAAGCAATGACCTTAAAGTTGCATGGATCTGCCGCCATCTTGTTTCCGTTGGTTCACAATGTCAATAGGGTCTTCCGCGACTTTTCAAAAACCTTGAAACTGAACTCTAGACACATTAAAAACATCATTGGCACTAATTTTTGTGCTGAGACAAATCGTTGTAATTAGCAAACACGATTTTAAAATTAACGGCGTTTGAAAAAGTCCCGAAAGCCCGCCATGTTGCTGTGACGTCACAACGCACGTGGCGCTCAGCTGTAGCATTGCTTACAATGGAGCGACAGAAAGAAAACGTCGGTTTTACGAAAAAAAGGACGAATAAGTATTGCATTGTGCCTGGATGTGATAGCAGCAGTAAATGCGAACCAAATAAGTTGTTTATAAACGTCCCAACAGGGGATATACGGAAAAAGGGGTTACAACAAGTCCGAAGTGATTCCGCGAGTGTCACTTTGACGTCTCACTATTTTTGTGAAGACCATTTTAATGTAAGTACATAATTTTTCAATAAATTATCGACGAAATTCGATAAATATATATAATTAACTATCATCATTAGTAATGGGTATTCAAGGGGATTTCCGATTATATATATACATTAGTAATAACATAACCTCAAAATAGTTTTGTGGGTTCCATTCTAAAACAATACCTTCCATATAATTATTACTTTTTTAAAGTACTGTGAGATTTTGTATAATATGTTCTTACACAAACGTTTAGTTAAAACTAAAAAACATGTTGAAACAATATTTGTAGCAAACTGTTGATTTTATAAATTTGATTAGATGATTAATAATTACAAATTTTGAAATCAGCATTACCAATTCGTATGAGATGTAGGATATATTGCAAAGTTTAAACAGTATTTTATTTGTTCTTACAGCTGGAAGAGGATTTGGAAAATTATATGCGACTCCACGCGTTTCGGCTACGTTGAAAAATTCACTTTTTGAGAAAAAGTCGGGAACCATTAACACGTGAACTTCTGAATCAGTGAACGTGAATCAGATTATCTGGCTGTCCCTTTACTAACCCATCAGAACTTATTTTATGTCAGACTGGATTCTAAGTCGTATTAATCCACGATTCCTATCCCTTATGCACTGACTCCCGATCGCCAACATGCGCAAAGACGTCACAGTGCCGCTCGGCCAATAACAGCGTTTCGTCGGTCACGTGACAAAATGTGTAAGTTTTACCATATTGTATGTTGTTTGTTGATAAGTTACAATGAAAACCAAACGTTTTCTCTGTGGGATGTTTAATTACAGGGTTATAAACTTTACGTTAAGACATAAAAAGGTTATATTATTTTTTTTTCAGGAAGACCCTATTGTGCTCTAACACACTTGATGCATTTCAAAATGCTCTTGGCTTGGTAGCCGCAATTTATAATTGTCATGGAGCTGTGTTTTAAACAAGTGTTAAGCCGGTGGTAACCCCGTCTCCCTTCAGGGCTACAAGACCTCTGTATTTTTAATGTATTATTGTTGTTTGCATAACGTGCTGCCTGTTAAGATCATTTCATTGTGAATTCAAATTTCAATGTCTTATGTAATTGCGTAACCAATGAGTATTACCTACGTCCCTTCAGGACCCAACTATTATTGTAACTTTTTTATATAAAATTTAAACACCAAATGTACCCAACTTGTTTGCTGCTGAGAAATTTACCACGACTGGGACTCAATGTTTGACCATCGTTTTTATTCAATTGGCTCTACAATCAGCCAGTATATTAAGGTACTTGTCTTACACGTTTTGATATTGGTTGTTAACTTAAATTATTGCCAACTTTTGTGTTCAGAATTTTTACTTGTTTAAATCCCATATTATACTATACATATAGTGTCAAATGCTTATCCTGTTCTTTCTTGTGTTGTTTTTAGCCTGATGATGGTTCTCGTACTGTGAAACCGAAACCTAGCCTTTAAAATTATCCAGATTAAATGAACCATCTTTGATCTCAACGTGGATTTCTATTCTACAGTCCGTTCTTTCATCCTATCTATAATATACATCGTTTCCGTAGTTATAATTAAAGATGGAGATTTCATACTTGTAATGATATATAAACAAAAATTCGAATAGGGATTATTCAAAATTTTATAAAATTTGATTTATTTTCATTCCGGGCGTAGGAAAAGCTTTGTATATATAATCATCCGGCGAGAGCTAACATTGAGTCATGCTGTATCAAACTAATAATCACGTTTTTTACGCGTAATTTCATTAATGCAATGATATATTCTTCAACGCGCATGCAATAACGTCCACAGCTGTATGGATAATTTCATCAGTTTTGTCTTAGCTGTTGTACGAGATGTCTACCTATGAAGAACTAGCTGCAATCGCAGTGGCTAGAGCATATACTGAGTGTACATTTAAGAACCAGTCTCAATAACTTCTGAAAGCAACTTAAATTGATTAAAAAAAAACATATCGATTGAATTTTTGAAAGGAAGTTTAAAAACGTCAAATAAATTTTAAGTCTTACCCCTCCTCCCTGGCCAATACCTCTTTGAAATTTCAAATGGCATTCCCCATATTGCGATATCTCATTTTAAAGTTTAAAAATAACCTAACCTAGAGACGTGATAAAAGAAAGCTTGTGTCCATACGTTTTGGAGAAAAAAATAACAAATATTTCGACATATTTTATACCAAACGAATTTACATAAATGCAATCACGTATATTAATGTAATTACGTACATTCATTAACGCGAGATATAAGAGATATCCACCTAGTCCCAAAAAGTCGGCATCATGAAACTTTTTTTTATTGACTTTAAAAAAAAACTTTTTTACGGCACTAATTTATGCTTGTCTAAAAACCTTATTATCCTATATTAGGCATATGTGCTAATTTTCAGAAATCACGAAAGATATCAATGAGATTTTTTTATTGTTGTTTAGTATAAGATTTCTGAATCGGTTAAAGGACATAATTTTTTCATTATTGTTTTTCCAGAAACATTTGCAACAATTGGATTTTTAATATTTTATCATATTTTTAAAATAATTAATTATATTTAGCTTAAAAAGCTTTTACTTTCCAAATCTAAATATTATTAAGTTTAAGGTTTTATTCTTTTTTATCCTTGGTATTGAAATTTTACGGAGTCCTAATATGATGACTCTCTCACAAAATAAAATTTCAAAAACTAGGGTTACTATAAAATTTTCAAATAGGCCTTGAACGACCTTGAAATTTAACTTGAAGATCAAATTAAAGGTCATCCATACAAATTTTGTTCGGGTAAATTTTTGCAATCGAACATAACTTTAGAGTGATTTGCGTGGATGAATTAAAATAGCCTACCCTGTATACCTAATTTTCAATTTTATGAACGTTATTTAATGTTAAATGGTCATTCCTAATATCCATCACTAGTTATTTACGTTTTAAGGCCAGGAAGTTAAGTATTATAGTACTAATGAGAAGTTTACGGATGAGACGACAAAGAAGTCAGCCGAAATTAGTACAAATAGCTATTTGTCATATATGAGAAAGATATACTTCCAAAATAGATATATATGTTATTACTATTTATTGTTTTAGGTCAGAAGTATGCCATGCTGTTAATTAAGGTGACTCTATCGCATCTATTGAGGAACTATCGAGTGTATTCTACCATCAGCCGAAACAAATATAAAGTCATTGCCCAAACTACGTTGAAAAGGAAAGATGGATTTATGATTAGCATTAAAAACAGAAAATAAATAATAAAATAGTGGTTTGTATGTGCCATTATTTAAATATTTTAATATTTTAAACATTATCTGTAACCTTTGAATTAGATACTTATAAAAGTGTTAGTATGTGATATAAAATTTTCGAAAGGAACGGATTGCATTTTGAGCATTTAATTTTGATTTTCTACTCCCACAGTAAGTTGTCTATTACACACGGACTTCATGGCTAGTTAATCAGTTATAACGAAACAGTGTTATGCATTGAAAGTCACTGAAAGCCACCACAAGATACCCCAGACAGTTGTTTAGGATCTGGCAAAGTCCTAACCCCATATCCTAGAAAACAAGTGCCCTGCGATTTTTTTAATAAGTGCCTGTAAATGCATTAAATTTTAGAAACACATAAACAACTTCTGAACGGTTGAAGCGATTTGCAAAAACTAAACGGATTTATAAAGCCCAAATAAAGGCAAATTCAAATATTTAAATGTATACAGGGGGTGACATTTAAAACAATTAGGTCCAAGACTGCCCTGCAAAAATGGAACAGCCTGTATATGGCAAAATAATTTTACAAACTGCACTTTGGCCTCTAGTGTGCAGTGCTGTTTGGCTTATTTCAATATCATAAATGGTTTAGAAGTAATCGCGCCTGCCCGTCTTATTGACTCACCCTGTATAGGGTATCTTCTAAAAAACGCTGATAGCCACAACTCCTTTATTTATTGGCCGATTTCAGTGAAACAAAAACAAGAACAAATGGCTTCACATGTTCTACAAAGGGGCCCTAATTTTGTTTTTTTGCAAAATCAACTTTCATTTCAGCGATAGTGAACCTTTTTTTCAAAAGGTTACATATCGTGGGTTTAGAATTATAATTAGGTAACTCAAAGTTTATCGAATTTTAGTAATCTACCACAGTATACTGTTTTAGTAGGTAACTTTCGAATACTAAAGGATGGGCCAACTAGTGCTTTCATTTTTAATGATATGTTATTTTCTGTATGATATCTTCGCAGACGGAGAGGTCAACTGAGACTTTTTATAACCAGAAATTGAGAACATGGCATTGGACCATCTTTGGTTTTAACAGCATGGAGCGACACGATAGACAGCCCATCAAACAATCGATCTTTGCGAACCAAGTTCGGTAATAGAGTAATCAGCCGCCTTAGTGATGTCAATTGGCTGCCTTGGAGCTGCGGTTTGACGCCGGCGCCATTGGATTTTTTTTTTGTAAAAAATATTCTGTGGAACAATTCAGCCTCTTAAGTTGAACATTGGCCCAACCATTCGTCAAATAGAGCCCGAATCCATCGACGACGTCTTGACGTCTGCGTAGCCATCCCCATGAATGAAACCATGTTCCATACATAACGGGAATGTTCACTCTTTTTAATAAAGCCATAATATATGGGAAAAAAATAATAATGTTATTTTATTGCATTTTTAAAAAGAAAGTTGCATTTGGCCCACCCCTTATAAGAGGATAACTAGGAGTCGAATCTAGATACCCCTGGTGGACAATTTCCAAACTAGACAAGTAGACAATGAAGTATGTTTTCAATGCAGCAATTAGGTAACTGAAGATATCTAGTTTTAGCAATTGGAACTTCGATTTTACTTAGTGAAAAAAATGGATAACAAGAGTTATAAAAAGAAAGGATAACTAGAGTTATCCATTTTTAGAATTCAAGTTGTCAATGATAAGTATATTTAGCTGCTTTGAAGATTTTGTTGTCCGTTTATGTTGTTAGCGAATTGTTCAGTGTAAAACATAAAGAAATGACCTTCAATCTAAATAAATAAAATCACAATACTGTGCAAATTGCCAAGATTGCAACGTTTAGTAGACATGGTGCTTAAAAATTAAACTAAAGTACAGCAAAATAGTTCAAGTAAGTAACTATTTTTTATTTTGTTTTTGAGTCGGTATAATTTGAAATAAAGCGCAGATATACCGGGTGATCGTTTTCATTCTGGAATAAAGGAGATTCGCATGACTACCCTTAATAATGATATGGATACTATTCGAATACACCTCATATCTTACAGCTGTGTAAGCAACTTTCTATCAATACACATTTCATTGTCTCTAAGAAATATTTCAAATGAATGAAAGTAGTTAAGCTAAGAGAGTTCAAACTTACCCCTAGCAGTGGTTTCGATTAAATTAATTTGCGGTTTTAATCGGCGATCTAATCACCGCGGACAATTACAATAGGATAATTATTGCAATTGTAGGTACTTTAATACAATTACAGAATTACAATAGGATAATTACAGGGTAATCGGCGACCCGTGGTTTAAATTGACACTCTGTAACGGTTCTCAAGGTTGCGATATTGTGATCGAAAAATGACCTATAGTAATGGACAGACGAATATTGTCGAGGTAGTGGCGCTCTCTGATGATAATTAGTATATACATACATATAAGTAATGCAACGTCCGTACAACGGCGGGCTTGCAAATACCATTATATCACCAAGGTTATGCAAAACAAGCCTAGAAACACAGTGTCTGGCTCTCGACTCGTACCCTGAAAACATGGGTCGGCCAAACTGGACACACTTGAACGAAATGCGAAAATCAGGTACATGTCTATTTTTTTCTAAACTACTATATGTACACACTTTAGGAATATGCTACTCCTACATAGAAACTCTTTTGTTCAGAATGTTTAATTTTATAAGATGCAAGTATGCATATTTAATTCCCACTTCTGGTTTACGAAATAATTGGAATTTTTACTTATTTTTAACAATTTTTATACGAATGACATTTATGTTTTCAAATTAAAAAATAATCATTTTCGAATTACTTCTAATTTTCAAAATATTGCACAAAATTTGCGTGAAAAGCAATTTAACACTTCTAATTTACTCTGTCCTACCACTACCAGTATATTATTTGATTATAAATATCCAATTTTAAGGTATCTTACATACGCAATAACGACCCTACGGAAATGATTTATTTATAAGAACGCTAGGGTCATTATGAGAAAATTAATACTACTTATTTTCCACCATGGCCCCCACATTCTAGTCCGGACCCCGGGCCGGGATCTCTGACGGTCCCTCTTTCCTGTAGTGCTAATGGTAGCTTGATACCCATAGAAGTATCAAATATTATCATAAAGTATATTTTCTGTCCTTTTCGACACAATGCTTTTAATCAGTGTTGAAACAGATACATTTTTTTGTATCTAGATACAGATACTTCATAAAAAATGAATCTAGATACATATCCACAAATATACAAATATACAAATTTGAAAATGTATCTAGCTGCGGATACAGATTCATTTGAAAAATATCTAGATATCTCTAAATTCATTTCAGATACATGGAAAACCAAAACAAAAATTGCGTTCTTTGTGAAACTGAAACTGAAATTAATTTAATCATAGACAATATATAATGTTCAGACTATTTATTATTCATAAATAATGCGAGAAACTAACGTTAAACTAAATGTATGGTTGTTATAACGTGTGTTTGTAAATGATTGTAGAAAAGGCGGCAAAATTTAAATGAAATTTAGGATTTTAATTGCCGTTAAGTTTTTCCATGTCGGTGCTTAGTGTATTTCACCGCAATTTGTCAAAGTTTAATGTCATTTTCGCCAGTAGCGTGCAATCATTGTAAAGTTAATCTAGGTAAGTTATTTCAAGTTAGTTATTTATGAAGGGGAACGGGTCAACAGGGTTTTTTCGTCCAGTGTGGGTCAGTTAAGTTGTTATGTACTGATAAATTTCTCTTTTGTATCTATTTAATTGTCGTTGTTTCGTGGATATTTCATCAGGTATATCATAACAACTTAACTGACCCACACTGGACGAAAAAAACCCCGTTGACCCGTTTCCCTTCTTGGATACAAAGTAACGTCCGTTGCTTCTTGATTCAATTAGTTACTTATGTTAAAATAAGAAATGTTAATTTTCAGAAACAAACAACATTATGTTACACCAATGAATCCTTAGTGATATTTTTGTTGTGTTACCAACGTGTATGTTTGGCTGCCTAAAATACAATCTACACTCATTTACAAACACACTGTATTTAGTACTTACTGGTAAGTAATATTTATTTTCATTTTATTTTATGATGACAAGTTTCGGTTATGAAAAACCAGCTTCAGAGGCATATGTATTTAATGTGTATACATATATCTCAAATTTATTTGAAATGTAATTTTAAATTTGATAGATGTCTAGTTTTGATCAAATTAATAACGTTTCAAAACGTTCGTCTGGCAGACGATTTCGACTGGATGTCAGAATTGGTCCATCAGCACTGAAAAGCCTTTCTAGGGTAGCCGAGGAAGGCAAAATAGTGTTATCAATTTTTGAAAACTCAGCAAACAATGCGGTTGTTTTTCAGACTTGATAAATCGCGGGACATATCACTCGTGTACTAATAATACTCGATATCAATAGCATTTGTGTTTGATGCGGAAGATGTATCTGAGTATCTGACTATCTGAGATACTTGGAAAATGAATCTAGATACAATTTTAGGTACTCTAGCAGGAATGTATCTAGATATTTATCTAGATACTTGAAATGTATCTAGATACGGAATCTAGATACTGTATATAGATACCTTACAACATGCTTTCAATGATCTCACTAAAATCAACATACTTATCTAAATCAGTTTCGAAAGTAAATCTAGTATACAAGGTGTCCCATGAGAAAGGTAACACTCTAAATATCTACGAAAATATATGTTTTTCAAGAAATCGCTGAATCGTCAAGTTTTATTTCAAGGGGGACAACTTTTAGCAGGCAAATAATCTTCTATTGTTTAACCCCCTGACCATAGGGGAAGTAAACCTATTTTTTTGTTTAATTGGAGTAGGGCTCGGGTAAGAGCTCATTTGAAAGCTTACCTAATTGGCAATACAACGGTATATAAATTAATTTTTAAAATCTGTCGATTAATTTTCAAGAAATAATTTTTTTAAGTTGAGCGAAATGCAAAATAAACATGTCATTTCAGCAAAAAATATCTATCCAGCAAAATACGTACCTAGGATAAAACTGTCAGTTTGACAGCACTAAGATGATTTATTCAATTGAAGAGCGTTTTGAGCATTCTGGTTCAAAACGCGAGCAAAGCAAAGCATTTTGAAATTGAATAAATTGTCTTAGTACTGTCAAACTGACAATTTCGCACTTGATACGTATGTTGCTGAATACATTTTTGTTGCTGACAATACATACCTATTTTGTACTTTGCTCAACTTAAAAAAATTATTTCTTTAAAACAAATCGACAGATTTTAAAAATTGATATACCGTTGTATTGCAAATTTCAAAGAAATGTGTGAGTTCACTCATTGTGAACCTTTTTATGCATTTGTATCTACTAAATCTCCTATGTGGTTGTTTGGTGTTTTTCAAAATTGTTGCATATTTATTCATAGATGGAAGAATCATTTCCATAATATCTTGGTCCCACAATTTGTCAAATTCTCGGGCTATTGATGCTGCTCGGGCAAATAATACTCTCTTTTTATCTAAAGGTCCAAGGACAACTGTCAATTACAAAGGCAAAAGTTTGTTTTTTTGTAGTACATACGGGAGATTCAAAAGATATATTTATAGAAGAAATATTTAGAGACGATGAGCTATGGAAAGAGTTGATCCCAAAATTATGGAACTTTTATTCCAATTGTCTTGCTCCGGAAATTATATTAAATAGGAGAGCAAGAAATGTAAAGTGTCGGAATCCTCCTTACATACTTGAGGCCCAACAGAGATACGAGAACAGCGCAAAAGCAACAAAAAAATCAATAAAAATAATAAACTTTTGCTAAAGCTTTATAGAATATATAGCCGTATACTAAATTCGCGTTGAAAATGTATTTATCGTCTAAAGTTTGGTTAGATTGACATACCTGAAAAATTAACGATTTTCAGAAATTTATTACGAAATAACTAACGATGACGATATGACGAATGTCTATAGGTTTCTTGTACTTTTAAGAATAATTTGATTTATAAAACAAAGGATTTAATTGATCTAAACAGCAGTGGTGTTCGCCTGCGTAAAGGTCTAAAATGCTTGATTTTACTCATTAAATATCGCAACCTTAAATGAACCTGATTCATTTTGAAGTTGCAAAGTGGAAGTTGCATTGGCAACATCGCGACAGTGCGTACCTGCGCTCCGATCGCTGGCGATAGCAGGCCTTGAAAACGCGTGTCCTCTTCCACTTTGGTTCAGCGAGCAGTTGAAGTGTGGACACAGTGTGGACACCACGGAATTTGTGGATTAATTTACCGAAACCAAATACCGGGATTAGTTCGCGTGTGTCCTAATATCTCCACTGGAGGAATAAAACGTTGTTAGAAATCTGACATTTAATATTTTTTTCAGGGTCAGATCATTTTTGTTGGTATTTATGTTTAAAACTCTATAAAATGAAACCTCAGCATTCTTAGTTAAAAATAAAAATGGATCAAAGTATAGCTTTATACTGGTGTCACACACTGGCCTTTTCTATTAGGGATGGATTAAATAAGACACGATTTACATTCGGTGCGTTTAACTACTATCCGCCATCTCTCTATTTTGTTTCTCGTCCACCTCTCACTTCACTTCCCTCATCATTGCTATACTCTGATTTTTCTAAACTGGCGTGCACGTCATCAAAATAATAATCATAATAATGATGGCACAATTTTACAAGGTTGCCAGTTGTCCTGGGTATTTAAAAATGGCTGCAATCAGCTGTTGCGCCCGTGCAATCTTGTGCGACAGTGCGCGGTTCGTATCAAATTCATCGACTTCTCTACCGTTTATCGTACAGATATCAATCTTGTGGTTATGGTTTACCATCTACAATGACAAAATATGCATTGTAATAATCGAGCAAATGTAACAAGTTAGACGTCAAAGAAGTTTGAAGCATTAGTGAAAAAGATGTGGCATCGTCGCCGAGAATATATCGCCGTTGCCAACATAACATGATTTATTACATGTTTTCCAGGCGAAAATTGTGTCCGCGGTTGATACACCGATTACCTATTTACAACCACCGGTAATCAGGGTTATGTAACAAATGATCTTCAGATTAATTTCGATTCTTAAACTATTGTTATGCATATTCTCGAAAACAATCACGTTGGTACGAAAAAACCTCATCGCACATCTGTTTGATGACGTGCACGCCAGTTTAGAAAAATCAGAGTATACCAACCAATTTATATGGCGGTCTTTTCAATACATTGATAATGGTATTACAGCTCGGCCATACCTGATACATTGGCGTCCCGACAATAGATAACATTGATTTCACTTATATTCCTAATTTAACATAAACTCTTAAATTCTAACCTTAATTGCTATCTGAATATAAATTACTGAACTATCTTAAGCCTATCGTGCGACACTACTCCATGGTATTTCCGCGCACTCTGTTGCTCTCCTTCAATATCAGCCACTATATACCTGTCATTTTTCAACACTTTAATTACTTCATAGGGCCCTCGGAATTTAGGTTCCAATTTCCTGCTTTGACCGGTTGATGGCGCCTCTTGCCTCACCAGAACCAAATTGCCCTTGTCGAACTTTCGTATAGTACCGCCCTTGTCCTCAATCTTATCCTTTTGGTTTTGAACATTCTTCTTGAGCCTTCCCGCAATATCTGCAGTGATATCTTTGTCCGCAGGCATCCTTGCATTTATTCTTTTGATCTCCAGAGTTAGTGGATTATCACTTAGTCCAACTCCTTCATACTTAAAGATCAGGTCGAACGGCTTTTCTTTTGTTATGCTATGCTGGCTATTGTTGAGTGACCACTGTACGTCGAACAGTTTAAGGTCCCAGTCGGTACTGTCTTCCTTTTCGGTTGTCATAGCTAGACACGATTTTATTACTTTATTTGCCCGTTCTACTTGTCCATTCCCACGGGGCGTTCCAGCAGCTACCTTTACGTGCTGTACGTTGTTCTCTCGGCAAAACCTCTCGAACAGGGTAGATGTGAACGCAGTTCCTCGGTCACTAATTAACCTTCCAGGTCTTCCATAGTGTGCCACAAAGCCTCGAACGGCGAGAACAGTTTCCTCTGCTGATACGTACGGGAGCGCTTTTAGAACGGTATACTTGCTGAATCCATCGATAAATACTAACACTACTTATTGTCTCTTGTGGTGGTCACAAATGGGCCCTGGTGGTCCAAATGCACCGTTTGGAAGGGAACACTTCCCTTGTCCAAAGGATGTAAGTAAACTACTCCCTCCATATGTGTCTTATAGTAGAGACAGTTGATACACTTCGCAATGTAGTTATGCACATACTCTTTCATCTTTGGAAAGTAATACGTCTCCTTTAGTCTGGCCAAAGTTTTGTCCACCCCTAGATGTGACAATGATTTATGAGCCTCGCTCACTAGATCATTTCTGAGGCCTTCCGGGACATACAGACACAAACTCCCCTTCGTTGTTCTATACACCCTGCCATCATCTAGTGTAAACTTCGCACATGCCTTCCCATCTCCGCTCTCTAGTTTTGTGCGTAGAGCACATATCTCACCACTGGTCCGCTGCAGAGCCGCTATCCAGTCAGTGTTTAGTGCAATTCCGAGGATTGGGATACCACCAATTTCTACATCTGTCGCTTCTTCTACAGGACTTCTACTCAGACCATCGGCAGCCTTATTATTCTCTCCTTTTATGTGTTCTATGCGATAGTTAAATTCGGCTAATTTAACAAACCATCTGCCGATCCGTCGGGAGAGGTCCCTCTTGCCAGCCAGCAGTTTCAAACTGTTGCAGTCAGTCTTAATCACGAATTCTATCCCCAATAGATATACCCGAAATCTCTCAAGACAATTGACTATTGCCAAAGCCTCCAATTCGTATGAGTGGAACTTCTCTTCGTCCTTTGTAGTCTTTTTGCTGAAGTAGCTAATGGGATGCATCTTACCATCTGCCTGCTTCTGCTGCAATACACCTCCAAATCCTTGGGAGCATGCATCAGTCCATAATTCTGTCTCTGCCTCTGGATTGTAAATGGCGAGAACTGGCCCTTCAGTTAATGCTTCCTTGATGAGTCTGAACGCCTCTTCTTGCTTGTGTCCCCAGGTGAAGGTGGCATCCTTTCGCAGTAGGTCTGTCAGTGGGCGAATTTTCAGGGAGAATTGTCTGACAAACCGCCTAAAGAAACTTACTAGTCCAATAAATCCTCTTGTTTGTCGGGTAGTTGTTGGCGTTGGGAATAATGCTATGGCTTTAACTTTCCTTGCTCCGGGCTCGATACCTACACTAGAAATCTCAAACCCTAGATACTCTATTTTACGCTTAAAGAATTTACACTTGTCCAATCTGATCGTTAAACCTGCATTGCGTAAAGTACTAAATACAGCTCTTAACTTAACTAGCCCTTCGGGTACATCCTGAGCAGGTATAATAATATCGTCAAGATATGCCATTGCAACCTCGGACCTTAATTTGCCCAACACAGTGTTTATCAGCCTTTGAAATATCGCTGGGGCATTGCACAGCCCAAAAGGTAGGCGCTTAAATTGAAAATGGCCATCCGGGGTTACAAAAGCAGTTTTTTGTCGTGAACTCTTATCAACTATTGGTACTTGGTAATATCCACTAATTAAGTGTAAACTAATAAAATACTTGTGTCCGTGCATGCAGTCTATTTGATCATCTATAAGTGGCAATGGGTACCTCTCCTTTATCGTCTTCTTATTTAGCGCTCTATAGTCCACACATAGGCGCACCTCACCATTTCGTTTCTTCACCAACAAAACTGGGCTTGCAAACAGTGACTCGCTGTCCTCCACGATGTCAGCTTCTTTCAGTCCGTCAACAAGGTCCTTGGTGGTGTTTCGTTCCTGATAGGATAGGCGATACGGTCTGTATACTACAGGTCGGTCGTCCTCCAGTTCAATCTTCACATCGGCAAGGTTGGTACATCCAACTTGACACAGATTTCGAGCTACCAGATCCCTAAATTCATTGTCCAGTTCCAGAACTTGCTCGGCCTCATCAGCATCCAAATTGATGTCCAGCTCTTCGATGGCGACTGCTACTTCATTCACTTCCTTCCTTGGAATGTCATTTGTTACTTCTTTCACCGTCTCACCTCTGCTCACAGGTTTTCCTGCGGCATAGTGTATGTCTTCCCCAGTCACATTAAGTATGGATAAATATGTACCTCCTTTCTCATCGGTATTTATGATGCAGCGAGGGATCAGCTTACCTGACTGCCTCATTCCTTCTTCGACTACCAGATCATGACCATTCATTTCACTGTGCACCGCAATATGACCCAGCAAATTGCTTGGTATGACTGTTGCTTCTTTAGCCCATAGTGTAGTTTTCTCGTACATCTTCGTAGCTTCTCTTGTAACGTCTCGTATAACTAGCTCACCTTGTTTGCCTACAATCTCAACATGAGAAAGCTCAGTAAATGGGTGACCCACAATTAAAGGAATTTGCTGTACTTCACTCGGCACCACATGAATTACAACTTTCGCGACTACTCCGTCGATTGTCAATCTTGCTGTCAATAATCCAAGAGGTGTCACTTTTCCTTGCCCATATCCTATTAGTGGAGCAATTCCTCCTTCCAAGTATGTTAGTCCCATCTCGGTGGCAACATCTTCTCGTAGCGCCACGCAGCTACTCCCAAGGTCAATGTAACAGCGAACAGGCTTTCCGTTGATTTCCGCATCTTTGAAATACTTTTCGTGGCTTGATCCTACATGCATTACCGTTGAGTCAGCTGATCGTACCACTTTTGCTTCGCTTGTTGCCTTGCAATCCCTTGCATAATGCCCTGGTTGAGAGCATTTAAAGCATGTAACACCCTTTCTTTTTGCCGTGCAATCTTTAGCTAAATGCCCTGTGTCCTTGCATGAAAAGCATTTGATGTTTGGTTTGGTGCCATTACTATCCGTTACCTTTGTAAATTGTTTCACCGGTGGCTGATTGATATAGTTGGCCGCAGATTTGAGATCAGATAGGAGTTCACTTGGTTGCCTATATCTGGACAACGGTCCCAGGTGATCTCCGAAACGGGAATTCCTTAATCCGTGGACTATCCACTCCACAGTCTCTTTCGGTTGCATATTTGCCTTATTGCACCTTGACAGTTTTTCATAATAATATTCCATTATGTTTTGGCTAGCGCGGCGGTAATAATTCTGCGCTTCTAACCTAACACTCACCAAATCAGCGTCGCTTGGAAAATTGTTCTTCAGGAGCTTAACCCACTCGTTCCACGTACGCGTTTCTCTCGGTAGACTGTCTCTCCACGTCTTAGCAACCCCCATGAGCTTCGATAGCGCATAGTGTCTTATCGTGACCTCATCCCAGTCATATACTTCCGCCGTTTCTTCCAATTTGTCCACCCAGCACTCGACACTTATATTTCCTTTCACGGGGTCAAATTCAGGAAGCACCTCTGCTATGTTACTGAAGTGTCGAGGCATCCTCAGCTCGAGTTCCCCTTCAGAACCACTGCACACGCTTCCTCTTCCACGTGGTTAATACTGTCGCTCGACATACCGGGTAATTTTACAAAATCTCGCTTCGGACGTATATTTGGTATAATCTCACTTCTGATTCTGTCACACACTGGCCTTTTCTATTAGGGATGGATTAAATAAGACACGATTTACATTCGGTGCGTTTAACTACTATCCGCCATCTCTCTATTTTGTTTCTCGTCCACCTCTCACTTCACTTCCCTCATCACTGCTACCAACCTATTTATATGGCGGGCTTTTCAATACATTGATAATGCTATTACACTGGTAAATATTCTTATATTAATATTATTATTTCATATAATAATTCTCTATTTTGCTCCTTAAAAAATCTTATTCTGGGATCGTCATTCAGGAGCTCTAAAATATTATTATCCCAGTAGTATATGTAAAAAAACAGAGAAACAACTTGCTATGTTTTTAAATCAAAATGTTTATGATATATCGACATATACAATAAAATAACTGACTCGAGTTTCGACGTCTTCGATAATTTTCAAGTGAGATTGAAAGTAAGTATATGTGCATTTATTGTATGTGTATGTGAAAATACCTATTTGATCTCTACCGCTTCTACACCTCTTTGATATACTGCCGTCGGCCCGGCAAACTTCTTCTCGAAGTTGCTTAAATACATGACTGCGGGCACTAATCTCGTTGATATATGACCTTAAGACTAACCCTTCTAACCTAACTTAGGAATTGACATTCAGATTCAGGAATTTTTGCAACACGGCGCGAGCACCGGCGCTCATTGGCGTATACCACTGGCGGACGGCGATATTTTCTTTGGCGGTTCTTTGGCGGTACACCGACAAATGAGGATATATTCTGGCCGGCTCCCCCGAAAACCGTGCTCTTCATACATAATATCGTCGGCTTACAAGTGAAATTCACTAAGTCAATTTTTTGCTGTTTTTGGTGAAGTTTAATTTTGATGGTTTACTAAATTGTAACAAATCTCAGGCTCTCTAAGGGTATAGTAATTAGTAAAGAGTCCTGTAGCTGAACTTCCAAATTCTTAACTCATTAAATGACTGAGTAGGAAAGGTAACAGCAGACTTTAATTACAGTTTCTCACATTTTATTGTTTTTGACTTAATTGATTTCACTTGTAAGCCGACGATATACTTGACCATTTATATCATATAAAGTGACGTTCACTTCTCATTTTGGGGTTGATTATTGGTGTCCGCAAATTTAAGGTTTGATATGAACATGATTAGTTTCGACTATTTTCTAGAGAATTATTTTCTGAAAAAATAATAACTGAAGTATTTCAATTTGTATTATAATCTGAAACTATTATCTAAATAATATTCATACTAATCAATTTGTTATGACAAAATTCAGTCTCGCTCATCTCAGAAGAGTTCAAATAATAATTTAGACTCCGGACATACATATACATAGTACACACATATACAAATATATATATTATATTACAATATTCTTTTGTACGAAATACAGTGGCTTTATACTTACAGTGGCGACAACTGTGGTTACAGTTTTGATTGGTCCGCCATGTTCAGGCAAATTGTTTTTAGCACAACAAAGAATTCCCACAAGTAGTGGGAGCAAGCCGATTCTAGAACCTCCTCCGACCTTGAGGGTCTGAGGAGGTTCTAGAATCGGCTTGCCTTGACCTTGAAATGGCCAAGGTCGCTTACCTTGAAAATTTGAGGTCATATATTGACCTTGAAAATTTGAGGTCAAATATTAACCTTGAATAGCTGACCTTGAAAATGTTGACTTTGAAAACGACCTTAAAATAACCTTGAATTGAAAAGTTGACCTTGAAAATGACCTTGACCTTGTAATGTTGACCTTGAAAATGACCGTGACCTTGTAATGTTGACCTTGAAAATGACCTTGACCTTGTAATGTTGACCTTGAAAATGACCTTGAATCGAAAAAATAACCTCGAAAAATGACCTTGAAAAATGACCTTGCAAAAAAAGACCTTGAAAAAATGACCTTGAAAAAAAAATGACCTTGCAAAAAATGACCTTGGAAAATGACCTTGAAAAATGACCTTCAATGAATCGCCATGTAGTCCAAAGATTCGAAAGTTATATGATAATAGTATAAATAGAATTGCACTCTGATATAAATTTAGTTTAGTAAACATGTATCAATCACCAGCAGTCTATCGCAGTATGGATGCCTCCACTCCTATGTCTTTAAAAAACATTACGATGAAGGTGGTTTGTGGGAAATTTTTACAAAATCGATTTCAAATTGCGGAATTGGAAGAGCAGGGCTTAATTCCACATACGATTGCCAAGTTAATGTGGGAAAAGTGGTCTTACTTTAACTGGGTCTATGTGGATGAGAGACCATTGGAACAATACCGTTTTCTGCTCTGGATAGGTTTACCTTTCCGGTGTAGTATTCGGATGGTGCCGGAGGTAGCCTGGTCATTCTATCAAGGCAAAGAAGTTTTATCCGATATCCTTATCAGGAATCCGGGAGCCATCGGAAGAAAATTGATATCGATATCGATAAAATTTTGGATTGATACGAATGGCGAACGGTATTGTTCCCATTGCAGGAAATTGGCATATGAAAGAAATGGGAATACCAAATTATTCAGGTGAGCATTAATTTATTTATAATATAATTTTTTTATTAATATTAATATTTTATTAATATTTTATAATATTAATATATTGAATAATTAATTTAGTGAATAATTAATAATTCATTTATTTCTTAATTCAGAGTCCGGTATTTCAAGCGTATGCATATATATCTGAATGAAATCCTGCAATGGTTGGACCAAAGCAAACGATTTTGCGCATTTTGTTTTGCTATGCCACTTTTTAAAATGGATGGTGTAAACCTTTTCCGCGAATCTTCTGAAACTGACATGTGGATGGAGGTATCTGCATACCCGTCGGACTTCGACACGGCCACTGATGTAGACGATGAAGATTAATCTTCAAGGTTACGCCTACATCGTATTTGGATCCGGTTAGCTTCAAGGTAATATTTGAATAAATATCTATAGTATGCACAATCAAGGTTGTTATAGGTGGCGATGGTGGTGAATGTCAACTCTCGATATATAATGGTATCCATCAAACGATAACCTTCTTATAGAGAGGAGTGAACATCAAGGGTGAACATCAAGTGAGCAGAACGCAAAATGTTTAGTTGCGAACACTGTGGAAAAAGTTTTACGAGAAAAGATAACCTGACGCGTCATCAAAGGAATTCTTGCAAATGCAAAAGGAGAAAATTGGAAGAAATCCCAACGACTTCGAATGGCCACGGTGATGTAGTAAATATTATTAGATGTGATATGTGTGATATAAACGTTGAAAGATCATGTTTGGCGGGTCATCTTAGAAGCAATGCACATAAGAAGAACGCTTTTGTTGTAATAGATGATGGTGTAGAGCAATTATCAACTGCATTTGGAGACAATATTGTTCAATACAGTGTGTCGGAGCCTGGATTTCATATAGATATGTTGCAATTCGCTTATTTAGTAAGAGAAAAAATTTTGACGCTTATTGAGTCAAAGCTAGCTGTGTTTTCCAGTATGAAATTGAATCTAGAATGTTTCGCACTGTACTTTCAAGATGTTAAAGAAAATGCTGAAGTAAAATCATTCAATACGAAAAATAAGATAATTACTGGTGAGAAAAACCTTTACGAAATTTATAAACAATTTATTGAGGAGATCATGGCTAAAATGTCAGAGTTTCAGGAACGTGATTCAGGTAATACAATATTTATTGATTCACATTCGACAATTAAAACTTAATTTATTTTACAGGGTGGACTTTAGTGGAAATTTTACGTTTGGAAGTTAGCATGACCAAATATAATCCGACGAGGGCATCGAGTTTTATAGAACTACCAGATGTAATAAAAGCAAAGAAAGCCGTTATAAATGTGCAAAATAATGATCAAGCCTGCTTTGGTTGGGCACTTGCTTCTGCATTAAGAGAACCGAACGGATTATCACAGAGGACATATTCGTACCCCCATTATTCGACAGTATGTGACTTTTCAGGATTGGAGTTTCCAGTGAAAATTCAAGATATTAAGAAATTTGAAGCGAAGAATGATATTTGCGTGAACGTGTATGGCATGAATAGGGAATTTACAGGAGCAAAAACAATATTTGACATAGTGCCACTGAGAATATCGAGCAAGGTATGTTCTGTATTCGTAAATTTATTATTGATTTCGGATGATGACGGTAACACTCATTATTGTTGGATAAAAACTTTGTCGCGGCTAATGTCGTCGCAATATTCTCGCAATGGACACGAAAAATGGATATGTCATGGATGTCTCGTGTACTTCACCACAGAGGAAAACCTAACTCGTCACCGTCAAGAAGATTGTGGAAAAGTAAAAGCTGTATTACCTGAAGAAAAACCACGTATAAATAAGCTGGGCGAGGAAGTGATGGAGAACGTGTTGCAATTCGAACATTTCGAAAAACAAATTAAAGTTCCTTTCGTTGTGTATGCAGATTTCGAAGCTTTATTACAACCTGTTGGGGAAGACGTGGAAATTGATTCGGAAAAGCCTTACACAGTTAAGTGCTATCAGCATGAACCGTATGCCTTTTCGTATTATATAAAATGTTGTTATGACGATAGATTTTCCAAGTTTCAAATATACACAGGCGAAGATGCTGCAGTTGAATTTGTTAAAGAGTTGGAGATCGACATTAAAAATATCTATACAGAACATTTAGTTAAAAATAAATCCATGGAACCCCTAACAATAGACCAGGAACGAGAATGGGAAACAAATATTTGTCACATTTGTGATAAACCGATAATAAATATTGGAGACAAAGTATATGATCATGATCATTTGACCGGTCTATTTCGAGGTGCAGCACATTCGGTATGCAATATTAATTATAAAGTCCCCAAGTTTATACCAGTTTTCTTTCACAATCTTTCTAATTATGATGCTCATATGTTCGTCAAAAATATTGCTTTAAGTGGAGAAGATGTGGACGTGATTGCACAGAACAAAGAGAAGTACATTTCATTTAGCAAAAAAGTGCACGTAGGTGAAACGGTGGATCACAAAGGCAAAAAAAGGAAAGTATTTTTAAAACTTAGGTTTATCGATTCTTTTCGTTTTTTATCGTGCTCCCTTGAAAAATTGGGATCGTATTTGGAGGACGACCAATGCAATGAAATCCGAAAATATTTTGGCGACGAGGAGCAATTTAAATTGGTGCGACAAAAAGGAGTTTTCCCTTATGGATTCATGGATTGTTTTGAGAAGACAAATTTTCCAAGGTTGCCAGACCGAGAAGACTTTTATGATACTTTAACTGACGAAAACATATCAGAAGAAAATTACGCTCGAGCCCAATCAGTGTGGAACGTTTTCAAGTGTAATACTTTAGGAGATTACGCAAGAGTTTACTTAACGTCTGACGTACTACTGTTAGCCGACATATTTGAAAATTTTCGGAATGTGTCTCTACAAAATTATAAGTTAGATCCAGCAAATTATTTTACCGCACCAGGTTTCGGATGGGACGCCCTGCTTAGAAAATCGGGGGTGAAACTGGATCTGCTGACAGACATCGACATGTTACATTTCTTTCAAAAGGGTATTCGAGGAGGGCTCAGTATGTGCACTCGACGAAAAGCGGAAGCGAACAACAAATTTTTATCGTCCTACGACGCACACACACCTAACTCTTATATAATTTATTTAGATGCTACTAACTTGTACGGTTATGTTATGCGTTGCAAACTTCCTACAGGAAAATTTCGTTGGCACGATCAACAAGAAATCGAGACTTTTCATATATGGAATTGTATAGATGATGGCGATATAGGATACGTGTTAGAAGTGGACCTCGAATATCCAGAACACTTACACGATGAACACAATGATTTCCCATTTTGTCCGGAGTCTGTAGTATCGCCGACATCAAAAGTGGCAAAATTGATTCCTACTTTGTACAACAAGAACAAGTATGTAACACATTTTTTAAATTTAAAGCAGTGCTTGCAAAATGGATTAGTTTTGACCCGTATTCACAGAATTTTACAATTTGAACAAAGAAGTTGGATGAAAGATTATATTGACTTTAACACTCAAAAAAGACAAAACGCTAAAAATGATTTTGAAAGAAATCATTACAAAAGTATGAATAATATTGTGTACGGAAAGACAATGGAGAATGTGGAAAACCGAGCTGATATTAAACTATCAACGCATTGGAAAAATCGACACCGGAAACCAGGGGCGGAATTTTTTGTTGCAAAACCAAATTTCAAATCGGTTAAAATATTTTGTGAAAACTTGGTAGCAATTGAAATGTCTGTCGTTAAAGTAAATTACAATAAACCGCTGTATGTCGGATTTTCTATTTTAGAATTATCCAAAATTGTTATGTACGATTTCTATTATAAGTTTCTGAAATCTACATATGGAGAAAAAATTAATTTATTATATACCGATACAGATTCCCTAATTCTACATGTATATACAGACAATATTTACGACGACATCAAAGAAAACATAGGAAATTTTGATACGTCCAACTATTCCGAGGATAACATGCACAACATACCTGTAAACCAATCCGTGTTAGGAAAAATGAAAGATGAGTATCGTGGGGAAATAATTACTTCGTTTTATGGAACTGGAGCTAAAGCTTATTGCGTCAACCTGTTGACACAATGTACAAAGAAAGCGAAAGGCGTGAAAAAAAATGTTATTAAAAAAGATTTGGCTGTCACAGACTATCAAAGAATTGTTGAATCTGGAGGACGAATATTTAAGAAAATGTATAATTTTAGATCAGATTATCATGTTATGTTTACAGAGTTGAAAAATAAGATTGCCTTATCAGGAAATGATGATAAGAGATACGTTACAGAAGACAAGTACACCACATTGGCATGGGGTCATAAAAGGATCGATGAACTGGAACGCGACAAGTTGATCGACGCAATTGTCAATGAGGAACTGGAAACACTGGGATATTAATAAAATACAAATATTTGCTTATAAATCATTTTATTTGTTAATATGTTCTATACATCATTTTTAAGTTTATATTTTATTACATGTTACTAATACAAAGCATTAGAATTATAATACATTATTTTTCGATATCCATGAATTATGAGACTTATTCAATCCTAACCATTTGACAAGCACCTTATTTCCTTTCCGTCGTATAACCTTTTCTACTAGAAAGACATCTGGATGTTTAACCTTTCGCAATTCCAATGCGTAGAACCCTCCAAGAATATTCTCTCCTTTTTCATCTTGCAATAAGTACGTGCGTGGGTTTGTGTTTTGAACTTTTGATACTTTAAATATTTCATTAGACCAATTGGGAGTGTAGCCTTTAGAAAATTCCTGTCGATGTTTACTAATGCGAACATGATCGCCAATTTTAAAACGTTGGACAGATTTGTCATACATTTTCAAGGAACTGTAGACGGTCTTAAGAAGATCTGCGGCATTCCTCTGATTAACCTGCTTGGGTTTCATACCAATGGTTCTGTGAACCGTGTTGTTGTAGGTATTAATAATCGTCGGAAGTAATTCAATCCAACGATAATTTCCTTGCATGCTAAATTCTTTCCACATCTTTTCCTTAATAGTTCGGTTGAATCGTTCGACGATGGAGCTCTTTAAAGTTGAGTAAGTGCTGTAATGATTTATCCCATGTTGAAGAAGTAGTTTTTTGAAGTCTGTGTTATAAAATTCCTTGCCGTTGTCGGTTTGCAAGTTTTTAGGGATCTGACTTCTTTTTTCCTGTAAAACTTTTTCCATTGCACGAGTAACTTCTTTACCAGTTTTATTTTTTAATGGCAGTGCCCAACCGAATTTCGAAAACGCATTTATTACCACCAATATATATTTGTAACCCTTGTTTTGCTTAGAATATGGTATCATTTCTACTAAGTCTGCTTGATACAAATCTTTCAAACCTTTAAGAATGACACGACGTCTTTGAAAATTCCTTCGTGCTGGAGCGTGTATCTCGTTAACAACATCTTGCTTAATATACGTCATGATCGGATTCGATCAGGACTTCTATGCAATAACTTGTAGGTGGTCCGTTTTGCTTAACTCGAATTTTATCCAGTGGTCTTATGTGCTCCGCGTCAGTAATATCATTAATAACTAATAACGCATTGCCCAGAGTAAAAACCTTCAAAATTTTTCCAGAGTATAAAGAATTAGTGTACGTGTGAACTCCTCCTTTATTCTCGATTCTATAATAGTCTCCTGATGGTGGTATCGCACCGATACCAGTTAGTGTTAAAATAAAATGTTTCTTTGCTGTACTCTGCAGCGCTTTCCACGTCTTTTCCAACAATGGTTTTTGCATATGTTTTGATATGATGTGACCATGAAGGTGTTTGCCGAATTTGTCTAGAGTCATATCGCTGTAAATATGTCGTCCGAATTTATCACGAGGCATCACGTGCGTTAGGCACAACAGTTGAGTGGTAAATGAGATTTATCGCATTTCTACAGATATATTAACGTAAAATACCTGCCTCCTTTAATTCCTCGATAATGGAAATTACTTCGTTATTGTGTGATGGATGACCGGCCCATTGAGAGGCAGTTAATAAACGTAACCTGTCAACAAGTTCATTGGGATCGTCCCAATACCGATATTCTGGGAAAGATCCTTGAACTACTTGTCTTTGGAATGGTTGTTTCGGTAATGATCCTCCAACCTTCCAATTTTTTGCCCACCAAACTTTCGGTGGTTGACCAGTTAATATTGGTTTAATAATGTTCACATACTTGTGTCCCCGATTAGCCGAAATTTTAAGTTTTTCATCATATCGAACCCGTGCGGCTTTAGTTCGAAGCAGTATATCTTTATAATTGCGAGCATCCTGACGGAAGAATTTTCCTGGCTCTCTCTTAAAAAGCAATTCAAAAAGACCAGTTGTACCCTTATATTTAAAATCACCTATTTGAACGTCTGGACCATCAAATATAATTTCACTGTCGCCAATGAATAAATTTCCATCAACTTCATGTACACCGTACTTGTGGTCAAATCTGCCCTCTTGGTCCGTTTTAAATTCGACAAGGTATGTACGAGGTAATACATGAAATTGTTCTAAGACCGATTGCATTTCTGGAGAATCTATCTGTTCGACAAATTTTTGCTTGGCATATGAGAATGCAAGATCTTCGTCTGTATCAACATTTTCTTCTTCTTCGTCTCGTTCAAAATCGGTAGGACTTGCTGCTTCTTCAACTAACGGAGAACTCTCTATTGTTTCATCAAAATCTTGAGGGTCATCTGAAGTAATGTTACCTGAAGTTTCTAAACGTTCCTTGATGGGAAAACCTTTCAACTCTTGTACTCGCATTGGTGCAGGTAGCTTTGATGACCTGCGTAATTTAGATATTTTACGTTTTAAGCGAAAAGGTGTGTGGGTTTCACTCGAAGTCAGCTCATCGTCAAATTGATTAGGGTCAGCTTTATAGATTATAGGATCGACCCGAGGCACATCTAATTTGCTTATCACTTCTTTAAGTTGTTCAGTTAAAGGTGAGAATGCAGTTGCAAAATGTTCTTTTGATTCTGAAATATCGCTCTTCAGTGCACGAATTTTATTTTGGAGTGCTTCACGTGCATCTGCAAGTTGCTCCACATATTGATGTGTATGTGCCATCATGAATTGTGTCACAATACTGATTAACTAAATAGTTACACGTTTATATGATAATGTATTTGTCAAAACCTTGACGGTAACGACCTTCTGTTCTCTGACAATCTAAGTCCACCACTAAAATATCGTGAGGAGCAATCCAACATTTTCGACATATTTCCTTAAATTCTTCAAATGTCATATCGCTTACGAGTTGATCATCATAAATATGTTTCAAATGAGTGGCATCCTGTCTGAACATTACCAAGAAATTACAATTATCTCGAATCAATTGTTTAGGTACAGCGCTGTAACTCTGACACAGATAGAAACAGTCTACGTTTTTATGACGACCGTGTGAAAAATAATCTTTAATTGAATTATGTCCTGTAGGCGGCACATCATCAAAGATTACAATTGAATATTCCTTAACATCCTTCGTAAGGACAAGAGATTCTACATCTGGAAATTCAAAATATCCACATTCTGGCACTATTTTCATTAATTCTCTGAGAAATTCATATTTTTTCTGATATAATGAATTTGAGCAAAGATATATATGAAGGTATCGTAAACCATTCGGTGAAAGCAGTAGAGACAACATAACGTTGGTTTTTCCAGAACCCGATGGTCCTATAATTAATCCTCTTTTACAATCACCGCCGAAAAGTGAACTGTGTCTTTTAAATACATTTTTATTTAACGAACTATCAAAATTTTTAACCGGCAAGGATACACTTTGGGTTCGGAATGCTAGAGAACCCATTTGTGACAACCACGTCAACAAGGAACTAAATGATACTGGCAGAGATTTATAATTTATTATATTTATACTGGCAGAGATTTACAATTTATTATATTTATATAATCATTGGGATACTTGTAAACGGTTAAAACAGTTATTTCATAAATTAAAAATAATGAAAACTTTACATATTATTTATATATGAAATTATTTATTATAATTTATAAGTTTTGGTCAGGTTTCCAAATACAGTATATATGATACTCATATATATATGAGAGGTCCTGCATTCAATCCACATATCCATGGTGTTAGAGGTAATTCTATCCAAATACATATGATCCAACATCCAACAAATCATCAGAAAACTCCATTTTCCTTCTCGGATAGACATCTTCAGTGTAGGTTCGCTGAGTCCGATGCATGAGGTGGTAATTCACTACTCCATTCTCGTCCCAGCTACTACTGATCCTATGACAACTCTTGTCTCATTCAGCTCCAGTGTATAACATCTGATTTTTCATGATGCAAATAATATTTAAATATGACACTTCTTACCAGATAAATCGAATAACCTCAATAATTTTAATTCATTTTTCACAGAGTGAGCGTAATGTCGCTATATTGACTTTATGTGCTTCTAAATTTTTCTCTTGAAATTGTAAGTTATTTGCCAAATTTATTAGAGATTTGTCCAGGTATTGAAGTTCCTCTGGATATTTTAGAAAACCCGGTCGATGATAATTACGCGCATTGATTTCTGATTTCAACGACAAGATAGCGGCATTACACGTACGTAAATCACTTTCAGCTGCTTCTAGTCTCGCATGGTCTTGAATCAACCATGCGTTACTAATAGCGTTACAATAGCATTCAGGAATATCTTCACCATTTGCTCGGATTGGTTCATGCTTGGGAAGTAATTGAAGTTTGTCAGTGGGGGCAGTAGAAGGGACATTTAAATTATGAGTGCTAACTATTTTGGAATTTGCATGGATTGGTGCAGGAAGTAATTGCGGTTTGTTAGAGGGCATAGCAGAATGGATGGAATTAGGAACAAATACCGTGTTCTGAAGAATTTGAATTTTATTTTTAACCTCTCCTCGGTCAGTGATGACATTTTGGGATAGGTTAAAAGATTCTTGGGATGATAGAATAATTAAATCCGTGGACACATCTGTTAAATTATTATCACTGACTGTTAAGAGGTTATCATCGGTCAACAAATTCTTCCTTACACGTTTATTTGATTTGATGGAAAGATTAGCGAACTTCTCCTCTCTGCGCTTATTCTTATAAATTTGCTTGGGCAGATAGTCTCCATATCTGCCACGTTTGCGAGGTTGTGTGGAACTGGAGCTCGGAATAGTGCAAGTAATAGTTTCAGGAACTTTCAAATTACGTTTTGACGGGACTGGAAGTCGTGATTGATTTAGGATTTGCCTTAACAATCCACTCTCTTCAAACACATCATTCATACCAACGTTATGTGCAAATGAAGCACCCACATTTGAAATCTCAGTGTCTTGTAAGCTTTGTGGGATATTGTCCCCCGTTTGTTTAGGCTCACAAGATACTGGGATATCAAAATCAGGTTGCGTTAAAACTATTGAGTTAAAACAATCATCGGTAAGTGCGTCAAAGAGTTCTTGATCATCTATAGAAGACACAGTAATATTATTATATATAAATACAAACTGTAAATAAAAGTATTACCCATGACGAACTCGTTGATTGTACGTATTCACGTTTGTGGAGGTTACTGGAGGACTGTATATTGATTAATACTAATGAAAATCACATCGGAATTGTATTTATAGGCAGCAGAAGAGAATGTAAAATGAAAGTTAGCGTTTTTTTTCCAAGGTAAGGTCGAAAAGTGGTGAGGAATGCAAAGGTTAACAAGTTTCTAAATGCCAGATGAATAAGTGAAAGGAGAGTAGTGGGTAGGAGCGATGGGTGGGTGCGTGACGCGTGCCTGTGGGTGGGGGGCGGGGCGTTTGGGCGTGGTTTTGGGCGGGGGGCGGGGGGCGTGGCTATGGGCGGGGGGCGTGGTTATGGGCGTTTCTGGAGGGGGTAATTTTTTTCCACGCCTTTCGCGCGGGCGACTGGGGGGGGGGGGGGGGGGCGCCGGTTATTTTTGGTGATTACCCCCACTCCATCCCCACTCTTCCCTCTCCACAAAAGGGAGGTTCCAGGGCGGAGCCTCTTTTAATGGGAAACTCCCACATTCATATTCCTCTTCTTTAAACGACAAAAAAAGTATCCTAAGCTAAGCTAACCTAACCTAACCTAACCTAACCCAACCTAACCTAACCTAACCTCACTTAAACGACAAAAAAAGTAACCTAACCTAACCTCACTTAAACAACAACAAAAAAATAACCTAACCTAACCTAACCTAACCTAACCTACACGAAAGAAGGGAATAATCTAACCTAACCTCACTTAAACGACAAAAAAAGTAATCTAACCTAACCTAACCTCACTTAAACGACAAAAAAGTAACCTAACCTAACCTAACCTAACCCAACCTACACGAAAAAAGGGAATAATCTAACCTAACCTAACCTAACCTCACTTAAACGACAAAAAAGTAATCTAACCTAACCTAACCTCGCTTAAACGACAAATATAGTAACCTAACCTAACATAACCTACACGAAAAAAGGGAATAATCTAACCTAAACGAAAACAAGGAATAAGGAATAAGGTTAGGCATTAATTTCTTTGAAATAAAAACAACAATTATGTATAATTATTCTTTATTTATTTTTTTATCTTCACATAGTATACAATCTCTTATGGCCGGAGGGAATCCGTCAATATGATCACTCCAATCGTCACAGTTGTAATGTTTATAGCACGGCAACATTTCTTGCAGACTCAGGTTTGAACGATAGTTCTCAGGCAGAGTATTCCATGATAGTGTTACATCTATTGGACTTATTCTCTTCAAGATGTAGGACACAGGAAGAAACTTCATATCAGTAGAAGAAATTCTTCTTCCGTCTTCACACTTCTGCATCGCTTCCCATACTTTGTTAATAATCATTTGGGATATTGGTAGACTTTTCAACCAATCGTTTATAAAATGCATGTCACAATTTAACTTCACAAAAATATTCTCTTGATGTATTTTGCTTCGATACTTGTTGGTAACTGAAGAGATATAAATATTCACTGGTCTTATATAAGGTCACTTGTTAAAAAAAATAAAAAATATTCTACATATATTTGTTTATTGACATAATAAAAAAAATACATTATTATAATATTAAAATTATTAATTACTTATTACTAATTTTATTGGATTTTGTTTTTTATCTTTCATTGCACTGTCTACAGAGGTATATTGGCGTTGGAGATCCATCCACATGAGTTCTACCTATGTTATAATGGTTGTAGCAGGGCAGTCTCCGTTGGAAACTGATATCGTTCATCTTGTTAGGTGGTAGGAGATGCCAAATCGTTTGAAGGTTCATTCCCTCAATCTTGTTCAGGTATAGGTTTGGCAAGTATCTGAGATGCTCTTCAGTCAACTTTTCATTATTCATGTATGCACTGATCGCGTTATTAACATAAAGTAATTGTTCCATCACAATTTATTATGTCTGTGTATTTTTCTACAGTTGATATCTGTATCGTTGTGGCTTTTATACTGACGATGTGCGGAGGATCATGTCGCTTTTTGATCTTTTATTTGACCTTGCTACTATTTACAGTAATTCCTTTACTATCTTTGTCAAGGGCGAATAATAATAAGCCTTGTCGTGTAAAATCAAACAGTACGCTGAAGTATTGGCTGGAATTGCAACTTTTGTCGTAAATTCTATTCTAATCTCTACGGCACTCTTTTGTATAGTATCAGTCTGATATGTACAATCAATTCCAATTAGTGGTGCCAGTTCTTTATACTGACTTGGTGAAAATAAAGGTTCACTTTCATGATTGTAATATGATTGTTGAAACTTTGCGTACATGTCGTACAGAACAGCGAAATGATTATTATCAAAGTCAACATTTAAATTGTCATATGGAAAACGAACTCCATTTAAATAAACATTCATATTGGTTAGCTTAATGTTGTCAAAACGTGACATGTTGTTAGTTATTGCTCCTTTTCGATTTATTTGAAAACCAACAATTATGAATCTCGGAGTTTCGACATGCGGGGCCGTTTTAACAGCCCACATGTGTTTTGTCGTCGTCGGTAATGAGGGATATTCGTGCATTTCCCAACTTCTAAAGGGTACATGCAAATTTACATTTTTGTCAGTTATCTTCGTTAAAAGTAATTCTTCTCGTAAGCCCACTGAGACGTGTGGAATTCTCCAACATATTTTATCAATCACCAGTTTAAGTTTTTCGTCTTTGCCGGCTTCAGTTTGCACTATAATGTCAGAATCATCATTATTCCTTATCAATACTATTTCTTGCCTACTATTTAACACTACTTTTGGGAAATCTTCTGCGAATCCCAATAGTGTTCGTAGTGGCACACTCAATCCAAAGTTTCCTGAGGTATCAAGTACATCACACACCCCATCAGTGGGATTCCATCCTGCGTTTTCTAATTTCTTCATTTCATTGTTATTAAATGAAAAATATCCTTTCATGCAAGACGTTAAACCTACATTTCTTGTAGAATCGATTTGCACTCCATTCAATATATATCTGATGTCACTAAACATAAATGCGATCGGATTATTTACTAATGTTGCAGTTGCGCTCGCTATTTTAGATACAACTCCGTCGTTTCCAATTTTCCGTAAACTTCCTTCGACGTGCAGGAAACTTTCACAAGGTAAGGTGTAATTATCAATTTCCGGAACACTTATCCTTATTTGATCGTTATTCTCAAAACTCGCAGATCCAAAAGGTTGATGCATGTGATATTCATAGCTTACAATAGAGGTATTTGTTTTCAGTTTCTCAGTAACGTTCAAGATATCCATCACTTCCAAACTATATAACCCAAATTATTTAAATATTTTCGATTGCGACGTGTTAACACTTTCACTATCCCTCGCCGACTGTTCGACATCTTGACATTACCGCTCGGTTTATATCCATCTCTGAAAGACCATCGCCTATTTGCAAGATTTCTTTTATATATCTTCATTCTTAAGTCAGCTTTCTAAGATGCACAATAAGTGTTATTTCCTCGCCTCGAAAGTTTACTAATCTGCCAGATTGATCCAGGACCCGCGCTACCATAGAACTGATTGTTTTTTCAGATACCGGTAAATATATAGGCTCATGCGGTGACTCGATTATTTTAAATCCGCCCGGAACTTTTGGGAAAAAATGATACAATACGTGCACTGCTTCTCCGTTGTTATAAGACCCGGTGATCAAATTACAATAAATTTGTATTGCGTTTACCGTGTTAATGTCCACGATATTATCTGATTCGTGAGATCCCGCAGGCAACAGTTTTTTATTAAAACCCAATAATGACCCGATACTTCTCTCTTTTGAGAAGTCGAGGTCTAATGCAGTTTTTAGGCTGACTCTTTGTGTAATATTGTTTCCTTCAATATGTACACGGATATGCGGTTGTTTACCTGTGGAACCTTCAGTCAGATTGTATTCTATGTAGTGAGCTATATCCTCAACGTCATATATTCCCACTGGCAGTTCCAAATGTTTCCAATCGCCCTTCTTGGTCTTATAATGGAACAGATTATTGGTTTTATCAACGTTGGGTATTGAATTAAAAGATTCAAAATTTAGTAAAGCCATCTCATAGTCTTCATCTGCTTTCAAATAAATTGGTGGATAGAAGTCACATTCCAGCTCGGATTTTTTCCCGGTTAATGCGAATGTATATGAATGACCTGCGCCCTCCATTCTTCTGCTTACAACTGGCTAACGATGATGTATATTCTTCTTATTTATCCGACAAAAACCGAAGACATAATTGGCCGCAGTTTGCTTCATCACTCTTTTGATGTCTCGTGTAATTATAATAAATCACATTATCCTTTCCATCTGATTGTAAATACCTTTCTACTTCTATTGGCGGTTTCAGATCCCCAAAACTATCAAAATACGTTATCACTTTACCGTACTTTCTGTACGCAACCCAGTGAGTTCCTTCGCCATCCTTATCATCCAAGTTCACGACACCGCGTTCATTCTTGTGAACTTTCTTAGGCAGTGCATTTCTCATAAAAACTCCTCTAAAATGTGGTAGTCGTCTGGAGTAACGTTCTATATCAATGTTAGTTAAGGGATGACGAAGAAACTTCATGTCTAGTTTTTTGAATCATTTGGAAGATATAAGCCGCAACCCTGCTTATAAGGTTTTATATAAAAACCTGAACCAACGGCTCTGGGTTCCAATGCCCTGTTGTGCCTCTCTGCTTCTTTCTGTTGCTCTTTTGCGGCCTTTGCTTCATTAACAGCTTTCGCAATTGCTGCGGCACCACCGCCCAGTGAACCTAACGCTCCTAAAGCCGCAAATAAAGGTATTAAGGGAAGGAAACCTCCTCTCTTTGGTATGGGTATTATCCTTTGTCGTGGATGACTGATACCCTTTTTGTTCCTTTTCAATGCACGGTACGCTGCTTTTGTAGACTCAAGTACATTTCGGTTTGGATTTCTATCGACTGCTTTCTTCGCAATTCGAACTGCCTGCGCAAATGATAATGCACCACCAAGTCGTTTACCTTTACTCCTTCGCTTTGCACGCCTTTTACCACGTTTTCGTTTCGTTAATCCCAAGCCAAATTTTGTTTTAGCCTTCCTTAGACCGGCGACCATTGCTGACGCTATCTTTTCACCAACTTTTGCCTTACTACCAAGTCTTTTTTTGGCAGCACTGTACAATTTACGGTCGGCCTCGTGTCTCTTACTCAACTTGTTCGTTACACTATATGCAATGTCGTGCTCTCTGCAGGCCTCGTCTAATTCGTTTATTCCTCGATCACCTCTCTCCAACCTTTGTTCCAACTTGGTGCCTGGTCCGCAAAAGTTATAACCAGGTAAATGAACTTCAAATGGAAGTTTATTTATCAACTTGTTCAGAATACCACCACCTCTCCGCTTAACTGATCGATAGGAACTGATGGGATTATGTGCATACATTGTTTTAAATTGATTCACCATTCAAGATTTACACAAAACTTTATTTTTAAACTTTACACACTAATTACATAAAACACAAATACAACTTTAGCGTTCAAGATGCTTTTTAATACTATTAATATTATTACATATATTTTATTTATATTATTACATATATTTTATTAATATTATTACATATATTTTATTCATAAAAAAAGTTAATATATCATACATTACGCTAACACGAATCTTTCATTGAATATTTTTTCTCTGTGGGTACAATTTAAACATTTTGAAATTTCCTTTTCTACATTTCTAATCCTATCTTGAAATCTTACTCTATCTACAGCGCACAAGCTCCAGACCCCTCTTCTGGCTTCTCTATACGCAAACCTCCAGACACACATATTATAGTATATATTTTTCTCTTCACAAATTGTTACAATCTTCTTACTGATCATTAAAATGGGTTTCTGTAATTGCATGTAAATCCAAATCGTAATAAATTTTATCCACTCCATACAAAATCATTTCCTTTGTCATGCAAACGTATTCGGTAGCTGTCGCATTAAACACACTATCAAAACGCTTTTTCAAATCACCTTCGAATTTAGATAGCATGCCAATGCAGAGGTTATAATATTGAGCAAAATTTAAATTCTTTAATACCTCTGCTCTACATGTAATTATGTCGTTTAATTTCCATACCTCGCGAAGGCCCTCATACGACAAATATATGGTTTCTTTTTCTGTTTCTTTTGCTGATTCCATCTTCATGACCTTCCGCCAATTATCCGTGAAAACGCATGAGATCTTTACATCATTCTCGGATTCAGCCATTATTCGGATAATGCCATTTGGATTAGGTCCTCCGATTAGTTGATTTATTTCATTCCTGTTTGCATTAAACCCATTCCATGTTGCTACAGACATGCTTATGCCTTGTCCTTTGGAGCCCATCATTACAATCACTGGTTCAAAATTCTTATAGATATCTAAACCAATGGAAATCCATTTTGATTTGCTTTTATTTAGAAAATAAGTGTTTGGTGACAGAAGCGGCTTGTTAAACTTTGGTGTTTTTTTCTGAATGTCTCCGAAGCTCTCAGTTCTACTTATACTGCCTGCTATATTTAGATTTCCTAATTCCACATCTTCGAGAAGTGGGATATCAGTAAAGCCTAGATCAAGGTCTTCATATGCTGCCAGGTTTGGTTGCGACATTGTAGCAGCATCATTAACGCACTGCCTTTTATTTTCATTACAATTATTATTTCCTCTAACTACTTTTGAATAGTTAACATCATATGGTTGCTGACGATTCACTAAGAATATAAACGAGTATATAAGTAAAAACACAATTAGTTTACATAATTTTACTACTTACTGGTTTCGTGCTGTGATGTCAAACGACGACTAAAGTATATTGTCTGTATTCCGCTTATATACATTTATTTGATGGAGAAGGGGAATTTTAAGAACCTCACGATTAATATTAATGAAGAAAGGGAATTTCAGGAACCTCATATGAGAGGAAATTTCAAGGACACGACTATAATTGTGGCGGGTAAGGAATTTTAGACACTCACTCACATTATTGAGACCTTGGATTTCAATTTCGACACTTGATGGACACAGATCACACCGACATCGTCATCGAGACCTGGTGAAGAAGTCGTGCCCAGCATTGGTCTATGTGATTGACCTTCACCACATCGACACATAATATATATTACACATCGACACATAACATCGACACCATCACCGAGACTTTCGAGACCCGGTGGAGACCTAGTGCTCTAGTTTTGTCTATAATGCTAGATGCACATGAAAATACTTCAGTTACTTCCAGACCGTCACAGCGACAACATTGTCCAGAGCTCCAGTAGAGCCGTCGACCTTGACTACAATAACCTTGACCATCGACACCATCACCGAGACTTTCGAGACCCATTGGGACCTAGTGCTCTAGTTTTGTCTATAATGCTAGATGCACATGAAAATACTTCAGTTACTTCCAGACCGTCACAGCGACAACATTGTCCAGAGCTCCAGTAGTGCCGTCGACCTTGACTACAATAACCTTGACCATCGACACCATCACCGAGACTTTCGAGACCCGTTGGGACCTAGTGCTCTAGTTTTGTCTATAATGCTAGATGCACATGAAAATACTTCAGTTACTTCCAGACCGTCACAGCGACAACATTGTCCAGAGCTCCAGTAGTGCCGTCGACCTTGACTACAATAACCTTGACCTTGACGCATTAACCTTGACCTTCACCCACACTAATACCTTTCCCTCCCTGACCTTGAGACTTTCAAGGTCATGTGCCGATTCGAAAGATCACCTCACGACCTTGATTCGTGAGGAGGTTCTAGAATCGGCCAATTACCACTACTCCCACAGCGTTACAATTCAAACACAATTTAAAACTTACATGCATTTCGCAATATCTTAAAGATACGTCGAAAGGAAGTTATGAGAATGACCGTGAATTTTTATCAGGTTTTTTGGATACAATATGTAGCAATCCGATCTCACAGATTTCTTTTACTGTTATATCATATCCAACTTTGTCTTAAAATATGTATCTTTCAATAACACTGAAATTAATTCTTTGTACAATATAAGTGGTTACTTGATTACAAGTATACAATGGTGTTCAAAAGTTTGTAATTTATGTATTAAATCGGTAGGATCCAAAACTTTTCCTAAAGCTACATGCTACATATGCACAATTAGTAACACTTGAGTGTTTTAAAAAAATGCATTATTTTATTGTAATTATGATACATTTGCAATGTTAAAACAAATGGAAACAATATTCCGACAATATTATAATGTTGTAATAGAAACGCAAAATGCAAATATTAGACAATTTTTCCTCGACAAATTTAAATTAGTCCCCAACAACCATATATTGCAGTATCACAATTTACAAAACAAAATTATCACGCGGTTTTTAACGTTTCCGTTAAAAATTGCAGGACATAAGATTGATCGTGTTATGAATGTATGTGGTAGCAAATCGATGAGAAAGCAAATCGATCAGCAAATCTCTTGTTTTTTTTGTTATAAACCTTTTCTGTACCTGTTTGTAATAGTTAGTATAGTTGTTATAGTTTGTAATAAATACTTTCAAAACATTTATGTTTCACTTTTTTAAATTACAAGTGAAATTAATAATCAATAATTAAAATTATTCTACAATAAAACACTATGCATTATGTTAGTATAGTTTTTAAAATAAATTTGAAATATTGATATCTACTATAACAATTTTTTTTGCCGTTTTATCAACGAACTGTATTTTTAAACTATTAGAAATTATCAGTAGTTATGTTGTAGGACAGTGATAATTACGAACTAATTTTTCATCAATCCGAGATGATGAAAAATTACGAATATTTATTACTGCCCGAGGGCATTCGGTCAGATTTTTTTTTTGCATGTAGACTACGACAAGTATTTTTTGGTATTGATAGAGTCATTTTTCCAACTAATTTGTCGATTCTGCGTTACTGCAACTCCTAACTGTGGATTCATTTTGAATTATGACAATCGTCGATGTCAAGTCATATATCATTTGAATGTCCCGCCAATATTTGCCTGAATATGGCGGCGACTTGCGCCACTGTGTCTATAAAGTCACTGTAGTACGGACCGACCGACCCTGCCGTCCCTGACGAGCCGTCACTGAACGGTACTATTTTTATGATCAGGGTGTACTTTATCTTTTGTTTTAACGGTTTTACTCCCAGTTGTCTTGGTAAACATGCCATCCACGTGAACAAAGCGTGACCTCCCATTGGTTAGCCCCCCGAATTGGAATTGTCAAAAGATTGAAACAGTTGCCTGGTCATTTGGTTGAGACAAAGGCAGTTTGATTACATTGTTTCGTAAGCTACCGATCAGCAAAGCTGAAGATTCAAATTAATTTGGTTAATAACATTAGGTGAGAATATTTAATTACATAATGTATTTTAGTTTAAAAATCGCTTTACTTACATTACGTATTAGCGTGTTTTCCTACCCATTTTGCCAAACATTTTTAGTAGGCCACCATTCTATTCCACCCATTTCAGTAGTCCCTTAAATGAGGGGAGTGCTGAAGTCATTTTTATTGGAGAGTTCTAAAATATCATGTAATTTCACTTGTCAAGCTTAAGGTGAATTAAATTATTTCTGAGAATATTAGGTTATAAGTTGTCTGAGCCCGCCAATTTTATTTTATAGGTTGTTTTTTTTAAATTTTTGTTGTGGTATGCTGTTTCTAAACTAACTGTTAATTTGTGTCAAGCTTATTTACTTAGGTATTTTATTTAAAATGTAAAGTTGGTAGAATCAGTTGAAATCTGTAATCAGGTGTATTTACGTCATAATTGCATATGATCACAGATTATATATACAGATGTATATACAGATAGGCCACTCTCTGTAAAAAACATTTGTCGCATTTGCGCCTTCTATGCATTATTGGTCCGTACCATTTTCTTAACATAAGAACACACAAGATGGTGCCACTATAGCTTAATATATCCAAAATCCACGAGATGGCGCTATATCGTTAAAAAAAGCGGGATTTATAAATAAATATATATATGTAATTATAATATAGCGGGAAATTTAGTCAATTAATTTAATAAGCTAAGTTGTATTGGAGCCATAGATTTATTTGATAGTGGTTTTTAATCGATTATCATCGACGTTTCGCACTTAGATTGAAGACTTCTTCAGGATGTTTAGATTATATAACACAAATAACTTACTATCATCTTGAATTGTTGTAATAAATATAAATCTTTATAAATAAATTTTCCAATTCTTTTAAATTTTAGATTATAGTTAGTTATTTGTGTTATATAATCTAAACATCCTGAAGAACCTTTCAATCGTAGTGCGAAACGTCGATGATAATTGATTTAAAAACACTATAAAATAAATCTTTAGCTAACAATACAACTTAGCTCATTAAATTAAGTGATTAAACTTTCCCGCTATACAATAATTACATAAACAAATAGTAGTTATCTCAAGAAAAACACTAGTATATGCATATATAAACCAATCACTAAATATATTAATAAATGTTTATAAAAATAATTATGATACATGAATACATTTAAAATAGTGTGAATAAACAATAAAAAACGTAAAGAAAAACAATACTTTTCTTTACTTATAATATTTAATGTGCTCCCGTGCAGACAATGTCTACAAGATAGTGCTGCACTCGCTTCGATGGCAGGAGATTTAAATGGGTGAAACGTTAGTTCACATATTTTCCTGGGCTATTGTTTGCATTGTAGCATTGTATAACATTATTGTAATTTACATGACACTAGTATATACATATATAAACAAATCATTAAATATATTAATAAATGTTAATAATAATTATATGTTAGAAGAATACATTTAAAATAGTGTGAATAAACAATAAAAAATGTAAAGAAAAACAATACTTTTCTTTACTTATAATACAAATAACTATACAATGTGCCACGTCCAATTATTAATTTAATTAATTAATTAAATGCGCTTGTCAATCCATATGCAAATTGAAGGAAGATATATCCTACAAAACTAAACACTAAAAATATTCTTTACTAAAAACTCCAAATATATAATAATGCCTGTACAGATAACCAAATGCAGACATTTAACGAGGAACTAATGTATGACAGTTTTTGATTTTGCAAGGCCTAAATGTCGCGATCTGGTTTTTTTATATTTAACTAATGCTAGTTTTTTCACAGGATCATTAATTTTATGAAGTTCTTTTCCTTACAGTATGTTGTTGATGTTCTGTATCCACACCACAATATCAAATGGGATCAGAAGACTTAAAATTAGGTCAGCCAAATCGTGAATATGACAGTGACAAAAATTTGGAATAATTGTACAAGAAATTTTATGTGTAAAAAATGATACTATATTAAAATGAGTGCAAATTTCGGTATACAAAACCGCATAATTTGCAAACATTGATTAACGTGTTTGATGAAGTTAAAGTTGGGTTGCAGCAAATTTCACGTGTAAATTGCCTACATTCAATATAGGAGTGAATGGGTTCCAACGTATCGGAAACCAGGTCCTGTTTACATATACTACGTCCTTGTAATTTTCTCAACATATTGCGGGCCAAATATCCTGATATGTACATATTTATATTGACCGCAAAAAAACCGGGGTTGTTTATAAATGTGAACTCATCAGAGATATTTGGGGACACTATCTCAGTTGGCGTAGGAACTTTAATCGTTATTAAGTTTTGTACAGAATTTAGTGCCCCTCTACAACCATCTTCCTCACAATTTGCAAATGAAGAATGGCGAGTCATAAGATTATTAATAATCTAAGCTTTATAAGAAGCTCTGAAGGCAGCAGGTGTTGGATTTATATTCCAAGCACCATGACTTCTGACACCACCAAAAAAAATTTCAACGGGTTCCTGATTCAAATTTCTCGGACAAAGATATTTAATTCCCTTAGCGTGTAATTTGTTCCAGATACTTTGCATACCTTTTAATGTGGTTATCCAATTTGCAATGCAGGGTGGAATATATTCGCCTTGTGGTCTAATAAATCTAATTGTCTTCAAAACTTGAATTGCTTCGGAATAAAATTCAACATGCTAGCTTTTTTGGGTTATGGCACATCGTATCACCACTTACTGTCGAACCATTTACACTGTCAAATAGTATCAAAAATAACACAAACTCGACGTACATTGTCTCTGTCGCATATCCCTGCTTATCTAAAAAAAAGTATGAAAATTTCTTCAATGTCATATGAAAAAAATAATTCACTTACCAAGTGTAGAAAAAAAAGTAGCATTGCGGATGTTCTCGCCGAAAAGACCTAGGCTGCCAGCTTGCACGCTCTAATGCAGCAATGTCGTCTTCTCATTATGCTTTACTTGATCTGTATTTATCTGTGTCTGTATTGTTGACGATTCAAACGGTAAACGGATTCAAAAGGTACATACAATCTATCTGTATGCTACCGGCCGTTATTCACAAACAATGGAAATTATGATGATTGTGGATCAATGGATTATTCAGCACATATCAATAATGGCGGACAGGTTCTTTAAAAAATTACAGCGACCCTGTAAGCGACTACAGATTTGGCGCCATCTATTTTGTATAGGTCCGTACCCACACGAAACCTGGTCAATTTAAATCGTATAGAGTGCGCAGGGTATGCATATGATATTCGGATGTGATGCTGTCAAGTAACGTTTACGTTAATGCTACTACCATTTTTTTTATATAAGTACACCCGAATTAGGTGTATTGACTGGTATCGTATCACCGTTACACTGTAAGCAATAAATATCAATTATCGCTTTAATAAATAACGAAATAACGAGCGGATTAAATAAATCAAGTGCGTTAGATAGTGAACCCACCCTAGAACGTACGTACATACGTCTGTAAGCCCTTGAGTTGGTACCTTGTATTGCCGAGGCTCTTTGGATTGGTCGATTTGAATATGCATTGAACCTTCCCAGTAGTTCAATTGCTATTTCCCCGCACAACGCGAACAAATCGTGAGCTATAAATAATGCGCCCTGTCGTATAGGCGCACTGCGTCTGACACAAGGGTTGAAATGAGAGAAAAGGTAGAACCTTATGAATGCGATACCTTACAGGGAGTAAAACAGGCCGACTGTTGGTGCTAGCGAGGTAGATATTTAAATGAAACGTCGGTTCTGAAAAAACGCTTTTATGGCATTTCCGTCTAGGTTCGTGAGATACACTAACTCCTCCTCTTGTTGTGTCAGGACCGTGAACGATCGTTAACTCTCATATTGACTAGCATATTTATGATCATAAGCTTGTTAGTAGCTGCTTGGAAAAGTTCGACTACAGTTTTGCCAAACCATTGGCGCAGATTGTTCGTCCTGGACGTTGTGCGACAACCAACGTTCTTTTTTTACATAATATTTCCCTGTATGATAAGGTGTAATAGCTGGTACCGTTCCGGGTGTCTCATTACGTGGCCGAAGTATTCTAATTTTCTTTGCTTTATTATGTTTATTATTTCGGGTTCTGTGCCGATGCGATGGACGACTGTTTGGTTAGAGATTCTGTCTATGCGGCTAATCTTTAGGATTCGTCGGTACATCCAGAACTCGTTTAAGCATCTTACCAAGGGTAATATAACAAGTGGTGTTCTCATTATCGATATAGATTTTATAAATACGAATTTCAACCCCAACGATGAAAATGCACCGAGTCCGAAGGGCGAGGTACATTTTCCCAAGTTTGGGGTTGAAGTAAGTTGTATTTTTAAAATCATTATCGAATTTTGAGAACACCACGAATTATATTTAGGAAGGGAATATAATGAATTGATTGAGTCATCTAGTAAAGCAGATAAACAGGAAGCTACATATACAGTTTAAATACCTATATTTATTCAGATCATTCCATCTTTTAAACAGGAAACCACAATTATGTACGCATTTATACTAGAGACACACTGACATTTCGGGTTATGTTTTTATTTGCGGCCGACTAGAAATTGTTTATGAGCGCGTCGAATCGTGGCCATTGTTTGCAAGTTATTCAACCAATAAATAAAACGATTGGTTCGGATATTCGGATGTCGTAACATATAATTATTCTTTTGTATGTTGTCGTCGCCGTTACGATTGTTGTGTGTGTAGAACCTGAAATCGTGACAGCGATCGACATTTGTTCGTGGTATTTTCATGAGAATATAACTCATACGTAAAACGTGACGTCATAACAATGCAGTTTCTATAGTTACGCATGTATTAATAACTGAGAATGTTGATAATACCACGGTTGTATTTTCAGGATAATACCACGAACAAATGTCAGTCGCTGTCACAATTTTTGGTTAAGCACAAATCGCAGCGAAGATCGTTGCGATGGTGTTATTTATCGGTTGCGCCCACAATCTAGTCGGCCGCTGATAAAAACATATCCCGAAATGTCAGTGTGTCTCAAGTACAAGTAAAATAGTAAAATGTGGTTTGCTGTTTGAAAGATGAAGTGATCTAAATAAATATAGGTACTTAAACTGTATATTTAGCTTCTTATTTATTCTGCTTTACTAGATGACTCAATCAATTCATTATATTCTCTTCCTAAATATAAGTCGTGGTGTTCTCAAAAATCGATAATGATTTTAAAAATACAACTTATTTCAACCCCAATCTTTGAAAATGCACCTCGCCCTTCGGGCTCGGTGCATTTTCGTCGTTGGGGTTGAAATTCGTTGTATTTATAAAATCATTATCGATAATGAGAACACCACTTGTTATATTACCCCTGAAAATACAACCGTTGTATTATCAGCATTATCAGTTATTAATACATGCGTAACTATAGAAACCGCATTGTTATGACGTCACTGTTTTACGTATGTGTTATATTCCCGTTCAAGTTACATTATGTTGGTGTCCAGGCTTCAGCACCATACAAAAGAACGGGGAGTACATAGCACCTTGCCATTTTCGCTCGTAGGTGTAGTGTCAAATTGTGACTGCATTGAGCGACGAGGGGTATTTTGCAGTTTGGTTTCATAACCCGAATTTCGCTAAAACTCCATTTTACCCCTATTTCGAGGTCGCAGATTACGAAAATGTAAGTTTTTTTGCGGAAAAGCTTTCTTCACCCTTAAATAGGGGTATGCAAATTGAGGAAATTTCAATTTCGCGCTCAAATTGCAGACAGGCTGTTCAGCCCATACGTACCAAAAGCAGGCATAATTATGTTTATAGTCATGGTATATAGTAATTTTCATTATCACTGATTCGAAAAAAAAAAGTTTTATGGTGCGCATATGCTTTTTTACTATCGGTCTAGAAAAGACTGACAATTGAATATCTCGCTCAAGTTTTACAGTTCTGTAATTTCCACCTTACCGGCATGTCAGCCGTTTTCTGTGCTTTCTGAGTTGTCTATTTTTACTGACATTTCTGTGCTTTCTGTGTGTTCTGCGTTTTTTTTTTTTGTCATCGAGCTTAATTTTGATGATATTGCCAATTTGTGCGCTGAGTCTTCCAAACTTCACGAACAATTGGTCATTTGGGGACTAGTTCCTCCTGCTGGTACATTTAAATGTCCAAAATGTAGTTCTTCCATGAAATTGGCGGAAAATTCGACAGCAATTGATGGAAAGAGTTGGTACTGTAATAACACGATTTCCGTTTGGTTAGGTTAGGTTAGGTTAGGGGGGAAGAATGAGCCTTTGGCATTTGGTTATATTATGGGGGTACAGTGAGATTCAATACGTTTTTGGTTTAAAAATAGATTAGGGTGTATTCCTCGTAAGTCAAAAAGACCTGTTTTTAGCGCAGCTTGGAACATTTGAAATTAAATATTCGTGGAAGTTCATTAGAATTAAGAACCTTTACAATTAAACAATTATTAACAATTATTCGCAACTGCCCTGAATCCGATAGGTAGTCACGCCGCGTGGGCTGAGTGCCGGCTGAAGCCGGTAACGTAGGAATTACATATCACTGAAAATTGAGCGCAAAATTCAAATTTCCTCAATTTTCAGACCCCTATTTAAGGGTGAAGTAAGCTTTTCGGCGAAAAACAACTTACATTTTCGTAATCAGCGACCTCGAAATAGAGGGTGGGGATGGGTTTTAGCGAAATTCGGGTTATGGAACTAAACTGCAAAAACTCCGCGACGAGAGTTGTTTTATGTGGTCACTATGAGATACACTATAGCACAGTATAACTACTACCGTTGATTATAATAGCCTTATAATCTATTATAATCAATGCTACTACCCAGTAGCGAGACTCCGTATGCTGCTTGCATATAAAAATTTCTATGGCCTTGAACGAGTGTGCGCCATCTTGTCGTGCTGAGAATTACCTCGAATTTCAAATAGAATTATGTATCATTATTGTGTATAATTTTGACGTATACTAAAATATAAATAAATAATTAAACTTTGAGTATAGTTACTAATGAAACTAGGCAGCTTAAATATAATAAAGACGGCATGCAACTAGATAGATTTAGTAAACAAATGCTATCGCTCTAGTCATTTTCAGCGTACATTAGCCTCTGTTGAAAATTCCCATAGCGATAGCATTGTCACAGCGTAGCGTTCCGTCTCGAGAAATCAATGAATCGCCTGAAAGCTTATTAGCCAAAAAAGGTATATGAAACATTTCTTACATTTTAAGATCACTTTTATTTAAAAATAAATAGACGCCTGACACAGCCAATTCCATTTTCGTTGTGGTGACGTGGGATTTTTTGGCCGCAGAACATAGGGTCATAACATTGGAAAACGGGTTTCCTTCAATTTCTCTTACCCTAATAAAACTATAAGTAAACTGAGACTATATTTATTTTAAATACTTTTATTTTTGACTTAAAATCAAATGTTTGGTGTCAACATAAGCAGGCACATGAGGACCTCTTCAAGTGTCCAAAAAACTATTAAGATGGCAGTTATTAACGACCCAAGAACATATCTCCTTATCTCCTCAGGAGCCAAATTTTGTATAAATGCTAATCTCTTCTGAAAGTATTCTAAGTGCGTGCATTCCGCCCTAGAGATTTTAACAACACCCCACATGCAAATAGATTCGTTTAGGATTCTTTACATTCGAGTGCGTAGTTAATTTGAAAATCCTATTCAATTATCGTTGTGCTTTCTTGCTGTGTGTTTCTGCTTTGTTTATTGTGCGTTTTGGTTTTGTGTGTGTTTTATAAACTTCTGTCTTCCCCGTGACTATTTTCTACTTTCACCCTGTGACAATTATTGTGTCTCTATTTTGTGTATGACGAATTCCTCCCTGTGACAATTATTAATGCATATTTAATATTTTTATATTTAGTTAAACTATTATATCTGTGATGGGTGGGAAAAACAGTATAAGTCGAAATTTTGGGAAAATGAGTTTAAATCAAATTATATTTCAGAAAGTGATGCTGTACATTGTATTTGAAATAGTATATGTCACATTATTCAGTTAAGGCTTTTAAATAGGTTGGCAGTTTTAGTACAACTTTAAATGCTACGATTATTGGAGGGAAAAAAAGGTATAAGTCGACGCTTCCTTAAAATGCTAATTCTTGACTTATACAGATACTGTTTTTCGCACCCATCACAGATATCTTCCTGTGACAATTTACTTGTGCACTGTGTAGTTCTTTTGCGTATTGCGAGATTTGTGAGTATGGGAAGGATGTCACAAAAATTGAATGTGTTAACCATACCATAAAAAATTATGGGAAGAGATTACACTCTTTGAAAAATGACAAAAAAAAATGTTTCCTTAGCTACTAGAAAAATATTAAATAATAAACTAATTTCCTTATTACAGAAAAGAGCACAAGAAACCCATTTACGATAATTCCCATGGTGATGTGGCAACAATGATTGATGATTTCATTAATGGGCTTTATCATTGTTTTAATCATCATTCGCGTTGCAAAGATTTAGAATGAACTGCATTAAAAATTATAAGAATTACGATATTTCGCTGTTTATATGCAAAGTCCGAAAAATAAAGTCGGCGTTCGTTCAAACGGCAGATCCCCGAGAGAGCTGAAAAACAGCGGTAAAAAAATTACCTTGAATTGCACTTGATTCCCATATTTCAAACTTCTGTTAGACAGTTTGTCGACAGGTACTTGGCAACATGGCATGGCAATTATATCATTGCTCCATCTCGTAGCGAACACATGAACTGCTTGAAGGATATTTTCAACCATTTTCACGGCGGGGAATTCAATTTAGGTACATTTTGAAAAATTAATAAAACTATAAAAACATATGTTAATTAATAAGTACTCTACCTTATTAGATACAGAATTTTACAAGGTTTCAGGATATATTTTTGGAATGGATAAATATAATTTCTCTGAATCAAATTATTTAAATAATATGGTAAACAATTTGTAATTTTAATTATAAACTGTATAGTGTCACGTTGAATCGGGTCTATAATTATGTACAGCTTTAAAATTGTGCAAATATTTGCAAAAAATCCATGAAGATGAAAAACGGCAAAAATTGTAGCTTTATTGAAATTTCATTGAAAAACGTAAATAATCGAAAAACTAACTATATATATATAACACGTAGTATTTATTTTGATAATTTATGGTACAGAAAATATAATGTGAAAGTAATTATTAACAGCGTTTAAGTTTAAAAACACTTTTACGCCCGAAAAACCGCGCTCTTATAGGCTGAAGGCTGATTAATAGATTTATTGCAGAACACAGTGTTGTCAAGTCACATTAAAAGTTTGTTACAAAACCTACAATTTCGTTATTATATACTATTTTTACAAGAAATTATGAAACAGCGTGTTCATATCGAGTGTTGTCCAGTAAATAATTTATTCGACTAAAAATAAATAATCTTTTTCAATTTTTGTGTATAAGAATACCAGTTATACTGACGAAATCACAGACTTGGCGAGATGTTGATGCAATTTAATTTAAAATCGCGTAATAGAGCCAACTTGGTTAAATATAAAAATGGATCAGAGTTTATGTATTAATACGCTTTAAGTAGGTTAATAAAGAAAACACTTGGTAAAGTTTCACAAGTTTTATAGAATTGCTCTACAATTGTTTCGGCACTGCTGCCATTCTCAAGAGAGATAAAACTGAATACGAATTCAGATTGTAACTTAAATAGTAAACGCGCTTAATTGATAATGGTGGTGGGATTGCTCGTTCGTTCATTACACGGCTTTCCAGGATGGCGTTAAATATTGGCGTGTTTTCAAAGCACACCTGGTCGTTAACTATGTTCCCCGTAGCTTTCTTGATTTCGAGGATTTCCAATAGATCTAATCTTCTTCCTTTGTTGCCATTATGGAGCAGCGATAATCCTTTCTTATGTACATAATGGTTATATTTGATACAATGGTCAGCAATTCCAGTGGACGCTTTATTGTCAAAAACTGTTTTATGGTGTTCTTTAAACTGATATTCAAATTCCTCCCCGTTTGACCTATATAGAAAACGTCACATTCTGAACACTCTAACTTATAAATGCCACTTTGCTCTCCTACAGTTTTTTTGTCCTTGGTGTTACTCAGAATATTGTTTAGATTAGATTTATTTACACACTTAATACCTAATTCATGCAACTTATTTTTAATATTCACACTTACTCTATTTACATAATTTATATACGACCAGTTTTTTTTTGTAGTTTATTAATATTCGTAACATTATACAATAATTTCTTAGACATGTTTGTTGTGTGTTTTTTGATTAATTCTGTGTTGGGTGGGAAAAACAGTATAAGTCGAAAATTTGGGAAAATGAGTTTAAGTCAAATTATATTTCAGAAAGTGATGCTGTACATTGTGTTTGAAATAGTATATGTCACATTATTCAGTTAAGGCTTTTAAATAGGTTGGCAGTTTTAGTACAACTTTAAATGCTACGATTATTGGAGGGAAAAAAGGTATAAGTCGACGCTTCCTTAAGAGGCCTCTTTACCCAAACGCGGTATAGGGAATTGCATGTAAATCAACTCCCAGATAATTCATGAACGGGTCAATATAATTACAATCGGAGACCTGATTTAGAAAGTTTAGACATTTATCTACATTAGTGCTGTTTAGTTTTTAAGAGATAATAACATGATGATTTATTATGTCGATTAAAAGAATGGCATGTTTAGCCGATTTGTGATATTTTCTTCGGTATTTATTTAATCAAGACAGGGTACATATAATGGAAATTCCCTCGGGGTATTTGTAGCTAATGTTGTTGGGAACGACCTTCTTTTTTTTTGTTCCGATATCTTAAATTATAATGGAGTATTATTGGCGACAAATAAATGCAATTTGGCGACAGTAATGTGCTGCCGCCAACCTGTATACAGTAGTACTAGACGTAAGCCCCTCCTGTCCGATTGTCGCATGTTATGCATCTCTCTCTCTAATGCCGTCCGCGCTCTGGGATTATTTGTTGCACATTTTAGACGTGAAAATAAAGGGTACCGGGGTACCGGGGGAGCGGGGTACCGCTCATAACTGTTGTAGCCGATGGATGCTGGTCTAAACGGCATACCGGAAAAACTACAGTGCAATTATCAATATTCCATAAATAATTATGTCATATGAAAATTATTTGACAGAAGTAAATTTCCGCTTGTTGTAAATACTTTGTTTTGGTTGTTTTGTTTTTGTTTTTTGTTTTGCAATAGTTGATCTTTATATAATTTCCCAATGTTAATTTTGCTATGTCTGGCAGACACTGAGCCACACTTTAGTAAAATTATTCTACCATACTTTCTATGTATCTTCGAGTCTCCATAGCTTGAAAGTGATGTCGTTTTATCGGTTTTTTTTTTCTATTTGTTTATCATTTCAATTTTTATTTTTATTTCAATTTTTTATTATTTTTTTTCATTTTGCAACATTTTGGTATTACAATTTCCGAATCAGAATTTTATGACCAACCACGCCACGTGTAGTTTTTTGTCCAATTTAGCAACACCCTGTATACCTATTCAAGAAATAGTAGTTAATGTTATTGTTCATATATATGTTACTATTTATTTGTTGTGTATATAATTTAATTACATACTTCAATATTTCGGTGCGTCAAATAAATTAGACTTTATATTGTCTACTATTTTTGTCATTATTACATATCCTGTGTACTCGTATTTCCTATATAACCTGATATAATTTTACTCATTACTATTGTATTAAAATTATTAATTCGCTAATTGTTTTACTTAGATTTACTTCATACAACGTTTGGCGCAAAAATAACGAAAAATTCGAAAAGTCAAAAATCCCATTCGGCTTGTCGCGGTTGAGACGAACGATTATAAAGTGACAGTCTTCAAATCTAGCGTTTCACATGCTGTACCCCCACTGTCTCTTTCGGCGTCTATCCGACCCAAACCATGACGCCCACCCGGCATCGGAGATCTCTTTTCTACAAATCGCGCTCTCTCTACACTTTGATCTCCGGTGACTAAAGAGGCCTCTTAAAATGCGAATTCTTGACTTATACTGTTTTTCCCACCCATCTCATTATTGATCTATTATTCCACTATCGTATCCGTTATTTGTGGAAATTTGTTTGATTATTTTCACCTCTTCATTATAATTTATGATGGACATCGGAACATTTAACAGACTATGAATGAAACTGTGGAAAGTTGACATTTTACATGAAATTGATTGGTAAGAGCTGGCTGGAATTATTGTATCCGTATAAGTATTTTTCCTAAAAATTTGTAGGTGTAGTTTATTGTCTATTTTTGATATTGTTAGGTCCAAAAAGTTGAGTGAGTTATTGGTCTCTATTTCCATAGTGAATTTAATGTTATTGTTAATAGAATTTAGAAGTGATAAAAATGGTTTAAGTTGTCTCTCTGTGCCAGCCCAAATAACCATAATGTCGTCTACATATCTGGTCCAAAATTTTACTTGGTTGGAATTTATTTTTATTTTCGCAGACAAATTTTTCGAAATGTGTCATATAAATTTCTGACAACGGCGGGGATAGAGGGGAACCCATTGGCAGACCACCAGTTTGAATATAAATTTTGTTTTGGAATTTAAAATAATTTTGTTGAATGTAAATAGAGAGTAATTTATGTAGTTCTATTCTCTCTTTTCGTTAAGGTTACTAAGTTTAATTTTGTCTTTTAAAATGAGATTTTATTCTACTAGGGGGATTGAGGTAAATAGACATGAAACATCAATTGAAGAATCGTAGACTTGAAATATTTATTAACCTAATCAAAATGTTTCACCAAGAAGTAACCACTTCCTCATACAATTTAACACTTTAAGTTTTGACACCCTGTATATTGCACGCTACAAAAATCACTACATCTGGCATCAATGCATGCGCTCTTAATCAAGAAAAAAAACTGATAATTTTAATCATTGAGGATTAACCACTGCAAAATCGCCTCATTAACTTATTTTTTTGCATATAATTAGCAAGTTAGGCTCCGTAAGTATAAATGTACAATAGTAGAAACAATACATAAACAAGGCAACGTTGCAATTCTATTGCTGTTGAAGCTGTGGTTCGCAGCACAAACTTATATCTTATATCGCAGTTCATCGGTTCATCGCAGTTACTGGTTCCATCAGTCACCTGTTTGGTCACCTGTGGAAGGAACATTGAAATTGATTGATTTCCCCTGTACTACCTAGCCCTTAGATTACTCTGTTGGTGCTCTTTAGTGTATTCTTTATTGCTAGAAGTTCGTGGCAACAAGGGACATTAAGAAACGTCTCGTACGCTGCCCCAGAGGACATGCAAAAGTACAAAGCGAATCTCATGGAAAGCCGCGGCGACTAATAGTACTTGTTGTTCCATAACCTCACTTCTTTTCAAAAAGTGCAGATTCTTAAACCCTCAGAGCAAATACCAGGCAACATCACCGATCCAAGATGCCGAAGAAAAACAAGGCCGGTAAAAACGCGTTTTTTTATTTTATGATGGACTACAAGGGCCGCAGTAACGATGTGTCCATGCAGCAGATCTCCACCGAAGCCGGACATATTTGGGAGGTACACACTTTTTATACTATAATAAGGTTGTATGCTACGTGCAAGCTGCTATGTATACAAGCACTTATTCTTATCTTAAAACCAAAGCCCCGACGGGAAATCAGACTGCCACATGTTTACAATGCTTACAGTAAATCAAACGGTGAAGAATCCATCATATAATGATCAATTTAAAATCAATTTTTAGAACACTGGTGAAACAAATGTTTATATCATTTGGTCGCATTTTATGTAGAAATGAACTAAATTAGTATCCTCAAAATCGTAAAGTAATGGATCATTTAGTTACATGAACATAGGTCTGATTCATCTTAGTTAAGGAGTTACAATCTCTTAAATAATAGGATAGCGATGACACACAAATTAATACCAATTTTGATAATATCAAAAGTAGCTTATGTCGATTTCAGTTTTCTCTATGTCGATTTACATACAACCGCAGCCATTGAAAAGTGAATGTTTTTTTTCGATAGTTTGATATTTACTTTATTTAATTCCGTTACGAAATGAAAACACAAACCTTACATCAATTTCTGACGTTATGAAACGTCAAATTTTTCATAACTGTCATGTACGAGTTATATAATGTAGTTATGTAAAGACATTACATAACTGCAGTTCCCACCAAGCTTCAAACTTTTTGTAGGCTACAGCGTATCTATTTCTGGATTTTTCTGGTACACTCTATTTTTTTTAAACTGGCGTTTAAGTCATCAAAATAATAATCATAATAATGATGACACAATTTTACAAGGTTGCCAGCTGTCCTGGGTATTTAAAGATGGCTGCAATCAGCTGTTGCGCCTGTGCAATCTTGTGCGACAGTGCGCGGTTCGTATCAAATTCGTCGACTTCTCTGCCGTTTTTTGTACAGATATCAATCTTGTGGTTATGGTTTAACATCTACAATGGCAAAATATGCATTGTAATAATCGATCAAATGTAACAAGTTAAACGTCAAAGAAGTTTGGTTATACACACATAATGAGCATGTGTTAGTGAAAAAGATTTGGCATCGTCGCCGAAAAAATATCACGGCCGCCAACATAACATGATTTATTACATGATTGGCAGGCGAAAATTGTGTCCGAGGTTAATACACCGATTACCTATATATAACCACCGGTGATCAGTGTTATGTAACAAATGATCCTCGGATTAATTTCGATTCTTAAACTATTGTTATGCATGTTCTCGAAAACAGTCACATTGGTACGAAAAAACCTTATCACACAGCTGTTTGATGACTTGAACGCCAGTTTAAAAAAATTAGCAATCCGTATCCGTGTCCAATTTTCGCTTCCGCGATATTTTTCTGCGACGATGCCACATCTTTTTCACTAACACATACTCATACATGCGTGTATAACCAAACTTCTTTGACACTTAACTTGTTACATTTGATCGATTATTACAATGCAAATTTTGCCATTGTAGATGTTAAACCATAACCACAAGATTGATATCTGTACAAAAAACGGCAGAGAAGTCGACGAATTTGATACGAACGATTGCATGGGCGCAACAGCTGATTGCAGCCATTTTTAAATACCCAGGACAACTGGCAACCTTGTAAAATTGTGCCATCATTATTATGATTATTATTTTGATGACGTGAACGCTAGTTTAGAAAAATTAGAGTATAACTCATGCCGCACGAACACAAATGAATAAATTAGGATAAAGCCTAATTTAATCTAATGAAAAATACGGAATTTTTCAATAAGTATTGTTCACTTTTGGGAGGCCGCAGTTGTCCTGATTAAAAATGTACAATTATAGAACAAGAGTATGCAGATAGTTTTCATATATGGGTTTTGTAATGGAAATACGAAACAAGATGCTAGAGAACATGAGCACATGACATGTAATTGGATTGTGCAACAATAAGCACAGAATATCTCCTCATACCTTATGTACTATGAGTTGATGAAGCATGTTTTACTAGAGATGATAATAGGTTTGTTCCAACAGAAAGTTAGAAATGGTTTGACACACTTTTCCAATGCGCATATCTGAATGCAAACTGGTTTGAAACTGATTTAGATTGTTGTAATGTACTTACTATCACAATTACTACCATACGTTCATAAAATAAGTGTCTATCAGGGTGGAAACATCAAATGTGTAAACTTAAACGTATGTCTGTGACATGATTCACATTCATACAATTCAAATCGAATGTCATTCAGTTGTCTGTCAATGTCAAAAATAATGGCAAAACTGTCGACTTATTCTGGAAAACTGCCAGTGTAGAATGGAAAAGGGGAAGCGCCCTGAGCACAGCGCGTACGCAGGGAGTCATTGCTGATGTGCAGGAACCCTTGTTAATCAAACCAACAAAATCATTGCGGCGACTTAGTCAAGAGGTTAGTGTATCACTTGGCAGTTGTCAGAAAACTGAAAATCTGAATCTAGTCACCAACATACATTTGCATTTCCACAGCGTCCCCTGATGGACTTTTTTTATGAAGATATGGTATTACGAATGTGGTATTTTACATATACGTTAACGTTTTTATTTATAAATTCTTTGTATATTAACTTAAATATTATTTCATGATTCACTTTTCAAATAAGCATTTCTGTTTGAAATAGATATCACTTGTTATTCCTTTAATTATCATGATTATACTTGTGCAGACCTATTGATAAGTTGTGACACATTTTTATCTCAGATAGTAAAAAAGATAGGTGTACACACATTTCTACAAAATATGTTTCAAATTAAACGGGGAAGCCAGAAATATAATAATATATAGGGTGTTCCATTAAAAAAACAAAAGTTGATGGCTACTACCGGTAGTAATAGAAAGTATTTTGCCTGAGGAGAACGGAATCAGCCATTCCGTCCGCTCCTACTTAGAATTTCTTATGAAACTTGCCTTCAGTTCTTTAAGTATACTCTAATTTTTCGAAACTGGCATTCATGTCATCAAACAGCTGTGTGAGGAGGTTTTTTCGTACCAACATGATTGTTTTCGAGAATATGCATAACAATAGTTTAAGAATCGAAATTAATCTGAGGATCATTTCTTACATAACACTGATCACCAGTGGTTATAAATAGGTAATCGGTGTATTAACCGCAGACACAATTTTCGCCTGCCAATCATGTAATAAATCATGTTATGTTGGCATCCGTGATATTTTTTCGGCGACGAAGCCACATCTTTTTCAGTAACACATACTCATACATGTGTGTATAACCAAACTTCTTTGACATTTAACTTGTTACATTTGATCGATTATTACAATGCATATTTTGCCGTTGTAGATGTTAAACCATAACCACAAGATTGATAATGAAAAACGGCAGAGAAGTCGACGAATTTGATACGAACCGCGCACTGTCGCACAAGATTGCATGGGCGCAATAGCTGATTGCAGCCATTTTTAAATACCCAGGACAACTGGCAACCTTGTAAAATTGTGCCATCATTATTATGATTATTATTTTGATGACGTGAACGCCAGTTTAGAAAAATCAGAGTATAGAAGTGAACGTATTTGTTAGGGATATTATCCCTAACTGGCTATCGACCAATTGGTCCTTCTGCCATGTAATTTGTGTACTTAGTGTGTTGTGGCTTGTTACTCTAGAAATTCGCCCCTGATCTCTAGAGTTTATTATTATTTTTTATTATATTAAAACTATCATTTGAAAACATTACGAATTATATCAAGCTAATACTTCATATGTCTAAATTTACATTAAGCATCATGAATCAAATCAATTATGGCCAGTTTCGGAATGTATTTTATGTCTGCTTTAACGTGAAATATATTTTAGTTATTTGAATAATATGGTTTAAAGTAATTAGATAACATTTTACTATTAAATTTACTATATGACTTTACTGGAAATATCATTAAGCCATGGTCTAATTCAAATGAAATCAATTACCAAACTTGAATATGTTTGTTTCCATGTAGCGAATGGGTCCGAACGAGAGGAGGCCTTACCAAGATAGGGCCAGCAACAGTAAGGCAGGTGAGAAAGGAGTCAAAATGACAGCTCTCCATGAGAATATAGACTCGTTGCTGCGTGATGAGGCCGAGAAGAAACTTGCTGAAGCTACGATGCAGAACGACATCCAGAATACGGTGAAGCGGATGATCGCCGCTAACAGTGAGTAACACTACTCAGTATGTGGCCACCTGACATTAAATTAAATTCGATTCCAGCTATCAAGAAGGAGTTCTTCCACATTATGCATTTAAATGACTTTTGCTTCGCTAACTCCACTCGCAAACACTATCCAGCTGAGATTGGACTGCTAAGGTTCAACCTCGAGGAAGGTGTATTGGAAAAAAATATTTACCATGAAATTATCAAGCCTGGTGAGTTCTTAATGACATAGACAAAGTTTTATATTGTGCGCTGCAGTAGTTGTGTTTATTGAATTGTACAGTGAAACTATTTGACTTTGGCCGGTTGCGCAGAAAAATTATCGAGCTCGTGGAGTGGATCGTGGCATTCGTTAGTTTTCGTTGAGCGTTTGTTGTGTACAGTCGAGTACGAGTACAGTTGTGTACGAAAGTTCAGGAGAGGGTTTCCGCGATGATCAGCGTGTCAGAGCGCAGCGTACGTCGAGTTGCTTATGGCTGCGACTGTCCTCGGGCGCACATGTGTTTCTCTCAGTCTGCCGTACTAGCCATCGCGCTCTGCGCGACACGCCTCCTCACCGGTCAAACTCCTTTAGTAGAACTGTACCACAGATACTAATTTTCCTTGGCATATCCAAAAGGCCACTTCATTTAGGATATTCTCTGCCAGCATTTAAGAGAACGCATAGATGACATCATTAATTTTAGGAAAAGCGCTGCCTCCTCAAAATTTTGAAAGCACAACAAAATGCATGCTGTGAACTGACCTTAACAAATTGTACATCGTAAGATTAACTACTGGCGATTGGATGAACTGAGCTGGTAGCATTTTTATCTGTGTTTTTTCTAAAAGAAGGCATAACTTAGTGGAATTAAATTAAAATAAGGCATTTGGTAATTTGAAACATAATTTAATAGTATTCATAACATATTTTAACCCGGCATCACTAAGGTGGGATGTCACAAACCCCAGTCATATTTAAACAGCTACCATGTAGCAGATTTTTAGGTTATGTGCCGGTGAGTCTCAGTACCTTCTTAGCATACGAGGTGTGGCAATTAAGTTCCGAGACTGATTTTTTTTAACGAACACCTGCGTAGCTAGAAGAATGAAACAGGCGAGGTTTAGATCTGTATATATCCCTTGACCTTGGGTAAAAATTTCAAGCAGCTGCAACAGATAGTCTCGTTGTAATCGTCAAATAACGAAGGTGAAAAAACTGATCGCGCCGAAAAAATGTTTCATACAAAAATCGAGCAAAGAGTGAATTTAAGGTTTTTGTTAAAACTCGGGAAGTGCGCGACCGAAAGCTATGTAACTTTGCAGAGGGTTTACAGGGATTATTGCCTTTCCCATGCCTGAGTTTTTGAGTGGTACAAATGTTTTCAGGAGGGGAGGGAGAATGTTGAAGATGACGAGTGCCCCGGGCAACCTGTGACTTCAAAAAGTGACTTTAACGTTCAAAAAGTGAACCAGATGGTTCGAAAAGACCGTCGATTAAGTGTTAGGGCCATTGCTGAATATGTGGACATTAATAAAGAAACTGTAAGACAAATTTTGCACGAGGAACTAAACATGAGGCCCGAAATGTGGAAAGAGAACTCCGGATCTGTCAAAGACTATTTGGCCAAAAACCAGGTCACAGTAATGGAGCACCCACTTTATTCGCCAGATTAAGCATCCTGCGACTTCTACCTGTTCCCAAAAATCAAATCTTGCTTAAAATGAATCTGCCACGAGTCATTAAAGGACGTAAAACAAAAATCGGCGCAGGTACTCAAGAGCCTGTCGGAAGATGACCTGCAGCACTGCTTCGCACAGTGGAAGATTCGCATGGAGAGGTGTAGGGATGCGGAAGGGGAGTATATTGAAGGGGGGAAATTAAAAATTGTAAAAAATTGCGAAATACAGATGTTATAGCAACAGTCTCGGAACTTAATTGCCACACCTCGTATACCAAAGCTCACACGAGATTAGTTAGTTCCACTGTGGCTGTTGAAGTGTTCAGTTAGCACGCGTTTTATGTGTGTTGGGGTTTGTCACACCCCACCTTAAGTATAACGTAACAATTTTACAATAGGTAAAATTGTAGAGATTGTAGATTCCAGCTGAAGATAATTTGTAACTTACTCATTATTTATTCATTATTCAAATATAAATTTTGTGTCTGGAAAAATGTCATTTTATTAGGAAGAACAAAAACGCCTCCTAACTCTTTGGGAATCTGTAAACTCGGAAGATGAAGCAGATATTGGTACCGAAAGTGAGGATGAGGTAGATAATGTTAGCTTGAGCGATCATGAAACGGATACAGAGCAGGAGGGAGATGAGGGCGATGGAGACGAACGACTTGTACAGATGGACGAAACCACTGACCGAAGAGATAATGCTTACAATTTAGATGATGCGTTCTATGCGTTCTTTTAAATGCTGGCAGAGAGTCCAACTCGAGTTACAGCTGTTAATAACTCGAGTTATTCGAATACATGGACAACTCGAGTTGGCGCGGTGATTAGAACGGCGATTAAAACCGCCAATTAAAACCCCCCTTTCCGGGGGGTGGTCTAGAACTCCCACAGCTTAACTACTAACTGGTAACAAAATAATCGACTATTTAAAATCTCGATTCTTTGGTGGACCTGATGGTCTTGCGTCGGTAAATTTAGAAACTATCGGAGGAGTATTAGAATGCCCGCCATTTACCTTGCTTCCAATTGTGACCTACCTTAACAGTGCTCAACACGTAAACGCAAAAGGCTTTTGCAAGAGGCAAATTGATTTTTGCCATTGGATAGCGAGAGAGGGTGGCTCCAAGTATCAGGAGAGTGGGGTTCTTCTCTGGTAAAAAAGGCCTCCACGTGATTTTTCCCCGCAACTTTTTATAAGGCATTAGGGGATTCCGCTAACAACAAGTATTAACAAGGGGTCCGGCTCGACCAAAATTACGAATATGTACAGACAGAATTCTATGCCAACACAGAGTGAATTCCCACCGAATATTTACTATATGGATAAGGTCAGCGCCCTTAAAACAATAAATTTGGGGAAATGATTAGAATGCACTATAACACTACTTGATTAGTGATAAAGTGTGTAACAAATGATTTATTGGCAGTTGTTTCCCGCGTCTGGCGTCAATAAAACAAATTTCCTGCTAATCTGCATAAACCGGCGGGTCTATGCGCTTACGTGACGAATACAGCTGTTCGCCACGCTCATTTTGAACAGAAAATAACGGAGGTACGAAATACCTAGAAATGCATGTCTGTGAGAACAAGAACCTCTTTAAAGAATTAGAGTAGAAGCCAAACTAACCCTAACGTTTAGTGCGGGCCTCAAGGAATCGAACAATTAGGATCGCGGGTGCCAGGGCGTGCACTTTTATCCCTCGACTTAGGCTAAATCTACGATGGCCACAATAAAATCCTATTATAACTTCTGCTCTCACAGCCACATGGTGCTTTTGTTGCACTCATGCTCACCTGTCGCTTTCGAATCTCCAAGTATAATGAATCTCCAGTGTTTTCCAGCAATTCACACTAATTCGCGCCGCTGGGCAATAGGTATAATATAATATCTCGTCAACGGACCAGAAATCTCCACTCATCAAATGGGATTTACAAATTCTGAATACAGCTTAGTACTACCAATTTAGAACTGCCAACTAACTACAGTTGGCAGAACATGTTATCTCTGAGCTTTGCTGCCAAAGTTGTTCCATTTCACCACTTTTTAATTTTTATTCTAGGCCCCCTGCCACTTGGCTACTCGTACACCGCTAAAGTGAAATCGGAGGAGAGTCACCAGTTACCAGCTCCCATTGGGGACACAGACTGCAACATGGATCTAATATTCCAGACTTTCTGTCTATTCATGCAGGTTAGCTAGTTGGCTATAAATTTGTCGCTGTACTTCGATAGAGAGGCACCCGGTATTGCACTATTAGCATTCATTTTCAAGGAATGATAATAGATTTTGTTTCAATAGCAGTAACAATTTTCGTGTCCAGGTTCTTTCACCTAATTAAAAGATATAAAGGAATGAAGAATCAATTTCTCTGTTTCGCATTAGAATGGCAATATCCGTGCACCAATTTTAGTAAAAGTAGTACATTAATATTGACATCAAAATTAGATTGAATGATAAAATTAGCGCGATTTGATGTAAACTGACTAATCACATAATCAATGTCACCAACTTTTCAATTTTTAATCAAAATATCCCTAAACTATGAAAAATTATGAACATATGTAATAAGAATAAACGTTAAATAGAGAAAATTGTATATAAAACTCGCTGCAGAAGGCTTTTCCAGCGCTCGTCCTTTCGGCCATTCCTCTCTGCGCGGTTCTTGGCCGAATTTCAGACTCATTCTGGAATATGGTGCCTTCTGTAACTTGTCAACTTCTCAACAGAGAAAGTTGATTCTACTTTATATCTTTGTATCCTTTAATTAAGTAAAAAAACCTGGACACGAATTTCTACTGCTATTGAAACAAATCAAGCACCATGGTTGCTTAATCACTATTGGAGGATGTGATTGATAAGTGATATGAGCATCTGGCTGCTGCACAAAGGTCATAGGTTCAAACCTCACAGATGTGAGGCAATTTTAAAGATATTGCTCCTACTCCAATTTGCCTTACTTGCCTAGCAAGGAGGTTTAGTATCGACAAGACCTTCTTTGGTGTTGAGATGATCTGCAGTCGCTGATATTGAAATAATATAAATAAATTGAGATTAATTAAGATGTAATGAATCAACTTTATTAAGATACATTGTTATTAATTGAATTTGAGTGGAATTTGTATAATTACAGGAGTCTGCATACGGCAACGATCGCACGCTACCTCCGATTTACGTCTCGGATAAGGACACGACGCTCGTCACTGAAATTGTGCATCAAATGTGTGATGAGTTCGGTAAGTGATTGACAAATAGTAACGTGTACTTTTCTTGACAGCATCACATTCGAATGTCAGATGCATTTATGTCACAGATGCAATTGACATTTGAATGTGATGCTGTCAAGTAATGTATACATTACTGCTAAAGTTTTTTGATACACAATACCCCAGAATATCAAAATTTCAATCATATTAGCACTATTACATTTATATCGAACGACGGAAAATTTCAAACAAACTTGTTAAACACTATGAAAAAATGGGCGCCACGTAATTTTACCTCCTACGTTATCCCAGGATGCAAATAAGTGACTCCACAAATAAAGTACCTAACGAGAGGGCAATTAACAAACAAAACTATGAAATGTTAAGTCGTCTTCTCTCTAGTCAATAGTACAATTAAGATCAATTATTTATCAGTGAGCTAAATGAAGTTGTTATTGTTTAGCGCTCGGAAAACGAATGAAGTTCGGGAGAGTATATGTACGTCGCAAAGTCCGAATATTTAAATTTGTTAGGTTAGGTTAAGTTAATTTTTAATTAAAAAAATGCACAAAAAAGCTTCTTTTTTTTGGAAACATAATGAAGGCTCCAGAGAGGGTTCCTTACTTTTTAGACACACTGTATATTAGTGGTAATTGTAGATATTTATTTATTTTCATATAAAAAAAGTTACTAAAACCTCAAGTGTAAATAAAACCTCAAAATGAAATAAAAAATGCAGGTCCTTATTTAAAAATTTAAACTTGTGACGCTTGCACTCACACGAAACCTCTGATCGAAAATCCTATTCCCTAGTTGTTGATAAGAAAAAGTGGCGATGAAAATGTGTTTATCTTGTTTTTAATATCTCTTAAATTAACGACACGAAGAAATAAGTAAGAATTTCTAAAACTTCATATTTTTTTTAAATCGTGCTAACCATTGAAATTTTTTAAATAATTTTTATTGATTATTGTTCTCCATATGATTACGAAACATTGCCCCAATTTAAGTGACTTCGTATCTCTGACCGTTTCCGATATCCCCATAGGGGGAACACTTCAAGGGCCATTCCAAAATGTGGCTTTTATTAAGTTCCATGTAGGTATTTGTCACATTGACAATGACATGTTACTTGATTTTTCTTTGCAGAGACAAATGACTTGATCACACAGCTTAATTTTAGACAAATTCACTATAAGACTTGTCCCACTCTTTTTGGCCTCGACTGTACCTATCTAATTATCATTTTTAAATATTGTTCCATTACTTTCTTTCTACTATGTTTCAAAATAAAATACACACTATAACACATTGCTGTAATCTAATTATTACTCTAGCAACAAACTTATACACTGTGTATCAGCCAAATGGAATAAATTCGATAATAAATATATACAATGTCCTATACCTATCTTCAACTGTTTCGGAAATATTAAGTGTTTTCAGATTTATTGCAAAAATTAACATTAAAAAAAGAAAATTATTTGATTAAAATTAAAATTATTGCATTGGCATTTTATCTGCCTTACATGTCCAAGCTCACGAAACTGCTTTTCTATTTTACTAATTGTCCCTTAGGATATAGGCGGCAAATTTGGAAATTTTTCATGAAATAAGCGAGCAACTTCCATTTGTGTCCGTGTGTTATCTCCATAACCAATCATCTGTAGAATTGTAATTTTGTGCATTTCTGTTAAATTAACCATTTTTCTGATATGCAGTTAACGAAATTCAAACGACTATAACACTGACAACTAAACTGTCATGCAGGCAGACAACAATTTCCTAAGGCCAGGCGTTTTAAACAAAAGTAAACAAAAGTATTTATAGCATTTGTTTATTTCATATCCGTAAAAAGGTAAAAAGGAACGCTGAAATGGTTTTTGCTTACTTTCTCATTATCAAGACCTAAATGGGAAATAATTATTGAATGTGTTGTAACGAATTTCTGTAATCAAATAATTTTCTTTTTTTAATGTTAATTTTTGCAATAAATCTGAAAACACTTAATATTTCCGAAACAGTTGAAGAACACGCTCCCATTTATTTATTATTGAATTTATTCCATTTGGCTGATACACCCTGTAGATGCGTTTTGTATGTTTCATCAAAAGATAAATTGCTGTATACCGTGCACAGTATCCTTTGATAATATAAATCTTTGGAAAACTTCTATATTATTTCAGTCCTTAAAATGATCTGGTCTTTGCCTCACATTATACTGTCTAGTATTATTTTCTATGTCATTAATTAATTTAAATTCTTCATCTGAACTAATTTCGATTAAAAAATCCATTGTCAGATCACTACAAGTTTCTTTTGTCGGTTATAAATGTCAATAACTACGATTAAATTCTCTAAACCGGACCTTGTTGGTGGATTAATGGTTCGTGATTATGGTTAATCAAACATTGAAAAACGTATATATGGATTTAAATCATGATTATCTTTAACTGGAGTACTAATTAGCTATTGAAAAACCTGCTCTTAATAGACACAGTGGTGACAAGTGGACCAAAGCCGCCATGTTCTGACTAAATCCGTGTAGAAAATTTGATCAAAACCGCCATGTTCAGGCTAGCTAAACTCAGGAGTCTGTAGGCTTTTATATGAAATCTTATTAAGTTATAGTCTATTGTTCCTAATTTCTACTCAGTTATGAAGTTGAAAGGTAGTTATTTCTTAACGTTTATTTTGACAGCGTTGTTGGTTCAGGGGGATCATTGCAAGACCTCCCTACAGTGCCCACCAATCCAACCAATCACGAGAAACGCCACTATTGTCACCACTGTATCTATTAAGTCACTGTAATCTAATATTACTTTATGTGCCATCTGCAGAGATCCATTGTACAAAGTTACAACTTTTTTCATCATAAAATTCAGAAATTTATCAGGAATAACCAACTTTCACGCCATAGTTTAATAACCATTTGTTAAGTGTAGTTATGTCTTATTATTTCAGGTTACAACAAATCAGCGTTCCGCATTTATTCGTTGCAATATTTCTTCTTTGCGCTGCGAAATAACTTGAGCGATCTGATTATTTGGCCAACAGTTAATCAAAGCATCTTGGAACTGGAGCGCGATGTTTTTGATTTCACCCAGGGAATATCATGCACTGTAGGTGTCATTTATTTCTAAAAATACCATTAATGGACAAGCTGTCATAATTGTGTCCCCAGCAGTAGAAATAGACAATAACAATATCTATGGACAAATTTATTTAAATTCAATCGCTCTCAAGCGTTTAAAAATAGCAAGCATTTTATTTGTAACAGTTTACTGTTTATGAATAATTATTGCAGCAATATGATTTTTGTTGCAAACTATTTAACCCAAATTTTGTTATTACACAAAATTACGACTTTCAATCTGGTAAACCTATATTTTGATTTCTAGTACCATGAGGAAACTGACGTCCCGATCCACTGCAGCCGCTCAATTGTTGTTCGCTACGCATTTATTATATGTGACAATTGTTGCAAAACTGTCAACATCCAGATGATACTGGGCCAGCATGTTCCACGTAATAGTAATATAAGCTCCATCAGACCTAACAGCTCAGCCAGCTTTTTCAGTTGCAACCAAGTAAGTATAACAGAATACAGGAAACTTTATAAGTTGTTAAGTCTGGGTGAAATTGTGAAGTAGGGGGTAGTATCAAATACTGAAAAGTTAAGTTGTAGAGGCACCTCGATTGCCATCGGATGCTAAAATTGAGTGCCTCATGTAGAGTCAAACTCAGACATCATCGCCACATATGAGATATTCATAGACATAATACATTCAACGAGAGATTACTCGTAAGCATCAAAAGTAGGTGACTGCTGTCATTATAGGAAACCTTCTGAAACGAGACGGAATTTAATTTAGATCGTATGTCAGACTATATTTATATCCTTTTCTAGGCATGATCAATTTTTACGATGCTCAGGTAATCTTTCGTTGATGAACTCGGAAGGCACTCGATACGAACAACTGTGCCAGCAGTAACCCAGCTGAACACAACTCATGATGCCAACTAGGGCTTGTGTATGAACGTACACCTGTTTAAGACCTGCATATGAAATTATCTTGCCTTATTATTCTTGTATGTATAATAAACGAACTAGACTAGCACTAACAACTATACAGGGTGTCCAAGATAAGGATCAACAGCATGGGATCTCGGAAACCGTAACAATTACAAAGGCGGTTAAATTACAAAAAAGTTGGACAATAAGTGGTCAGTAAAATTCTGTTGAGAAAACTAGAAATTTCACCTACTTCCGGAGATATTCGACAAAATCTGAAATCTTGCCATTTTGTTTTTATTTTTTTAAGAAGTTATTTGAAAAAGTATAGAAAATAAAAGACACTTTGATATTGTCACATTTTTAGCTCTACAACACGGCGTTTATAAATTTTTAGTACATTTTGTTTCGAAGAAACCTCATCAACTTTATTTTTTTATATGGCCCGTAAAAAATGATTACCTAGAAAAACGTTCTAAATTTATTTCTTATCCTTTTTTACATTGTTTTCAGATAAGCATAATAAAAAGGTATCATTCATTAAACGTCCAAAAATGGATTTTTCCGTGCATGCATGACTTGCATGACTTCCCGTGTTTGGCTTTGCCTCATAAGAGAATTTGTCATGAGCACGCGGAAAAATCCTTATTTCCAGACTCCTAATGAAATATACTATTACTCGCCTAGGAGGTTAAATATTTGTGTATGTTTCTAGACCAGTGTGTTTCAGGAGCTCTGAATATTCTACAAACTTCATCAATCACTTTTTACTTCTAGTCGAACACATCAGCAGTTGAAGCTGGAGCTGCAAGTGAAGCCACTGATGGCGATACATTATGCGATGAAGATTTCATGTCAGCTTTCGATGATCAGTCAAACCAGGTAATTGTATTCTCAATCTATTTTTCTACTTATAACCTGTTGTACTGTAAATATCGTGCCTGATCTGGGTGCTAGATAAGGTGGTAACCAGAGTATTTCTTGGATTTCAGTTTTATTTTGTGTTGACTTCTCCAAATAGGTTTTGTAGGTCACTTGCTAGAAATGTCAAGATACTCACAACAGATGTACAGTGCCATTGCTTTATGTTAATTACAATCATACAATCTTATATAGACTACTTCGAGAAAAATCACAAAAAGGTTCATAATGTACAGGGTGTTCCAGTGAAACGGACTCGAGAGTGGATGGGGTGGAAACTTGTTCTTTGTCACATAGCCACTCTACCATTCAGTCATTATGGAGTAGTGGTTCGGACCTCAGTGTGGCGTCGCCTTAAGAACTTATTATGAAATCGGTCAACGTAGCTTACACAAAGTGCATTATACATATATTTAAATATCCCGCGAAACCGACCAGTTCCGTCCAGTCATATCTTTAGATTAATTACTTAACTTATTCTGCGTTAGTAACATGGAGTAGACAGGTTCAGCAGGAAGAAAAAGAATAGGAAGTGCAAAAACTGCACGAACGCCACAACATGTTGAACGGGCAACAGAAGCCTTTCTTAAGAGTACAAGCCATTTTTTTTTTTTTGTCACAATGGCACAACTTTCAACATAGCTCAGTACCTTGAATAGAAATTTTCGTTTTTATCTGCATTATCATCCGTAAATCCAAAGATCCGTAGATGCAAATTGTTTAGGCTCTAAATGTAGCAGATTATCCCATTCAATTTTATTTTTGCGAGCGAATGTTGTACCTAATTTTTTTGTTGTTACTTAATCCGAATCTGAATAATGAAAATACATATAATGTCCTACAAATTGCACAATTTAGGTTTAGTTTTTTTACGAACCGTTTGGGCTTAAGCGCCAGTTGGAAATTTTTGTATGGTTCGATGATTTAACAGGCTTTGGCGAACTAAATCGAGTTATCGGAACTTAATTGATGCAATAATAAAAATTAAATCTAACTTCGTTAATAATCACTTGTATATATATAGAAGCTTTCATAGGCCTTGCCGGCCCATTGCTGTTATTATGTCTCTCCACTCTTTACAGTCAGAAGCTTTTTCCTTGAAGTCTCGTGCACCCATTTTTCCCAGATCCTGTACCACTTCTTCTTTCCATCTATTCCTCGGTCAGCCTCTTACTCTTACTCCTATTGGTCGTATCTTTGTTATGGTTTTGGTGATACTGGTGTTCTCCATCCGCTGCACATGTCCCAGCCAGCTTGCTCGTTGTTTGCTATGTTGCACAATGCTTGGTTCCCCGTATAACTCTTCTTTGCCAGACTCCCGCTTCTTTATACCCGCCGTAAATTCTTCGCAGCATTTTTCTTTCCCACCTCAGCAGTTTTTCCACCTTTACTGTTTCTAGCTTCCATATTTCACATCCGTAAGTTACGGTTGGTCTCAATACTGTTTTGTAAATCTTTAGTTTGGCACTTACTGAGACATGCTTAGATCTTAGTATGTGACTTAGAACCCCTGCTGCGTTATCTCCCTTCATCATCCGTTTTTAAGTTCTTGTTATTCTTTCCCTTCTTCCGTGATCTGTACTTCTAGGTATGTGAATTCGCTGACTTGCTCTATTTCCATTCTATCTCTCCCTGTTCTTTCTATTAGCAGATTCTCCTTTGTAATTGTACCTCTTCCTAACACCATGTATTTTGTTTTCTGATAGTTAATTTGGAGCCCTACTGTCAACGCAATTTCTTCCAAGGTTGATACTGCTTTTGCGTGGTCTTTTTTTGTGTTCGCTAGTATTCCCATGTCATCGGCATAAGCTATACATTGGTGGTCTGTGTTGATTATGCTTCCTGTCCTATTCAGTTTGCTCGTCCTTATGACGAATTCTAGCAGTATGTTGAAAAGCAGTTTTGATAGGGGGTCACCTTGTCTTACACCATTGTATACTCTGAAGCTTTTGTCTTCTTTCCTCTCCATTTTACTCTGTTGGTCGTGTTTTGTACTGTCATTTGAACTAATCTTGTTAGTTTCCTTGGGATGCCCAGACTGCTCATCGCTTTGAATAGTTCTCGCCTTTTTACAGTGTCATATGCTTTTAAAAAATCTTTGATACCACGTACACTTTCTTGTTGTATTCTTCAAACATTTCTTGGGTCTCTTTTAAAACAAATAGTTGGTCTGTGACTGTACGATCCGGTCTGAATCCCGCTTGGTACTCTCCTCTTTTTCCGTGAATTCTTGCAGTTTGTCTCTTAGGGCGGTAGCTAATACCTTGTACATCGTGTCCAGCAGTGCTATTCCTCTGTAGTTGTTGTATTCTGATTTGGTCCCCTTCTTGTGTATCGGAGTTATCGTCGCTTCAGACCCATCTTTTGGCATCCGTTCTTCATTCCATATTTGATTTATTAAGCTGTGTACTCCGTCTGTGATATTTTCTCCTCCATACTTGATTAGTTCGGCGTTCAAACCGTTTTCACCTGGTGCTTTTCTGTTCTTTAGTTTCTTCAGTATTCTGCTTATTTCTTCTTTTGTTGGGGGTTCTGTATCGTCAGTGTCTTGTGATTCTTCATTGCTGTCTAAGTTGCGATCATTTTCCCCTTGTAAAAGTTCTTGGAAATAGTTTTTCCATCCTTCTAATACCTGGTCTTCATCCGCTACTCTCCCTCCCTCTTTGTTTTTGAACGCTGTCGGAGCTTGATGACATCCTCTCCCTTGTTTGACCTCTTGGTAGAAGTTCCTCATCTCTTTATTCTTGTAATATTCTTCCATCTGCTCTGCTCTGTGTTGCCAGTATTTTTCCTTGGCTTGTTTGTCGGCTTTTTTTGTTTATAATCACTTGTATTCGGATTAAATCATTAATGCCCGTCACTGCTAAACACACATATATATATATATATATATATATATATATATATATAGTATTAGCTAGAAGTTGGCGAAAAAAATCTTTTTAAACACCTTCATTTATTTGTAGTGACGTCACTCACATATTTTTAAATGGCTCGGTATAATATTTTTTGGTGTATTCTTGCAGAGCAGTTTAAATATTTTTCCCTGGTCTAAATTTTTATTAGGGTTATACTATGAAATATATGCAAAAATGTAAAAAAACACTTAATTGGGCTAGTAGTAGGCTGTTAAATCCTAAATTCTCTGGAACAAACAATTTGTGCAGCATCATTCAGTTGTAAATTATGAACTAGGTTGGCCCAATGAATTATTAAAAGTAAATTAATATCGTAAATAAAGATGTAATGCACCTTACAAGGACGTAATTTAAGCTTTCTTAAAATGTGGTGAACCGTGCTAACAGAAGCGTTAGTGTTACGTTCAATGTCACGAACCGAGGTTTGTGGTTGTTTTTGATGTATTATTATGATCACCAATTGTTTATTCCAGAGAATTTAGGATTTAGCCTACTAACGTATAGCCTACTAACTCAAATCAGTTTTCTACACTTTTTGCAACAATTTCGTAGTATAACAATACTAAAAATTCAGGATGAGGAAAAGTATTAAAAATGCTCTACAAGAATACATCAATAAAATTATACCGTGCCATTTAAAAAAAAATGTCGGAGATGTCACAACAAATAAATGAAGGTGTTTAAAAAAATTTGTTTCACCAACTTGTTGCTAATACTGCCCCATTTAATAATATATATGGTTTGTTGATGATTAAATAACAAATGATGTCGCTATAGTCTTAGGCGGTTTTGTATCGAACAGACTGTATATTTTTTTAAGTTACTCGCTCTATTCACTCGCTCGTACTCAATCGTGCTATATTCTTTTGGTAAAACCTTACTTTTCTAAACGGGTGCAAGATCTAGCCCAGACCATCGTGCAAGTCTAAAAGGGAGTGCAGGCCAGGGCAAGGAGTGGTTGCAGAGCATTTGTTCCCGTACAAATCATCATTGATATTATCTAAAGAATAATGTTTGGGTTTTTTTTTGTAGATTTTTCAATGTCTTCCTTATTATAAGTAAGACCATTTTTTTCCGTTTCCGGTATCTCATCTTAGAGAGTTGTCCACATAGTGATCATAGACTAAATTTTTATACACCTGCTCGTAGCTAATCGTACACATTTGGAGAGAGTGGACAAATATATCCAGTCTTGGATATATGGATCCACACAATAAAATATGATCTGGATTATTTATGCATTCTTTCCCCATCATTATCGTTAACCCAGAGGACCAAACATTTTCATTGAATAAGTTGATGCATTATGCATAGAATCCTCATGTATTACTATTCTTCCCACTTTCTTTCTGTTACCTATTTACCAAGTTATTAATTTTAGAATGACGGTGCATGGGAGGAGAGCCGTACCAAGAGCCGCAGGAAGGTCAATACTTCGAGCAGCAGCTCTTCCGTGAAGAGCCTGGACTTCCAGGAGGAGCTACCTTCACAGCGCGCAAGGGCTCCCCGTCGGCCATTCACAGTTTCGGCAAGTATGGGCCCCGCAGGGATGTCCGCTAACCTCGTCTACCCGCCGCAAGCCCCTTCTTTTGGGCGGGGACGTGGCCGTGGCTGGATGAGCACCAACTAACTCTGTAGTCTGTAATCATTTTCCTAAAAGTGTTCAAGATTTGTGTTTACCAAGTTGATTTCATGAGCGAAAATGCTTCTACGGTTTTAAGTTTATTACATGTTTTTTTTTACGTTTACTTGTTTAACGTTTTATAATTTGCATATATTTTATGTATTCTTTTAAATGCGATTGAATATGATAAAAGGTGGGAACACACTACCAAATTCCTCACCTTTCCCATGGGGTAAATTAAGTAGCATGTTTAGGATGCGATTTCTACAGCAGAATGTTGAATCACCTTGGCAGGCCATACACACTACCATATGTTAACCGAGGCATGCACTTTAGTGTGTTCTCACGTTTAGGTTATTTGGTTGTAAGAAATGTGGGATTATTCATCATTTGTAATACACACAATTACACTTTTACACTGTATAATCTACTTAATGGAAAATAACGAATGAATTGCTAGTGGTCTCTAATTTGGAGTACATATACATTGGTTTGTTTTTGATGTTGGAACCCACAGCTGCTATACTTGATATATATGCAAAATAAATGTTACTCCAGAATCAAATTTGTTTTGCAATTGCTGCTTTAAATGGTAAATGTAAATCTGTGTGTTACCACACATATAAATATAATCTAATTGTTACCACATTTATTCTTGATTCAGAATGGCCTAATATTGTATAGTTATGTAATAATTTGCTTCTTGTGTTTTGTTCTTATTTTATGCATTTGTGACTTTAAATTTTTAAGCTCAACTACTTATGCTGGCAGGACCTTAATTTGCTTCGGTATTACAGGCTACTGGCGTAAGTTGTTCAGTATGACATAATACCTATTTTTGTTTTGCAATATAGAGATGAATATATATTATACCAAAATTATATATTTATAAATAAATTAGTAGTCTAATGTTGATTCAGATATATTTATACAGCAATACTTTTATTACAGGTTTAATTACATATTTAATCCCGAAGGTGCTCAAAATGTCTACCTTCCCATGTGTATACCTGTATACACCTTTATACTCTATACCTACTTTTAGGCCACCTGGTATTTATAATCAGTGCCACTGGCAGAATAAAGGCTGATTCATTTTCAACGCTGTTGAAAATTCCCATCGCGATAGCATTGCCACAGAGTAGCACGCGGTTTTTCAGGCGTAAAAGTGTTTTTCAACTTCAACGCTGTTAATAATCACTTTCACGTTAGATTTTCTGTACCATAAATTATCAAAATAAATACTACGTGTCGCTATATAGTAAGTTTTTCGATTATTTACGTTTTTCTATGAAATTTCATTAAATCTTCGATTTTTGCCGTTTTTCATCTTCATGGATTGCATTTGCAAATATTTGCACAATTTTAAAGCTTTATATGAATATAGACCTGATTCTATGTGACACTATATAGTTTATAATTAAAATTACCAATTGTTTACCATATTATTTAAATAATTTCATTCAGAGAAATTATATTTATCCATGCCAAAAATATATCCTGAAACCTTGTAAAATACTGTATCTAATAAGATATAGTACTTATTAATTAACAGATGTTTTTATGGTTTTATTAATTATTTAAAATGTACCTAAATTGAATTCCCCGCCATGAAAAATGCACAACATTGGTTCTTAGCAGTTCGTGTGTTTTGCTACGAGATGGTGCAATGAAAGGACATCGATCCCGTGTTGCCAAATACTCTTGTCAACAAATCTTTGGAATGTGCGACGTCCAATTCAAGGTCGATGATGTCGAATTTCGCATTCGCACTTTCTCGAAGCTTTTTAACATAACTGTTTATATAAAATAAATTTAGATAGCTCGTATATAAATATGCGAACTACTGGAAATAACGAAAAAAAAAGCATTTAATCATTATCAAAGGGTTAAAACAAAAATGCAGATATCTACAAAACTTGAGCTGATACGAAGAAAAATAATCATTTTCAGTATCAGCGGCACTGATTTACCAAAAAACAAAATATTCAGTCATCTAAAACTAGCATGCAATAAAAGAATCTCGTTAATATCTCGCGTGATTTCCGAAAATTAACACTATTTCGTTTTTCATCATTTTGAAAACTAGATTTTCTAGGTAAGTAAAAATCACTAGGTACATCTGATAGGATACATCATATAGCAACCTCAAACATGTCAAACAACCTCAGAAGTAATGATACCAATGCTCGAAGAAATACCATCAATGTCTGGTATAGCCTCAGTCTTGTTACTCTTTAGAACCCTGTTATCATTGCATAATGAGACAAACGTGTAATAAATATGTATGTACATTACTTTATGCATGTTTTACTATAATAAGGAACATTTTGTAATTACCTACAGTTTCTTTAATTTTTAACACATCCTATATTTTCAACTAAAATTATAATCAATTATAACAGCAAATAGCAAATAGGTTATTATTAGATGATACTTTGGAGAATTAGGTGCAGATCATAAATCACAGTATAAAATATGTATATATACAGTGAGTAAAATATCAAAAAACTATTGATGGTTACTAGATTATATCAATTGTAACAAGGCTTGCAAATAGATTGCAAAAAAACGTTGATTTAAAAGTAACGTGAATAGACAATTAGAGAAAGTGATATGTGTTCGAACAAAAGTGAATTTTACAAGATCGGTGAAATCATCCCAGTCCTAAAAATGACTTTAGAGACTGCCAAAATACACAAATTAAAACAAGATAATATGTTAGCATTAAATGTCATAGTTATATTTTCATTTCTGTTTCATATTGTACAGTTGATAAATAAAAAATAGGACTACTCTTAGATCCACTTTTCACTAAAGTCTAGTGGTGTAAATTCGGCTTAACAATCTGTTCTAATTTTTTTCTGCGTCTACGTCTCATCTTTATAATTTGAGAGAAAAACACAAAATCAAGCTAGGCTAAACAGGTGTACCTCACTTCTTTCTGCGTCAACTGTATATCAATATATAGATATTTTAATACAGGTGAGCACGAATTAAATTGTGATAAATAATGAAGATATATTTTGGCAACTGAAGCAGGCAATAGATTCAAGTGTACCAAAAAATATATATAGACATGATCGGGTGCTACATAGACTATATTAGAAATAACACTTGAAGAATAAGTAACTTATGTTTAATTTCTACCCCTTTTTATCAAATGCTATTCATTATCAAATTGAATTGGAACAATGTATGTATTATATTGTGCGTGCGACTTGTGAAATAATTTAACTGAAGACAAAAAAATGGGTAGAATTTGTCCAACAATAATGAGCGGTAAGATAACATTTTTTTTTCACTTTTCCTGCAGTTACCTCATATCTTTGATTTCATTGTATTAAATTGTTCTCGTGCTGGTATTCAAAGAAACTATTAATTTATAAAAAAAGAACTGAAGAACTTTACTGGATCTAGTTATTGAACAAGCAGCCACGGGTTAACGCTCAGTTTTTGGGTTAAATTCGTTTAATTTTTTGAAGGTTTTGATGTTCTTTTATGTATTCCAATCAAATAAAACAACTTGAGAGTAATAACTACTGCTATTACTTTTATGCAAAAATGTTATTTAGGAAAGTTCTTTAGAACTTTTCTTTTGCTTTTTCTGGTATGGTGTTGCACTGTTATTTGTATAGTTGGTAAAGCCAATTTTTGACAGTATCAAAATATTTAAGTTATTTGATTACCGATCTTATTGGGTTAAACCGACATTGCAAATAAGAAAACCCAATTCTGTACCGAAAAAGTATAAGAAAATATTTTGGTCGTGGGTGGTACTAATTTCGCATTTTAAATCTTGTGTCAGTTCTAAATAACTTTTCCAAATAGAATTTTTGCATATCATTAATAACCGTAATTGCAATACAATTACAATTCCCTATACCGCCTTTGGGTAAGAAGAGGGTTCTTAAAATATATAATATAATAATAATAATAATAATAATAATAATAATAATAATAATAATCCCTACTACTCCTCCACCTATGGCGTAATTGGTTACTGTCATTGTTTGAAAGAGAATTCTGACGCAATTACATAATATAATGTATCGGAAATAAAGTGATGACTCTTAAATTAGCAGGCATCGAACAAAAAAGTCTCGCGCCCGCCGACGCCGCAAAAAAACACATCATTTCCCGCAAGCAATACAAATTAAACACATGGCAACATCTTACTGTTTATTTTGCTAATGTGCACGCAAATTTCTTTAGTAAGGAGTGCAAAACATATTACAGAGCCCTTTTAAATCGAATCCTGGCGGATTTATCAACAACCAGAGGCCAGTTTTCGCGCCAAAAACTCCCCTCTTAAATCAATGCACGACTTCCAAACATAACCTTGAAATAGTTAAAACTTTTAACGGGCTTTTAGTTGCAAATAACAACCAATAAATTGAAAAAATGAGCGAAGTTGAAATTCCAGATGTCTTCGATTTTCCTTTTATACCATACAAAATCCAGCACGAGTTTATGAGGGAATTGTACGCTGCACTGGAACAGAAAAAGTGCGGAATATTCGAGAGCCCCACAGGAACAGTAAGAAACAATCAGTGAATAATATAAGTTTAGAGCTACTACCCAGATTGTGAATACTTTATCAGGTTTAAATGTTCTATAAGTTTTTTAATGTGATGTGATATTTGCTATATTTTTTATCAGTAAATTAGCCTTTTTTTGACTCGTAAAGGGCTAATAATTTGTTGCTATCAGTTCCAACTAGTGCTTCGTTGTAATGATGAACATCATGTTTGATATCATGACTTAATTATTCAGACGTCATTTAATATTTGCCTGCTGTGGCAGACAATAAGGTGGATGATCAAGAGATTCCCATTTAAACTTCTCTAGCAATGTTTGCATTTTTCCAGCAGTATGTGGTGGGTGTTGATCAAGCCTCGCCAATATTTTGTATTGTACACCAAAGCTTCTTCAATATTTATTTCAAAAATATTTCAAAATCAAATCACAGCGCATACTTCGCAATCAGCTGGATTAGTAATAGATATAGCTATTTTAAATCTTCTTCAAATATTGTCTACCTTGGGTTTAGTCAAGTTTCTACGTCGTCTACCTAGAAACTTGAGACTGACTGACAATGTTGTCAAATACTTACAGAAGGCATTAGTCGTCATATCAACTCCGGATACGGGTGTGCTAGGATAGGATGAGCAAATGGTTCTTACTATAAAAACGACACTCGCATTGTTATTGTTTTTTAAATCTATTCATGGAGGTGTTAAACACAAATCAAGGTAAACCAATAATGTTCATTATAAATATATCTGGTGCAATTGGTTAAGTTATTAAATTGTACAAGGCTTTAAAAACACTTTACATTATATGTAGTTTCATTGCAATTATAAACCTCTTCAGAAGTTGAGGTAGAAACAAAACTATTCTCTAAAACTATTTCTGCTACAATATTTCTGCATATTGATGATTATTTGCCTCACATTTTTAGTCTAAGGATTTAACCAGATAATGCACGTGCATATATAGATCAAATTTCACGTTTACACATCCTTAAGTGTAAGATAATAAATTGTCCCTCTGTCTCTAAATATGCTATAGGCGAGTTACATCAAGGCGGCAGCGCCACGGTGGCGCATTCACGTACTAGCCTTGGGGGGCATTTCACGCTTCGAGTCATGTGTTCTTATGTGTTTCTTGTGCTAAAGTGTGCGATTTGTATCAAATTCGTCTAATTCTGCCGTTTATCGTACAGTTATCAATCTGGTGGTTATGGTTTAACTTCAACAATGGCAATATATAAAAGGGTTTGTACCGTATTCTACGCTAGTTTCCACAGATTCCCGGCTGCAGGTAAAAGGTGTGCGATTCGTATCCAGTTCGTCGATTGATACGCGCATTATAACTGTACGATGAATACTGCAATGTATACGATGGATAAGCAACTTAGTATTTTCAAGAGAAAATTCAAACCTTCTCTCATTCGAAAATAGTTTTCAGGAAGAAAATGCTTGGAATACATATGTAAACACTTTAATGAACACGACTGTACATGCTTTTTCATGCCCATTCTTAATTTGAGTTTCCATGCTCTTTGTATATCCGTCAGCTCGGTGTTTGCCAGCTTCGTTACATATTTCACGTTCATTTTGCCTGCAGGCGGGAATCGATGCGAACTGACGTCAAGATTTTTGTTGCTGTCAGCGTTGGAGGAATACGGTGCAAACCTTTTTATGTTTTGCCATTGTTGATGTTAAACCATAACCACCAGATTAATAGCTGTACGATAAACTGCAGAAGTCGACGAATTTGATACGAATCGCACACTTTAGCACAACAAACACATAGGACGTCAGGATTTTTGTTACTGTCAGCATTGGAGGAATACGGTACAAACCCTTTTATATTTTGCCATTGTTGATGTTAAACCATAACCACCAGATTGATAACTGTACGATAAACGGCAGAAGTCGACGAATTTGATACAAATCGCACACTTTAGCACAAGAAACACATAAGAACACATGAGTGGAAGCTTCAAATACCCCCCATGGCTAGTTCGTAAATGCGCCACCGTGGCGCTGCCGCCTTGATGTAAATCGCCTATAGGCGATTTACATTAGGACGGCAGCGCCACGGTGACGCATTTACGTTCGCAACTGTTCTCCTATGTTTGTTGACCAACAGTGTGCAATTCGTTTCAAATTTGTCGACTTCTGCCAGTTATCATACAGTTATCAATATTGTGGTTATGGTTTAACATCAACAATGGCAAAATATAAAAGAGTTTGTACCTTATTCGGGTCCAACGCTGAAAGCCACAAAAAATGCTAATTATGTAATCAAGCTGACAATCATCGAGCTGATGGATATACAAAGAGCATGGAAGCAGAAATTAAGAATGGGCATAAAAAGCATGTATGTATCTCAAGCGTTTTCTTCCTGAAAACTATTTTCCTATGAGATAAGGTATTAATTTTCTTTTGAAAATACCAAGTTGTGTATCCATCGTATCCATTGCAGCATGTATCGTGCAGTACAATAACTTTGTATTGCACGTATCAATCAACGAACTGGATATGAATCGTACACCTTTTGCCTGCAGCTGGGAATCGGTGGAAACTACTAAAGTAACTGAAGCTCGAACGGTAACATGCTCGCTCGCTAGAGCTTGCTCACACATTAACTTTGTGCTTGCACATAAAGTTCTAGGTAATGGTCTTGTAATGTAAATAATTATACTTCGTCGCTCAAATCAGATAGTACACTAACCTGGTAAAATGAGCTATAAATTGTATAATCTTGTGCATGTAATGGTTATACGAGCCAGTGTAAAAATTTTACGTGTCCTGTTTTATATTTATACTCTCCCTTGTCACGCTTATATTATTTTAATTCACTTAATTTTCAATTATTATTAGTAGCTATGTTTGTTTCAACTTTGCCATGAATCAACTATATATAAAAATGCAATTATAATTGAAATTATGATATTGTGTTTATGAAAATTTTGACGCTAACAGATGATATATTTTATACTGTCTTGTTATTATCTTAATTACGCTATTTACTCGTGTTTTAACAAAATATTATACTCGGTCTGCCTTCAAAATAAATTAATGTTAATAATACCATCCACTGCATGTATATTGTTATTTATAATTTTAATATTTACTTCTTTGTTTGTCATTAATGATGACATGTTGCAAAAAGTTGACGAAAAAGTTAGAGAGAATGGACACTTAACAATTTCATTATTATCTAAACAATTTCCGTAAGTTTCAAGAAGTGTACTCTAGGAATGGCAAAACGTCCGTGCAGCAATGGTTATCAAATCCGGTGGCCGATTCTAAAATAATGGAATGTAGAGAGATAGAGGAGAAAAAGCTATAGAAAAGTAGCTTAAAGTCCAGGCTTTCATGTAAAAATTAAATTGTTGACAAAATGTCCTGGTTTTTTTGAGATGTCAAAACTGTACTTTCTTAAACAAAAACATGCATCGTAGAGAAATCATACATTAATGGGGGTCATTAATAAACTATTTTGTATGCAATAATCAAACTCATAAATACACGGTCGACGGAAAATAATATTAATTATAGGCTATCGATTCTAACATGATTCAGGGCGCTTTCAATCAATTTTTTTTTGTAACAGTGGGATTTTGGTTATTAACTCTAAACTAAAATTGTATCTAGATACATTTGAGGAGCTAAATTTCAAAAAGAATATTATCCATTAAATTCAGCTAATGACTTATAGGTGGCGTTAGGGGCTTCAATACCACATAATTAATATACTGAAGACGAAACTGTAAAATAAAAATTCTATCCCATCTAAAATAAATGTCGAAACATCGCAACTTTCTCAAAAGGATTATTATTTCATAAAGTTCGTGTCAAAAGGAATTTTATTTTTTGTTTACTTATTAGTTACGAAAATCAGCTCGTTTGCTTTACTCGAAAGTATTTTTATCAAAATAAAATGGATATAGAAGGTGTTTTAGTGAGAATATAATGAAGGTAGCCGAAAAAGGCAGAAGAAAACTTCTAAAAAGGAGAAAGCGAAGCAATTAAGGTAATATTCCGATAATTTTATTTATAACGCTACTTTTCTAATATTAACTCTTATGTTATAGATATGTGGATCAATTACCTAACTTAGAAAATTTTGAACGTCCCTGCACACATAATGGGCCTACATATAAATGTTTAAAAATCAAGAGACGCGAAATAATTACAGCAAGAAAAAAGATTTTTCATACTCCGGATAAGCATGTTCAAGATAGAAAATTATCATATTTCTGTAAAGTTTCGAATCCGAAGAGGCACGGGGAAAAATATAAGCCCAAAAGCCGAAATCAAAAACATGTTTTGTCAGCAAAATACCGTATGGTTACTGTAAATGGTAAAACCTACAGAGTGTGCCAAAAAATGATATTAAATTTTTTGAAATTTCTGTAAAACGGTTACATATGATGACAAAAAATATAAAATTTGAATACGACATAAAAGAGAGAAGAGGAGGAGACAGGCGTTCATTAAAGAATAATGAAAAAAGAGAGGAGGTTAAAAAGTTTATTGGTAAACTTCATGCAAAAGAAAGCCATTATAACCGCAATAAATCGAAAGGTTGTATTTGCCTGCCAATTTAAATATATGAATATTGTGGAAATTGTACGATTCTTCTGTTGAGGAACAATACAAGGTAAAATACGGATTTTTTCATAAAATATTTTCTACCAATTTTAATATTGGTTTCGGGTCACCAGCATCGGATGTTTGTAGTTTCTGTTTTAAAAAGAAAAATGAACTAAAGAATTGCACTGAATTGCAAAAAGTTAATGTGATGACAGAGTTAAGAATTCACAAATTAAGTGCGAAACAATTTAATTTATTAATGAATAGCTATGAGGAAAACAGTGAAGTATTTTGTTTCGATCTACAGCAGGTTCAGAATCGGCCCAAACTGCCTGTGGGAGAAGCATATTACTTGAGGCAGCTTTCTTTTTATAATTTTTGTATTATGGATGTCGCGACTTCATCTCCATTTTTCTACACGCGAAATGAAAGCCAAGCCGGTAGAGGATCTAATGAAGTGGGCTCAGCCATTACAAATTTCTTATATTCGCATACATTTTCTGATAATTGCAAAGTGTTACGATTATTTGCAGACGGATGCGCTGGAGAAAATAAAAATTCATATGTATTGTATGCTCTGGCACTTTGGCTGTCAAAAAGTGCTCCTGAGTCATTAAATGAAATTAAAGTTACATTTCCGGTTCGAGGGCACTTTTTCTGCCCGCAAATCGGGTGTTTGGGCTTCTAGAAAAGAAGAAAAGAAGCTTAGGAGAATAGAAGTAATACTGAATGCTGAAGAGTACATAGAAATTTATAAAAAAAGTTGGAACTGTGAAGAAGCTAGGAATAGATTGGACAATCAGAGATTTTAAGGTCCTTGATACAAGCTTAAAAAAGTTAAAAGGTATAAAAGACATGAAAAGAATTATATTAAGAAAAGACAACATCGAATGACAATGACTTATCGAAAAGTTTTAAAAGTCTAACAAAAAATTGTATAGTTTTACAAGACTTGAATGTCAATGAAAAGGTACTGAAAGTCCCAGTAAAGGAAGAGAAATTGAAAAATCTTAAAATATTACTCTTATTATACGACGAAAATTGGCAGCAACACGAAAAACTTAAGTTTTTTTAAGAATTACTATTGGATGAACCAAAGGTAAAACCAGCCACCGGCCACGAGGACGATGAACCTTGTGATTGCAATGAAGATGATGGTGGTGTTCTTATATAATATGTACTTAAAAATAATGTTATTGTTTCATACAATTAAAATGTTTGATAATAATAAAGTTTTTTCTTCTAATTTACAATCAAATATAACGCTTTGGTACATTAAATATTTTTTTTAAAGAATTTTATCCATATCTTTTGAATCAAATGGATTTTAATATTTTGAAATTTCAAAAGTAATATCCAAATTAATTAGTCAATAATAATAATGTGTAAATGAACTCAATTTCAATTTTTTTCATATGGCTTTATAAAAGTTTGTGCATTTACCACTTTACAAATTTAATTTTGGTTATACAGTTTTGCCGCAATCACAAAACAGTTCTTTTCTCCAATTCTTGGAAAATGGATAATAATCCTTTTGAAATTCAGCTCCTCATTTTCCAAGTATCTCAGATACTCAGATAATCACATACACCTTCCGCATCAAACACAAATACTGTTGATATAGAGTATTATCAGTATATGAGTGATAAGTCCCGCGATTTATCAAGTCTGATAAATTGTTTGCTCAATTTTCAAAAAATATAACACTATTTTGCCTTCCTCGGCTGCCACAGAGAGGCTTTTCAGTGCTGGTGGACAAATTCTGACACCCCGTCGAAATCATCTGCCAGACGAACGTTTTGAAACATTATTAATTTTAGAAAATTAGACATCTATAAAATTTAAAATTACGTTTCAAATAAATTCAAGATATATAAACATTAAATACATATGCCTCTCAAGATGGTTTTTCATAACCGAAACTTGTCAGGCTAAAGAAACAAATCATAAAATAAAATAAAAATAAAGATTTCTTACCAGTAAGTACTAAATATAACAACCTTAAATTAGGTTTAACGTTAGTTTCTTGCATTATTCAAGAATAATAAATAGTTTGAACATTATATTTTGTCTATGATTAAATTTTTTTCAGTTCCAGTTTTCCAAAGTAAACTATTTTTGCTTTGGTTTTCCGTGAATCTGAAATGTATCTATGAGTATCCATATACTTTTCAAATGTATCTGTATCTGTAGGTACCTACATTTTCAAATTTGTATCTAAATATGTATCTAGATAATTTTTTTCTGAAGAATCCGTATCTGTATCTAGGTACAAGGTCATCTAGGTATGTATATGTATCTAGGTACAAAAAAAATGTATCTGTTACAACACTGCATACAGAGACTTTTTTTTATCGTGCAACATAGGATTAATCATTTCAATAGTTACACACTTATGTCATAATGACAGCAATGTATCAAAGAGTATTTTTTAAAATGCAACATACAAGTTAGTCTCTGTGAGGCAAATATTACAGTTTACGAAGTGAACAATGTATACAACTGAAGAAAGAGCTCAAGTTATTCAATGGATAATGCTGCAAACCTCAGCTTAACATTTTTAACTTCGTAAACTGTAATATTTGCCTCACCGAGAATTAATTTTACTTGTATGTTTCATTTTAAAAAAGACGCTTTGATACATTGCTGTCATTGTAACATAAGTGTGTAACTATTGAAATGATTAATTCTATGTTGCATGATAAAATAATCGCTGTATATAAATACATATTCTATTTTCGTACATTTTCATCAATTTTATCAGTAATGCTTCTGTCATAATTGACTTTAGTAACTGACTTCTGTCAGTTGTTAAAGTACACAGTACAAATAATTAAAAAGTAAAGTCTGCTCTAAATCATGCTAAAATCAGATGGACAATGTCAATTTGATAGCACAGTTCGAAGCAGCTAATTGTAGCGTGCCTCGGTGGGCAAGGAATTTAATCTTGGCTGAGAGAAACATTAATATATCCTCTGCACAGCTCAATAAGTAAATTTTTAAGGTAAAGTCTGGTGACCACAGAAAATGATTGAACTATTTTAAGTGTTCGATTCGCCGAAAAACAATTAATTACCTGAGTTATACCTGAAAATAATTTGTCAGTCTAATCCCATTTATGCCATTACAATCTCATACCTGATTCAAATTAAAATTAGACATTTTCTGAGGCTAAGACTAAATAAAAATGATTTAATATGTGCTCTAATTATTTGGGAGCAGAGGGGTTCAAATCACAGCTATGGCTGTTCTCTTCACAGTTTTAAGTGATTTTGTGTGGAAGGTAAACATCAGATCTCACTTTTCCGAGAAAGATTCTCCCTTTCCAGTCAGTTAGACCCTGAGATGATAAACTAATAATAATAAAAGTCTTTTTTTTTGTATAAAAATTATGTCTACTTGTGCTTCTGCATTCTTAACCTGCACCTTCCTAGATGGAATTTGCATACAGTAATAAATACAGTGACTAAATAAAGAAAGTGGCGACAATCACTGTAAAAATGTGCAAATTTCCATTTATTTTCGGTAATTTATAATATACGGGTACAATGAATTAAACCCTATGGTTGAATTAAACCTCATTGTACCCTATGAGGGTACAATGAATTAAATTTTCATAGCAAATTTTCAAGTTAGTTGCAGCTTTTATCACGTATGCTTCTGCATACGTGAGCATTAGTAATATTTTCTGACTTGGGACTGCTTCCGGTAAATAAAAGTTGGTTAGTGATTCATTAATAAATTTTGAAATTGTGTTACTATTGTTTTGTTTAATTCTTTAGAACAGATTAAATAACCATTTGTCTGACATTTGTCGCTGACGACTCTTATAATAAAATTAGCCCCATATCGCCCATAAGAGTCGGTTGTTTCATCCACACTGAACAAAATGCAATTGTTGCCAATTATATTTTTAATTTCTAGCATAATTTGTTTATTTGCAAATTCAGCACAATTTTTACAGAGAGTACTTTCATCTGGTATATTTCTATTACAATATTTTTCCAGAAATGTCCTAAATGAATTATTTTGTAATTTGTTGAAGGGAATGTTTGATTCAAGCATTGTTTTACACAAATCAAAATTAAATTGTTTTTGTTGATTATTGCCGGAAGTTGATGCTATGGATTCTACCATAGTTTGTTGTGTTATTGGTTGATTTTTAATTTTTTCTAAGTGTTGCTTGTGTAGTATTGTTTTCATATGTTGAATTATATAATATTTTTTATTGCATTGAACTTCAAATCAAAGTAGTGAATTTATTATTATTATTATACAATATTGTAAGGCCAAATAACTTACCGACATTACACAAACTTTGCAAAATATTTTGTTATTTTCAAATTTCAATTCTTTGTGTTCTTTAATCCACTCGTCTACAGTAGTTTTTTGTTTAGGCATTATGCAAGAAATAATGTAACCGTACAAACGCGACGTTGTCGAAGTAACGATCAGGGCAGAACTAATTGCACAATGTTCAGAATTACGAATGCTTGTTAATTGGGAAGATTTTGTATAAAATTTAAATTAATCACTCAATCCAAATGCATAGAACTGTAGAAGAAAATTAATAAACTTCTGCGACACGAATGATATGAATGTATTTACTTGTATTTTAAATTTATTTAGATAAACAATAAACATAGTAAAAACTGGTAAATATAATGAACTTTTAAGGTGGCTTTAACTAATACACACATTTTATGTAATAGCAACTCAAATCACCTATTAACTTATTTAACTCTAAAAGTTTACTTATTAGCTACATAAAAATGATTATAAGGTAAACAGGCACCAATAAAATGTATTTAATAGCTGAATAAAGTTATAAGGAACTTTATTAGGAAGTGGAAAATTGTTTATTTTTATTAGTAATGCCTCGCACCTCGCACTGAATATAAAACTGTGCAATATGCATAAGTATTGATACATGTACAAATTATAATCACCACGATAATTAAATTTCGTTTTATTTCAGAAACAGCTGATAAAAGCTCTAAATAAGCACAAAAGTGTAAAATAAGCACAACATTGCAAAAAAAGCAAAAAAGCACAAAACAAAATTGTTAAACGATCCGTTTATTTCTAAATCAGATGTAAATTTAATTCATTTGCTAATGCTTTAGATATTTGCAAAAAGCATAAAGCTTAGAATCCAGTCTCTAGATATAATCTTTATTATATTCTTCAGGTGGGCTGATGTAATGCTATTTTTTGCTCTGAACCTGACGTCTTAGAGGTTATTAGGTATATTATAAATTACGGAAAAAAGGCCTGGGGTGGCTGGTCTTAAACATCCTGTATAATTGTCACATTGAAATCAATTAATTAAGTAGGCATAGAGGTCAGTAATAAAGTAGAGGTCAAATAGAGAGGAAACGTGACACTTTCAAACTTTTAAATAGTCAGAAATGTCAACATTACATGTAGTCAATTTAATTGACATCTGCACTGTCAGTGTCAAATATTTAAATATATTTTTGAATGTGGCTGTACAATACCACTAATCGCTGATTCATAGATTTCCTACGCGACGTAACGCTATGCTGTTACAATGCTATCGCTATGGGCATTTTCAATGTGCATTAAACGCTGTTGAAAATGCCATAGCATAGCGTTGCGTCACGTAAGAAATCTATGAATCAGCCTAAAATGTTTTGAATCAGACAACAGCCATTTATATGGCATTTGTTACTAAAATGTCAACGAAAAAAGTTGGGTTATCGAATACGCATTGTCATGGTTGTTGCTTGAAAACGTCGAGGCATAAGTACACCAAATGTGTACTCACATGCATCTAAGAATTTATTGGTATTAATTAGTTGAAAATAATACACTTATGTGTAGAAAGTAATATTTTATTTATACATGGTGTCCCAAAAATAGTGGACATGCTCAGCAGCATGCAACTCAGGCATGGCCACTGAGTCGTTAAAAAGCACCAAAAAAAATAAAAAGAATTATAACAAAAATTAAAACAATAAAAAGGAATTAAAACATAAACATAAATCATAGACAACTTTATTATCGGTATTTTAATTGTATAAAACATTGTTGTGATGTTCATTTTTCAACAATTTTTTTTTTGAAGTGTTTAAATACACTATTAGAAATGGAAATATCCAATAAGATTATTTAAATACATTATAACTAAACAACTTAGCACATGATTGGCAATTAATTCTTTCTAGCAGTCAAAAACCTAAGGATCCTATTTGAAATTTTAAAATTGACCTTCACTTGTCAATTTCTAGGTCATTCAAGGTCACGAAAATATCCCTACTATATAGGTAAAATTAAACGCAGATTACTTTGTTTATATCACTTGAGTTGATTAAATCGTGACTATAGTTTCGACACTTAGTGTGTCATTTTCGAACGTGCAATGACACGATGACAATCGAAAATGACACGCTAAGTGTCGAAACTATAGTCACGATTTAATAAACTCAAGTGATATAAACAAAGTAATCTGCGTTTAATTTTACCTATTTAACAATGTATCACAAAGTAGAGCCGTCAATAGTTACTCAACTACTATATAGATTTTTTCAAGCCCTACGCTAGTCTGAAACATTTTTTACAAAACAGTCTTCCTTCCCTTTTAAACTTGCTGTACTAGTAATATTTCGAAAAGTATAGCGCAACAAATTTTTATACTATTTTTTAAGGACTCAGTTGCCATTCCACTTGTCCAGCTTGTCTACTATTTTTGGGACACCCTGTATTTATAACAAAATAATAATTATAAAATAAGTACATATTTATATACCGGGTTTGAAAAAAGATGAAAACTCCAGGAGATGTCGGAAGTAAGACTTTAAAATATCAACGGGGAACCTTTAGGTTATTGACCGGATTCGTGTAGAAGAGGTCAACCTTCAACGTAAAAAAAATAAAGAAACAAATATTTATTTTTATTTTGAAGACCTCTTCCACCCTAATCGGGTCAAAAACCTAAGGATTCCTATTTGAAATTTTAAAATTGACCCTCTCTTGGCAATTTCAAGTCCATTCAAGGTCACGAAAATATCTGCTATATAGATTTTTTTAAGCCCTACGCTAGTCTGAAACAATTTTTACAAAACAGTCTTCCTTCCAAGATTTCCCTGTGTATCCACCTTTTTTCAACACCCGGAATATACTAAAAATTGGTTGGTAGTTCTCTGTTGAATATTGCTAAAATATTCTAAAATGATAAAAAACTTATTATGACCAAATTTCAGTTAATTAATAGTGAATTAAAGAAATTGTAACAATTTTTATAAATTATTTTTACTTACGTAACTACTCGTACTCGTGTGGCACACTCGGTACTCCAGTCACAATTGTATGTATAATAACTTTTGTAATAATATTTGTAAGACGGCACAACTATCACGGCAGCTTGTCTATTACTATACTGAGCAGCTATTGGTAACACCAACTTCCAGTCTGCAAGTTCACGCATGCACAACTGATTAATAGTTGTCCTGGTGCACTCAGTGCGCTGTGCGACTAACTAAGGCTTAAAGAGGATTCAAGTTAGTTCTTCTTGTTAATATACATGTTTTTGAAAAAAAAAATTGATATGCTTGACACTGACTGACAGTGAATGATTTGCACGAGGTACTAATAGGTAAAAATTAGAAACATTTAGTGAAATATAACAGTGGGGCCAACACACGGTCAGTTTAACAGTGCAGATGTCAAATAAATGGACTATATACGACAGTGAATAAATTGTATATCGTTATATATTGTAATAGTATATAAATTGTGTATTACTATTGTTTATATTCTTAGGGAAAATCTTTAAGTATTATATGTGGTGCGGTGCGTTGGCTTAAAGATCACAATATCAAAGAACGCTTGGCCCTGGAAACCAAGATAAATGAGTTAACAAATGAGAAAGAAAAACTGGCGTCCAAGACGGTTGACTGGCTGACATCCCAATCGAAAGAAATTGAAGTAACACGGACACTGAATGCAGTGAAACTCCAGAACACAAAGGTAGCCGATTATTACCAGAAGATCGAGACCTTGCAGAGTCTGAAGAAAAAAAAGGTTGGCAGGACCCAGTTTGTTAAAAAAATTGGGACGAATGAAAAGGAGGAATCATCGGTGATAAACGAGATAGATGCTGAGGAGGATGATGATGATTTCATGTTGATTAATGAAATGAATGACAATGATGAGGAGTCTAATAGCGATGAAGAGGAGGAAAGCTATTCTCCTGTTAAGGTAATATAGGTTTTGTTTTTTCTCCGTAGGTTTCGTTCAACTATTTCCTAAGTAATGCCTTTTTCATATCCTTTTAGAACCCAAATTAGTTTTGAAGTTGTCAATTACAACCACCCAAAGTTTAATTATCATTTTTTATTACATAATTATTATACAGATGATATACATTACTTAAACCACATACACAATTTTCTGAGATATGCCAAAACAGGCTACTGGTTGTTGTTGAATGAAATTAACTGCCAAATTAACATATTTTTTCATAAATTATTATAATAAATTATTATTCATACATGATATTAACAATTCATTTGTGGAAGTTGTATTATTATTTAAAGACCCCGATGTACATTTCAAAACTAGCCAGTCTCAATAACTATTGAATTCAAGTTAAAAAAAAAAACATGTTTTGATTGAATTTGATTGATTGAAACATGATTTTTCGAGATTTTTGACACTTTGAAATTTCAAATGGCATCCCCCACCTTGCAATACCTCATTTTAAGCTTACAAATAACCTAATCTGGGCATGTTGAATAAATATTTTTGTCCATACGTTTCGGCGAAAAAAAATATAACAAAAATTTCAAAACAATTTATATTGGACAAATGTAAGTTACTTTCAATGAAGCAAAAGAAATAATTCCAAGCAGTTGTCGAGGCAGATGTTAAAAACCATTTTTATTGAATTTGAAATATTACTCCCCTCTCCCTAGCAAGAATAATTTATTTGTGAAATATCTTCTTTTTGGAAACGTATTGACGTAAATATATTTTTGTTATACCTGAAGATTGTATTTATTTTAAGCTCTAAAACTAGGTATCACATCGTTGTCGTGTAATGTAAAATTTCCAAGTTGGAGCAGCTTGGGGGAGGGGGCAATATTTCAAATACAATTAACATGGTTTTTAATATTAGCCTCGAAAACTGCATCAAATTGTTTTTTTTTATTTCATTGAAAGGAACTTACATTCTTTCAATATACATTGCTTCAAAATTTTTGTTTTGATTTACAGGTATAGTCCTCTACTTACGACCGAGATAGGTTCCTAGACATTAGTCGTAAGTCGAGTAGATCGTAAGTCGAGTAGGTCATAAGTCGAGTTTCATTAAATAAGTAAAGAACAGCATCAAAAAGATTAAATGCTGATTCATAGATATCTTATGTGTATCTTACGTGAAAATGTTCATAGCAATACAATGTTCTACATCTGGTATATTATTATACACAATTTTTATTCTGGAATGTGATCCGTTCGAGACACGAACGTCCATTTTTTAGACGTTAATTAAATGTTTCACAAACTGTCGGCGCATTTAGTTAAAAGACATTTATTAACAATTATTGACCGCAATAAAAGTGACACCAGGATTTTTTTAATCAGCATTAATTAAATATTGCTCCCCTTCGTTAAACTTGTAATGATTTATTGTCCGCTGACACTTTTACTTGGTGATAGGTGATTTTCTGGGCAAAGAATTTTTACTTTTTCCCATTTGAAATTTAAATATGTGAGCCAGAACGGGGATCACTTAATCTACTTTTATGTACACAAATGTACATTCTGGGTAGAATTTTAATATATGTTTATTGCGAATCTTTATTGTAGTGGACTCCAGGATGTTTGTTATTATAATACTCGATATTACCCACATGTATAATTACATACAAAAAAGCCTTCATAAAGCCAGTCTGATGTAACGTAAGGTAAAGAAGAAGTTGGAACATATTAACATCCCAGTTTTTTTTTGCCACGCTTACTACTCTTAACATGCACATTCCACAACCATATTTTTAACTACTTTTTATTATGTAGTTTCTCCTTATGGGGGAATATAGTATTTCTAATATGGGTATTTTAATGTAACATTTGCCATAACTGTACTCGTACATTAGTTGTAGTTGATTGATTGTCCATTAAATTTCTTTATGTATTATAGATTTTCATATGCAGTCGTACACACTCACAGCTGGCACAGTTCGTCGGTGAGATCCGGAAGTCGCCTTTCGGAGAAGATTTACGAGTCGTTACCTTAGCATCACGGCAAAGTTATTGCATTAACCCAGAAGTTCGCAAGCTGAAGAACGTTAATCTTATTAATGAAAGGTGAAGCTTGAATTCATAAATCGTATTACTTATTTTAAACCATTACTACATTTTTTACTTGTTTTTATTATTACCTACTAAGTATTATTATTGATGAAAAATTTTGCATTGTTTCAGATGCAATCTTATTACAATTTAATTTTGTTATGAAAATTAACATTTGAAAATTAAATTATTACATATAGTCTGTTTTATTTTAAAGATCGACAAACTTCAATTTCTCTCGAAAATAATATTGGCAACTCACTGTCATTTGCGTTCCTCGAAAACGAGGTTATGGTTCAATACGCAGTTATTTTTTGTTTAACCAACATAAAGCAATTGGAGGTGGATCGATTAAAAAAAAAACATACATAAATATCTGGCCTGTTTTTTTTTAAGATAATTAATCATAAATTATTATTATAAATTATCCTTGTTCATTAGACATTGAATTTAGTATTTAAAAAGCCATTTTAAACTAATATAACTGCCCACACTAAATGCGTTTTTTGTTTAGGTGTTTGGATTTACAGAAATCTCAAATGAAGAGTGCCAAGAAAGACACAGACGGCAAAATGGTGAAGAAACAAAAGGGGGCGAATTGCAAGTGTCCATATTACAAGCAGCAAGCAATAGAGGAGCTTCGGGTTGCTACTTTGGTTGAAGTGCAAGATATCGAGGATCTCGTGAAGAATGCAAGGCTTCTCAGTGCTTGTCCTTACTACTCCAGCAGGAAAGCAGTGGAAGATGCCGAGGTCGTTCTGGTACCGTACAATACAATCCTCCATCGTGGAACTCGGGAAGCCAATGGTAATATTTACAAGATATTTAAGTTGACATCATTTTCCTCGTATTTTTTTTAATAAGTATATTATATTGAGTTTTAAGTTTTATCATTTTATTTTTATTATGTTACATTATGAACAGATGTCAAGTTATAATAATTAAAAAAAAAATTAAGCATATTCCGCAACATAATTTATATTATATATATACAGGGTCCGTCATACAGGGTCCGAAAATATTTTTGATTATACATGGTGTCCCAAAAAAGTGTGACGTCATCATGATGTATATTTTTAGATTGCATGGTATATTTTTTGTCATTGTTTTTCAAAGTCACCTTCAAATTTTATTCATTAAAATGGCTATTGGAATAGTTGATAAATCGAGTTTTCTGCACATAACTTTCAATGTGTTAGGAATTGCGACAGAGTTGTAATTAGGAAAAATGTTTGTCTTTTAATTCCACATGGAATGACATAAAAATATACAGGGGCTCCAATTTAAAATAAGAAAAATAAAGTGCTTTAAAGTTTGAAAAGTTTGACACTAAATTTTGGACACTCTGTATAATGCATATCAAAATAACTTGGTTAACGCAACTATCAGTCCTTATTTAATGAGTACCTTGTATGGTTTTATTAACAAGGCATAATTTATCTCATTAATTTTCTTAACCAATGGTGCAAAACTGATTTTTTTCTGTTTTTTATTTTTTTGTGCTAAAATCACTGAACCAATTTTAATAAAATTTCATAGGTATGTAGGCATCCATAAAGGGCATCCAAATAAACAACAAAATATATACCATGCAATTTAAAAATACACATCATCATGACGTCACACTTTTTTGGGACACCCTGTATAATCAAAAATATTTTCCTAAAATACGCCACAGAATGCAAGTAAAGTCTGCAAAATATCAAAATCCTAACTCAATTAGTAACTGAGCTACAGAAGACGGGAGGTGAAATGACGGACCCTGTATATTAATAATTAAATTGAAAGTGTGTGTGGATACCACTTGGTGAAACATGATGATTAGGTTAAATCAAACACTTGGTTAAAGTTTCATTTTATTGATAAAATTTCCTCTGCAATCGTTTTGGCCTCATGATCATTCTCATGACTAAGTAACAAAGATACTAGCATTAAAATTTATAAATCTGCAATATATACTATGCTAGAAAATTTACAACATGGCAATAAATATCTTACAGTCTTGGGTTTGCCGAACGGAAACCGCTTAGCAAGGGGTATCAAAACTTAATTGTTCATTCACAATATTTTTCCCATTAGTGACCGCCTTTGAAATTTCTAGGATTTCGAGTAAATCCAGCCGTCTCCCATTGTGTCCCCTGTGCATTACGGTCGCATAATTCAGGAGAAGGATCAACAGCATGGGGCTCTCGAAAACCGTAAAAGTTACAAAGGCAGATATAAATCGGTGAAATCATAATGGGAAATGCTATCTAATACAGGGTGTACTTTTTTTTACGGGTCATATAAAACAAGTTGATGATGGTTTCTTCGAAACGAAACGATGTACTGAAAATTTGTAAACGTTGTCTTGTAGAGCTAAAAATGTGGCAATGAGAAAATGCCTTTTGTTTTCTTATACCTCTTTAAATAACTTCAGAAAAAATATAAACTAAATCCCAAGATTTCGGATTTTGTCAAATATCTCCTGAAGTAAACTGAAATTTCTGGTTTTCTCAACAGAATATTACTGACCACTAAATTGCGCAACTTTTTTGTAATTTAGCCGCCTGTGTAACTTTTACGGTTTCTGAGATCCCCATGTTGTTGATCCTTATTTTGGACACCCTGTATACATATTAACAAAACTATTTCCGGCACGATAACCAAGCATTTTTATCAGGCCATCTTCAGGTTTTGAAGATATAATTTTAACGAGTGAAATATACAAATATGGTTGTTATTTTAATAATGCCGATTTTAATTTTTATTGACTCTGTGTTCCTTAAATTGATTTTTTGATTCACTGTGTTTTAAAATAGTTCATTTTTCTACAACATATGAATCGGTCAAAAAATACTGTTAACCGATATTAAATTTTACAGATGATTATTAAACTGATTTATCTATTGACTCTGTGCACTGAAATATTTAATTAAATGAGAATCATGCCATTTTACCTACGGACAACTCAAAATTTTAAACAATCTTTTTTAATATTTAAACTTTCAAGTCTGAACTTGTTTAGAAAGTTTTTAGTCTCAACTCACTATGGCCCGTATCTATAGTCGGTACTTGAATAAGAGTTCGACTCACGTCTTATATTTGATTGCGTATTTTCTATAAACATTTATGCATCAAACGCAACCAAATATACACAAATATACGACTTGAGACGAACTCATGCTCAAGTACGGACTATAGATACGGGCCTATGTGATGTACTTCGCTATTTTATGGATTTACTATTTCATTTATTTCATCGACTCATAATTTAACCAACACAAGTTTGCTACTAATTTTATTTTTGTTTTTACCAATATTTACGGTTTAAGTGTTCTTCCAGGCATAAAACTAAAGAACAATGTTGTAATTATTGACGAGGCCCATAACTTGTTGGAAGCTTTAGGGCAAATGTACGGCTCCGAAGTTAACTTTGACCAACTATTTCACGCACATCAGCAGCTGAAGAGCTATAAAGCAAAGTACAGCATGAGGTTTTCGGCAAAGAACCTGCTCTGTATCAACCAGTTGATTTTTGTCACTGCCAGATTGAAGGAGGAACTTGGTATGTTTAATTTTTTGTATATAATTATATCTGTAGTACCAAGACAAAATCCGATATGCCAAATGTTAAAAATCTAAATATAACGTTTTGCCACCGACAAATCGTAAAGGAACATACATATCGGAAACTTTATTTTGGTTCTATATATTCTAGGAGCATGCTAATCATCTTAGTATGACAAATATCTTGACATTGTAATGTCAAGATATTTGTAGGCTTTTAAAGTTTCATCTGCACTCGAACGTTTTTTTTTTTAAATGGTCCTTGCACACATACACAAATTGCAACACAGCCGTGTAAAATAGCCACACATCCCCGAGCTCTGTTCAAAAAGTATCCGACCTGTGACCGGAGTAATGGAACTATCACATCCTGAACCATGAAACCCTAATCCCCTTCAGAGTCATGTTGCGAGAGTTGGGAACATGGCGAACCACAGGAATTCTGTGTTTGGTCTGTGTTTTAAGGTGGTTGTACCGTGTAATCCTTAATCGGAGTTATTCCCATGGCATCGACACCAAATGCCTGCTGAATCTTCCGAATGGTTTTTACTTCAGTACCGCTAAGCTTATGGTAGAATTTGATACAATATTGCTGTTCTAGTCATTCTGTTATTTTGCAAAAATATGAATGTGTGACAAATGCTGTATGCTTATCAACATTCTTGTTCCTTCTAACTTGCCACCAGCAGACAGCTCATATCCTGCATTTGTTTTTGCGGAAAAAATTAAATCGGATACTTTCTGAACATACCAGGTATAGAGCAAGTTCGATGTCGATGAATAGTGGTTTGAATAATCTTTTGGAGTTACTTGCTTGATGCATGTGGTATGTGGTTCCAATCACATCAGTGAATTAATGCGGTTTGTGTGATCTACAGTTAAATCTACAGTGTCTGATAACTCTAACCCATAGTTAGTGTCGATGAATCTTATTGTCCCACAATGATATCCTCGGTAACAATATTAGTAACAGAAAGTAATCTTTGATTAAACCAAAATTAATCGGACACTGTAAGGACGAGAATTGTTCATGAAAAATTGAATTCAAATTCTAGGGGTTAAATTTATAGAAAATCAACTTATAATGTTATTAATTTACTTCTACTGTGTCACTGTATTTATAGTTATTAAGATACAAGTGTAAAAGGTCCACATTTATTAATGAATGCTTTAAAAGCTACATGCTAAATAAACACACTTTTTACACATGTACCTTACAACATATCTAAGGTGATTCTAAGTTACCAAGAGTATATGTCGAAAACAGTTATGTTTCAGGAGAGTGCCTTGTACTCTTAATACATACCACAGAATTTAAAAAATACTATCACATACAATTGTAAAAAATAGTATATTTTGCAACAACAGATGAAAACACTGTTTTTTTTCGTAAGTGGACGGGTGTTCAGGAGCCGCTCCAATAACGAGTGAGGCAAGTCCACAACGAAAAAAACGTATTTCATCTCATTTTTTCCAATTCGCATTATTAAAATGCTCATTATGTATATTGAATCACATTGTTAAAACTATACTTTAATCGAATGGGTCAATATACTCTAATTTTTCTAAACTGGTGTTCACGTCATCAAACAGCTGTGTGATGAGGTTTTTTCGTACCAACATGATTGTTTTCGAGAATATGCATAACAATAGTTTAAAAATCGAATTAATCTGATGATCATTTGTTACGTAACACAGATCACTGGTGGTTATAAATAGGTAATCGGTGTATTAACCGCGGACACAATTTTCGCCTGCCAATCATGTAATAAATCATGTTATGTTGGCGGCCGTAATATTTTTTCGGCGACGATGCCATATCTTTTTCACCAACGCATGCTCATACATGTGTGTACAACCAAACTTCTTTGACGTTTAACTTGTTACATTTGATCGATTATTACAATGCATATTTTTCCATTGTAGATGTTACACCATAACCACAAGATTGATATCTGTACGATAAACGGCAGAGAAGTCGACGAATTTGATACGAACCGCGCACTGTCGCACAAGATTGCACAGGCACAACAGCTGATTGCAGCCATTTTTAAATACCTAGGACAGCTGGCACCCTTGTAACATTGTGTCATCATTATTATGATTATTATTTTGATGACGTGAACGCCAGTTTAGAAAAATTTGAGTATAAAATGTTTACTTTTCACTATAACCATTGACAACGTGAATAAAGTAAAAAAATTGGTAAATTCGCACTATCCTTGAAATTTTCGTTGTCAGCTGACAATGTGACACTTCACGCAAATTCTTCAATTCTGATAACGAATAAAGCAATTTTATCCACTCGAAAACATTATCGTACTCGATTCGCCTCTTGAGCTAAACTGTTTTTTTGTGGATAAAATTCGACTTTATTCACTTATACCACAAAGTGTTTTATTTCCTAACTAGGTACTTTTCACTTTTATTGCAGAAAGAAAAGTCGAAATTAATGGGGAGATAAAGACACAAATTTTTTCCATCCAGAATTTTGTCTTGAGTGCGGAAATCGATAACTATAATATGTTCAAACTCGTGAAGTTTGTTAAAGACACCAAAATCTCTCAAAAGGTACATAAAATCAAGTTTTGCACAAGTAAGTAATATCGGCAAATCTTTATTACTGCTGATGGCTCGATGTACAGTGGTAAGCTAACATTGTAAAAAGTGAGCATCACTATTCAGTATTTATACATATACAGGGTGTCTCTAAATTATGTGGAAATGGCTTAACCACAGATTACTGGGATCAAAAGAAGACGATTTAACAAAACTTATCTATATACAAATGCGTTTGGTTTAGCCAGTATTCAGCTTCAAAATTAATTTAAAAAAAACAAAATTTGCTTATAAAAAGAGAATGTTTACATTAATTTGGATGTTGTTTGGTATGACACTTTATACGGGTATAACTAAGGTGACCAGATCCTAACGATACAAAAGCGGGACAGCAGGTTGGGGGGAAGGGGGCTTGATTCTTAATTTTTTAAATTAATTAACAAAGAAGGTAAAACGCAAAATATACAGGGTGTCTCCTAAAAAACGCCGCTGGCCAATAACTCCATAACTCCCTAACTATTTATTTCCCGATTTCAACAAAACAAAAACAAAATTGAATGTCTCTACATGTTCTACAAACGGGCCCTAATTTTCTTTTTTTTTTTGCAAAATCAACTTTCAGTTCAGCGATAGTCTGCTAAATTTTACAACAAAAAAAACAGGGCCCCTTTGTAGACATGTGGAGCCATTTAGTTTTTTTTTTGTTTTATTGAAATCAACCAATAAATAAAGGAGTTATCGCTAGCGGCGTTTTTTAGCAGACACCCTGTATAATATTATATTACATTTTTTTTAACAACATGAACCTTAAACCTTAAAGGTTCATTCCAAGTAACAGTCCCGGACGGTCCGCGGACGGACTGTGGACAGTTTCGGATAGTTACGTTGCGCAGGCGCGATTTTGGACTGGATCAGAAAATTTACTGACGGATTTCTGACGATTGAAAGAGGGGATGAGCGGCAGATTTCGAACCGATATTTGCCGGTAACTCTCCCTTCTTGGGAGATATTACTTATGAAATAAGTAATTTTTTTAATTAGTCTGCTTAACGAGCTTTGGCTTATATTAAAGCGATCAGCAACTGCTCTGAATGATGTCGCTTCGTTACCAGCAAACCATAAAAATACAGTCATATCAGCTTTTAAAGCTGATATTTTCATAGCTGGCCCTTCATTATCATTAAAATAATGACTATCATGATATTTTTCCGATAATTCTTCCGTTAATCTACGACTTATCCTAAAAGTTTAATATATTGTTCATCACTTAGTAACGGTACGGTTTCTTCAAAATAATTTTCCGTTTTTGGTACATTCATAACCTCCAACAACTCTTCCAAATCTTCATCGCTGGACCAGAAACCATTCATCTAAACAAATATGTGAATTACAAATCAGAATTGTCCAGAAAACTAAAATAAATCAAAATAGAAATTGCACTATCATCCACGTGTAACTTGCTTCGCGTGATTACTGCGCTTGTGCGGATGTTGGTTTAAACACATTTAAAGGTCCAAAAATGTGTCCACGGTCTGAGGCGCGGACTGTTCTGATGCGTCCGAAACTAGTCCGAAGATCACTTGGAACGCTGGACTACAGTACACGATCCGTCCGAAACCAGTCCGCGTGCACTTGGAACGCCTGACATGAAAGGGCGCATGCGTAACCGTCCAGGACTAGTCCGGGATTGTTACTTGGAATGAATATGTCATATTTACAAATATAATAAATAAGGCATGTTTTTAAAGTACCGTTTTGTATTTTGGCCGCTGCAGCGCTGCTACGAAATAGAGATATTGGCGAAATATATACGCTGATAACTTCAAAATAGCGAATAAAAGATGATCCCGAAAAAAAAACCCAATTTTTCTAAAGTCGGGACATTTTTGAAACGTAGCGGGACGCGGGACAAATTTCTAAAAATCGGGACTGTCCCGCCAAAATCGGGACGTCTGGTCACCTTAGGTATAACTCATATTTTGACATAATATTGTTATTATCAGTAGACCGGTTGTGTATAAAACAAGTGAGGCCAACACTTATACATTCATATGTTTTAATGACAAAAATAAATAAATTTAAAAAAAATCTAGTCAATAACAATATTATGTCAAAATATGAGTTATACCCGTATAAAGTGTCATACTAAACAACATCAAAATCAATGTAAACGTTCTCTTTTTATAAGCAAATTTTGTTTTTTTTAAACTAACTTTGAAGCTGAATACTGGCTAAACCAAACGCATTTGTATATAGATAAGTTTTGTTAAATCGTCATCTTTTGATCCCAGTAATCTGGGGTTCAGCCATTTCCACATAATTTAGAGACACCCTGTATATCCATACCTCGATATATGGCTCCTGTTTATACGGCTTTTTTATATGGCAATTTTTCAATATAAGGCCAAAACTCGGAATAACCCTTGTTTATGTTCGTCTCTGTTCGTCTTTTGTCACAAATATTGGATCAATTTTTTAAAACTCAGACAACCGGAATCAGATGATGAAGTTTCACTATCCGAATCTGAATTATTTCTGTTTGTTGGTACAACATGATTGTTTTCGAGAATATGCATAACAATAGTTTAAGAATCGAAATTAATCTGATGATCATTTGCTACATAACACTGATCTCCGGTGGTTATAAATAGGCAATCGGTGTATTATCCGCGGACACAATTTTCGCCTGCCAATCATGTAATAAATCATGTTATGTTGGCAGCCGTGATATTTTTTCAGCGACGTTGCCACATCTTTTTCACTAACCCATGCTCATACATGTGTGTATAACCAAACTTCTTTGACGTCTAACTTGTTTCATTTGATCGATTATTACAATGCTTATTTTGCCATTGTAGATCTTAAACCATAACCACAAGATTGATATCTGTACGAAAAAAGGCATATAGTCCAGTCATATTAGCCTCAAATAGCCGTTTTTGTGGAATTTAATTATGTAGTTTTGAAATTTGATACACATCCTCTTGAGCACTCTAGAATCCCTTCATCCTTCATCTTCATCCCTTAATATTGAAAAAGCACCCCCCAAACGGTGAATTTGTGTAATTCTTCGCAATTATCTCGTAAACAGTGCATGAACATTTTTATATTGGGTAAAGTTGATACGAACATAATTTTGAACAAAATTTATGTTACACGGTTTGCCACAAAATCTATAGTTCACACGGAATAGAGGCCGGAATTCAAATTATCCAGTAAATCCAGACGGAAATAAATTAGGAAGAAATAAATTGTATAGTTTTGAAATTTGGTATACATACTCTCGAGTACTCTTCAATCAAATATCCGTCGAGTTTCCCCTCCCCTGTGGGGGCTTCATCCCTTAATATTGAAAAAACACCCTGAAAAGGCAAATTTGTGTAATTCTTCGCAATTATCTCGTTAATGGTGCACCGCCTGAAAATTTTCATATTAGGTAAAATTGATGGAAACAAAATTTGAACAAGAATTATATTTCACACGGTCACACGTGTGACCGTATTATATCAGACGGTTTGCCACAAAAGCTATAGCTCAATTTGAAATAAACATTTTTAATTAACTGTATACCAATGACAGATTCGGTTCTACTACTGTCATTTGGGTTTTAAGCCTTCTGTGCATCTTTTTTTGTTCGTGTATTATAGTTTTCTACTATGTTTTGTCTATGTTTTGAAGTCACTAGATATATAAAATCAGTTAATATCAGAACTTTTTGTTTTTGTGTTCTTCGATTTGCTGTTGTTTTGTGGATTTCAGTTGGTTTTGGTTTGGTGTATTGTTTGATTTATTGTTTGATTGAAAATGGTGTTTTTACAAGAACATAAGACATTTATGGTGGAATCATATCTTCGTAATGGTAGGTAGGTTAAAGGAGTTTGGGAATACTCAGTTAATGATTGCATAGAGCAGCGGTTCTCATACTTATTTCGCCGTGGTACCTTTATCGGGCTAAAAAAAAATCGCGCCACACCTACCCTTAGAGGAATTTAAAAAATAGTGCAAATTTAATGGTCAGTTGTCTTTAATGTGATGAACAGAATAAAACTGTTTTGAAGAATTTTCCATTATTTAGTTTATGTTTATCGGAAGTTAAGTTAATTTAACCCTCAAATCACTTTTGACCCAGAAAGTTTGTTCCTGTATCTGATTTTTATGTAAGCATATGTTGAAAATGCAGACTCACAAATATAAGTTGAGGTGAAATGACTTTTTACTGCAGCTTTGTCATCACCATTGTTTTCTGAATATACCAGCATCCAGAACGCTTCTTGACTTCCTTCACGATATTACCGTTTTAAACCACTGTCTTCGCTGATCTCAAGCAGATTTTGAAAAAGTTCATTCGTTATTCCAGCAGGTTTATGTTTCGGGTCGCAGGAAAACGGGTTCATCATCCAGCTGTAGATGTCATCAGAGTCAATGTCGGGAAAATAAATGCTTCTCTCCAAACCTTGCAAGTGGGCAATAACAATTTCGAGGAAGTTAGTTTGAAGGTTGATCTGACTTGTTTTGCAAATGAGATGTCTCTGCTCTCAACGCACGCTTTAAAAAATGTAATTATTTTCCGCTAAGGCTTTAATTTTCTCCAATTGTGCTCCTCCTTTCCCTTGAAGAGAAGTGATAGTTTCTGTGTGCAGCAAGAGGTGGAAGTGATCCATACCCAGATCTTCGGCTGTACGTTTTAAAATGCGTGCTTAAAGTGGGCGGCTCGTAACATGATTGATTATCTTCACAGCACCATCCAATACGACTTTTAAATCTTGCGGCATCCTTCTAATTGTCAGAGAATGTCGATGGATGACACAGTGGCTGCTGGTGGCATTTCCTGCCACTTGCTTCATCCTAGACACGGCTCCCTTCACTTTTCCAACCATTGCAACCGCGCCATCCCAGCAAATATCCACACACTTGATCCATTCCAAGTCATTTTTCCAAGCCCATTTGTCGATGGGTTTGAGAATATCCTCGCCAGTGGTGTAAGTTTCAAACACTTCACTCATCAAAAGTTCTTCATCTATTTGCATTTTGAACAGCATATTCCGGAACGTCAGTACTTTCATCAAGCTGTAAATAAAAAAATTCACAAGTTTTCAATCTTCTTATCAGCTCGTTCTCCACAGACTCTGAAATTGTGTACATTTGCTTGCTTATAGTGCTATTTGTCAGCTGCAGTATCAATCTTCTTGGTCATGTCTGGAGCTAACATGCAACTTAAACATCCTTCACACAAGGTTTAATCAGTGTCTCGCCAATAGTATGGGGCATCCCAGCTTTTGCAATGTGTGGACAGACAATAAATGAAGCTTCAGTTGCGTTTTTATTTTAATTTTTATAAATTCTCTTCATCATGGATGACCCTGCCTGAATAAATAAGGCATGGCATTTGAAGATTGCTTCACCTTTATGTACTAAATCAGAATGATTCCATTCCAGAGGTTTTTTTAATTTGCATGGAACCCAGCAGCCATTAGCAACAATTTTATGATAGTTAACGCATTGCCCTTCCGGTGCCTTTTCATTCCCAACCCGGACAAAGCCAAACAACGTGAGCTAGGATCATATTTTCTTAATTTTTCTTTTTAGTCGTGAGTTGCCTTTCCGCGAACTGAGGCAGAGCAACTTGGATGTCTCAGGCTTGCAGGTGTCTACTGGGACATTTAGTCTCCTCCGATAATGCTGGTTTTAATTGAATTAGTCGCTTCACAGGCTTCAGTGAGTTTACCACCTTTCTGTTTTAAAGACCCACTTTTTAGCTAATTGTCCATAATTCTGCAATAAAATTTGGGAATCCAAATAAATAAATATGTTTTTTTTTTTTGGCCAGTGTGCTGAACATTGCTGGGGATCATGTGTTCGATTCCAGCCGAGCGAATAAAAATTCGGAAACATATACGTACCTTGAGATAAATACAAGGATAATTTTTAGCTCATTGCAGTTGGCATTTTATACAATATGAAACATGCTTAATGTGAAACAAAACATAAACTCTTTTCGACAGTGGCGAGGGAAGACAACTTAAATTTTAATTTTTAAGTATCTTTATGCGTTATTTATTTAATTATTTTACCATTTTTAACAAACTTCACTTGATTATTGCCGCGGCACCCACTTTGAGAATCGCTGCCATAGAGGAGTTCTGTGCTGAATTTCGTAGACTAGCATTTGAGTACGAGCAGTTTTGGCACGCTCTTCATCACTGTATGGCCATTTTCCGGGAAAATGGAAGTATCTTAGGAAAGGAAGGAAGTGGTCGACTCACTCGTGTACTGTCAGTTTGACAATTCGATCTGCAATCTGTCAATTGAGACACTGTAAAATCAAATTTTCCAGTCCTACTCAGCCAAAGTTTTTATTTGTACACACGATATTATTGTATAGGAATAATAAAACACATGGTTGTTGTTTTACAGTATATATAGAATATATATTCTATAGAATAGAATATAGGCGATTTACATCAAGGCGGCAGATTGATAACTGTACGATAAACTGCAGAAGTCGACGAATTTGATACGAATCGCACACTTTAGCACAACAAGCACATAGGACGTCACGATTTTTGTTGCTGTCAGCGTTGGAGGAATACGGTGCAAACCGTTTTATATTTTGCCATTGTTGATGTTAAACCATAACCACCAGATTGATAACTTTACGATAAACGGCAGAAGTCGACGAATTTGATATAAATCGCACACTTTAGCACAAGAAACACATAGGAACACATGACTGAAAACTTCAAATACCCCCCATGGCTAGTACGTAAATGCGCCACCGTGGCGCTGCCGCCTTGATGTAAATCGCCTATAGCATATACTGTAGAATATAGAATATATAGATATTATTGAAAATTTTGATCATTGAATTTTTCAAGTTTTTAAGTTTTTATTTTTCATTTCCTAGTACAATTTGCAAAGCCATTTATAAACCTAGCAATCTGCGGTTTGTTTCATTTGAAACAGTATACTTTTCTCTATCAGAATTGCCCAATAAAGTGAAAATCGATTTCTGACACTCAATTAGTGTGATCAAGTCAAACTGTAGGCACGTTACATTTTTCTCTTAACTTGTCTATTACTTTGAAACAGTTTATGTATTGTTCTTATTTATTCTGTTATAGTTGCACAGTTTCGCATTGAAATTTCCTGAGGCTTTGGATACAAAAATGGAACCGAAAAAAGGTGTACAATCCTTCCTAGCCAGTATAGAGAATAAGAAGAAACTATTTGAGGCTGCTCCACAACAGAGCCCCATGAAAATCAAACTTCCTCCGAGCAACCCTCTCCTCGCCGTCGTGTCATTTCTAGAGTCCCTCACATATTCTTACAGTGATGGCCGCATATTAGTTCACCGTGGGGAGAACAAGAAGCTTCAGTTTCTGCTCCTTAATTCTTCCACACATTTCAAGGATCTAGTCAACGATGCTCGATCTGTAAGTGATGCATTTTTTATATTAGATGGCACATATGTAAAACATTTGCCTTTAAATGTGATTAATCCACTCCACTCCAATATGCACCCAATTGAAATTGATGATATCATACTATGTGATTTGTTTATCAATAGATAATCAGATAAATCTCCATTTGAGAGAGTTTAGCCAGCTAAACAATCTCCCCCTTTCAGGAACATTTATTCTTAGTTGGTTTTATTTTAAGTCCTATCTGTTTATTAATCAAAATACATACAAATGTAATAAAATGCTAAACTTTACTGAACTGTACTAAACTTACGGATGCGAAATTTGGACACTGACAACTAATAATGAAAAAATATTCGAAAGAAAAGTGCTGAGGAAAATATAGAGTCCAGTCTGAGTAGAAGACGGATGGTGAATCTGGTTCAACTTTGAACTAAGGCAATTATACAGCGTGTTTCAAATTAAACAACCCAAATTGTCATTTAAACCCACCAGATGGCACTTATTTTTCTGTAGAATAAGGTAAAAAACAGAAGCGTTGCTTCTGATCAAAGTCCAAAGACTTCAATTGGCAGGACATGTAGAGAGGATGGACGGAAAACCAGTACCAATAAAGATAAACGAAGGACAACTGGTAGGGTGAAGGAACAAACGACAACCAAGAACACGATGGAAAGATAACATACAGAAATACGCCCAGGACCTAGTAGGAATTGATAAATGGCAGGGGGCGGCTCGGAAGACTGGCCTTTAATCAAAAGTTGAAGGAGGTCAAAATCTAGTAGGACTGCAGAGCCACGGGAAGAAGAATAAAAGCACCACCAATATTGTAATGTACACTCAAAATAGAGCTGGCACCACTGTATGAAAATCATTTGAAGGGTCGGCCGGAACAACGTTGTATGTAGCAAAAACATTGAACTGTGTAAATCGACAAAAATTGCTCAGGCAAGAAGCAGATCTTCATGGTCATATAAGTGTATTCAAAGGGCAACAGCAGTACAATGAGATCTTTATATTCCCGATATATTTCTATATTACAAAGTTGTTTCATAGCTAAGTTTAAAAAAACACGCTCTAGAAAAATGTTACTTACAATGTTGTTCCGGCCGATCCTTTATTTATACTGCGTCCGTGTAATATATTTTTCAAGCGTACAGAGGGACGGGATTTTTATACCTGTGACTCCCGACGAAGCCGGCAGATTTTTAAATAAAGGAACGCATCCCAGCTGCCAGACCATTCGGCGAACTACATAACTTTATAATTCAAGCATTTTTATCAGTTTTCGTTGAAGAAAATTCACCTACTACTATACTATTACTAAAAAAGTTTAAACGGACCATTAGTATGACGGGAATCCAATGCGCAAACGTGACACATATCTTGCTTCAGAAAATCTGAGGAGATCGAGCGCGATCCATGAGCTCGCTGTGGAATAAAAGAACGTGAGCAGAGCTACATCTTTTTGCTCGAAGATGGAAAACAATGAGTTTTTTTCCATAACTTGAAAACAAATGACAATATCCCATTTTTACCACTGAGTGTGTCTTGAAAAAAGAGATCGAGGATACACCATCCGATTTTCTCTATCTCTTTTAGTTACCGAGATGCCCTATAGAAACATCCAAATTGGGGCACCCTGTACATTAAATACAGAAATAATGATCATACAAAAACAGTTGTATGCACCTTTGGCGTGAAGTGCGTTTTAAGCCCTTAATGTTAAGCCCTTAGTGTTTGTTGCCCTCGTAACCTCGTTCAGCAATTTGCACATTTTCAGGCTTAAAACGCTTACTTCATGTCCTTGGTTCACAAATAACTATTATATTGTCGATTGTATTTCTTCAATACAAATAAATGTATGCTTTTTGGTTTTATTATAGCACCCAAATGAGTTTGTGAGTGCTTTAATAACCCACTAGAATTTATTTATTTTAAATTGTAAAATTGGTAGCTTTGAAATATTTCAAACGATGAATGACCTTCAGATGACCCTACATGTAAAAGGAAATTCTAAGAGAAATAGATTGTCCACTAAGTAGAGAATTCAAAGTACTTACCTTGTAATTCAAGTATGGAAGTAAAATGTGTTCAGGAACATCTTGCATTTTCTCGCTGCACCATTCTTCAAACTTATTGCGTTTGAGTGTAAATTGTTTAAATTATACTGTATTTGGATTTAATTATTTTTGTGCTAACATCTGAGGAAATTATTTCTATTATAGATTATTGTTGCTGGTGGAACAATGAAACCGATGTCAGAATTCAGAGAAAGGCTGTTTATGGGTGCAGGCGCCGAGGATTCAAGAATCAGTGAATTCTCTTGCGATCACATAATAGCCCCTGAAAATATACTGCCATTGATTGTCACAAGTGGACCAAAAAATGAGAAACTTTTGTTCAATTTTGAAAACAGGTTTAAAATGGTATGTAAATATTGTATATTGTTTCTACTCCCTTAATAGAAAGAACACGGGGATGAAAGTGTCTATATGAGGGAGGAAAGTTCTACTTTTCCTTCCACAGAAGGTAAACAACTTTGCCTCCCTCGTATATGGAAGGCAAATAACTTTTCACCCCAACGGAAGCAATCAACTTTGCCTTTTCCTAGAATAATACTTAGAATAGAAACACTAAATAGCTATGATAATAGTATATGGTTTTCAGAATTTTGCCTATAAGTTTAAATTTCGTGTCGTTTTTAATGTCCATGTTTGTTTTGATATTTGGTCCTGCTGTAGATTCAGATTTTGTGGCTATGTGAAACGTATGGACTATGGACAATTCCATAGGCTATATTATTCTCTGCAGGAAAAGTGAACTATAATAGTATTGTTAAATTTTGTTTGTAATGGTTTTAATAAAGTAGTTCGTTTCATTTTTTGTGTTCAAAGTACAGAGCGTTCAAGAGGGTGGTGTCCACTTTTCCTATTAGTGCCAACAGATGGAACTCTAGGCATAAAATATTCGTGATATATTGTAACATCACAAAACAGTAAATTGTAAATTATAATTAATCGTTAAAAATCAACTGTCAAGCTTAAATCCATTTATAAACAGTGTCAAACATGATAATGGCAACTGATGACAAAAATTCAGGATATATTATTTTCTTGTACCCTAGGAAACATGTCAGCAATGTTACAAGGTGTATTTATTTTGTCTATTGAACAGTGCCATCTATTAGTATCCACTGTAAAAATGGACACCACTTTCTTGAATGCTCTGTACAAGCTCAATCTTTGATCATCATCAAAATTTCTATGCGTTCTGTTTCTGTTAAACTTACCATAATTATTGAGGAACACTTTTAAGTATAATTTAATTTACAACCTTATTTGATAAACACTAACATTAGTAAATCGTATATACAGGGTGTTTAAAAAAAAACTTTTCATGCTTTGACACATGATAGTAGGGATCAAAACAAGAAACAAATGCCAATAGACAGAGGTCCAATACCCAACGGTTTTCAAAATATTAAATTTTGAAATGTTAATTCCACAATCCAATTTGAAATAATCTAACAATCAAAATACCGTAAAACAAAAGTTGTTCTGTTGACAGTGACAGTTAGTAAGCCATTATATTACTCAATGGTTGCATTTATTTCAGCGGAATTCACGGATATGCTTTTGTGCTATGGTAAAGCTTGACAAAATTCGCGTTAAGTTAAATGCATTTATCAGCAAAGATTTCAGTGGAGGCATGTTCCTCCAGCACATAAAACTTATCAAGAAGGCACTTTTTTTTAATAAAAATAATTACTTTTTACTCACCCTGTACAATCATATTAATAATAAACAAGGTTATGCTTTGACACTTGATTTTCTAGGAAACACCACCGCTAAACAACACTACCAATGTATCCTTGTACCAGGCTAGATATTTAGGCCAGAATGATGCACACAAACAGATGTACTATAATATTTGTCTTTGTTACTTTCTAGGGTGAACACTTGAAATCACTACTCAAAGATGCATGCAATACAATTAAAGGTGGAATTGTGGTATTTTTTCCATCTTACAAGTACGAGCTTTGGATTTGGGAGCAAGTTAAATTGGAGAACTTTGGAAGGCCAGTTTTTCGGGAGCCAAAGGATTCTGCTTCTGTTGATTCAGTCCTGGAAAACTATCACAAAGCCATTTATAAGTCGGAATGTAAAGGAGCTCTGATGTTCAGCGTTGTAGGTATGAAAATTTCAAATATTATAGATAATCTAATTGGGCCATTCCATGTTAAGTGACCACCTTTAATTATGTTGAAAATTAATTTGGATGTGTATGTATGTTTATAAGGAGCTTCTGTGAAGTTTTAGATCAGAGGCAAATGGTGATTGTTGTATTGATTTCAGAGTGTTGGTACTATTGTTTTCGTATTCATTAGCAAATGTTGATCTGAGATATAACATTTTATCTTCATTGCTAATCTAGATGAGCAGTGGGAACATGTGAAACTTTGCAAAATCCTCGTGGCAGACGCTTCGAGTTTGGTGCGACCTCCACAGGAAATACTGCAGTTTCTCAGATATTTGATATCTCGAGCTAAAACTTCATAGAAGTTCATTTGAAATTTATATATTATATTTATAGATATTCATATGAATTTTCATCAAAATTGGGGATGGTCGAGCAGGGACTATTTTCAAAACTGGTCCACTCGACATGGAATAACCCGGACATGGACATGGAATAAAGCAATTAGAGATCATGAAAAATTTAGGTAACACCTGAATATATGTCAGGTTAACACGCAATGTCTTTGATAATCATAAATCACAAATTGCTATTATGTACATTGCAAAACATTTATTCCATAAAGTAAACTAATCACAAAATTAGTTTTTTTAAATTCATACTTGCACATATAAAACATTACAAACTAGAGGCTGTGTAGGTTATAATAAGTAATAGACCCTGATTTTGAGCATGATTCGGTTGAATGCGGCCCAGTATGAGTAAAAACATAATTTTTTGTACTGATAAAATAAATGCTAATGCTAATGTATTTCACTTAACTGCTTAAAAACAACCGATGAACCATTTAAAATCGTTTATCGGCCATTAAGTGTAAAGATTCCCCATTGCTGCAATTAGACTCCCACGCTTGTAAATTTTTGTAATCAACCGAATCATGTGAGTTTAGTGTTTCGGTAATTAATTTCAGGTATAACACTAGTGATGTAATTGATAATAATATTTGTTTTAGGTGGCAAACTGAGCGAAGGTCTAAATTTTAGTGATGATTTAGGCAGATGTGTCATAGTCATTGGATTGCCGTATCCTAATATATACGCTCCAGATTTAAAGGAAAAGATGTCATTTTTGGATAAGAGTGAGGTAGTTGATTCTGTAATGTGGTTGGTTGCACATGGTAGAAGGCAGAAATACAATACTATGATTACAAAAATCATAGATACTGCACTATTTTTTTAATTAAATTACCATTTAGTATTGAATACATCCATAAATCAACATTCCTCCAAGTAACAAATTATATTTTAGGGTACAGGAGCTGGTAATAAGTTCTACGAGAACATGTGCATGAAATCTGTTAACCAGTGTATTGGCAGAGCTGTGAGGCACAAAGATGATTATGCTACAGTGATTTTATTTGATGAACGTTACAACAGGCAGTCCACTAAAGCCGCTCTTCCAGATTGGATTAAGAGATCGTTGAACACATGCAGTTATGATGGAGCGTTTGCTCTCATTAAAAAGGTGTGTTTTAAAAAAAAAACTTGATATTTATTAAATAATCTCCTCATTTCATTTATGCAACTGGAGAAGAAACCTACAGGGTTTTTGGAGAACTAAAACAATAATACTAGTAGAATCATGTTTTTAGACGCTATTTACAGAAATATTAATTATCATTTAAAAATATTTCTCGTATAAAGCATCTTGCATCAAAAACGTATGCAGTGATTTAACATTTAGGTAAATAATAAAAATGCTAAAGAAATAATTAATATTACGTATTGTTTTTTCTAATGACACGTCTTAGTCAAGTTTTAGTAGTTTTAGTAAGTAAATTCTTAAAAATATGAAAAAAAACATCAAGAATCTAATTTTTGCAAAAGCTACAGAATAAAAAAAAACTTATGACCTTTAAATGATTCAGTAATCTAAAACTAATTCGCAGTAATAAAATCTCATTGATATCTAGCATGATTTTTGATATTTAGCACTATTTTGATTTTCATCATTTTGAAAAACGAGATTCTAGTTAAGTATACTTCACTTGGTATATCCAATAGGGGCTGATAAGATCTTTTGACAACCACAAATTAATGCTGTAGAAAAGTTTTTTGAATAATCAATAATTAAAAAGTTTCCCATATGATTTCATTAAGTCAGTGTTTTCCAACCTGTGGGGCGCGAAGACACTTCAGGGGGGCGCGCAAATTTTACTAAAATTTTAATTTTTGTTGCTAGCGAACGCATGATTTTTATTTACGATTCGGAGATTGCATGCCGAACGCGCGGGCGCAGACGTTCCTCCCAGAGCTCGACATGGTGAGCTTTTGCCGTTTTGCCGCTTGCATGTCGGCACAGTTTGTGATTCATACATATATCATACATCCTTACTTTGCGGTTGCACAAGAAAACTAATTTATGTGAATCGTGCCTGGGTTTATTCGGTGTTCAGGCCGACTTTTAAGCGTTGTTTCTTTCTACATGCGGCGGCTAATAAAGGCAAGACGATGCAAAAAACACAATGCTCGACAGACCGACGGACCCTCTAGTGAGGCTCTAGTAGTGACTCAAAACTGCAAAGAGGTGCACGTTCAATGCAAATCAAACCGTTTCAGTAGTAACCATTCAAATTCTAACACACGCACACAATTTGAACTAAAGGTACATTTTTAAACATTATCATTTATTCATTTATCAATTTTTAAATAATATTCCCTCTAGATGGATAAATTTTTAACTGGGACAAAGAGAAAAATTAATGACACTGAGGAAGCCGGGACAAGCAAAGATCATAAAACCAGAAAATACGATCCACTCTATTTATCATGGGGATTTACATTTAAAGATATGCATGGCCAACAGAGGCCTATGTGTTTGCTCTATACGAAAATTCTAGCCACAGATAGCATGAAACCAAATAAATTAAAACTTCACTTTGAAACAGTGTATTCCGAGCACGTGGGGAAGCCAAAAGAGTTTTTTCAGAGAAAACTTAATCAATAAAATAAACAACAGAAAACTTTTAAAAAAACAGCGTCTGTTACATCAAAAGCATTGCTTGCTTCATATAAAGTTTCTTACAGAATTGCTAAATGTAAAAAAGCCCATTCCATTGGAGAGACATTGATCCTACCAGCGGCGGTTGATATGGTAGCTGTGATGTTTGGTGATTCGTATGCTGGTCAACTTCGAATGATTCCGCTTGCAGATAATACAGTGGGAAGAAGAATTGGTGATATATCCGAGGATATTTGCAATCAATTGCTAAACAAAATTATCTCTTTTCGCTTTGCAAGTGGATGAAGCAACGGATGTAGTTAAGGATGCACATTTGATTGCTTATGTCAGATATGTTGAAGAAACGGAAATAAGAGAAGATATGTTATTCTGCAAGCCAATCGTTGGCAAGGCTACAGCAACAGAAGTGTTCCAAATGATTGACACTTTTTTTGAAGACAATGAGATCCTCTGAAATGTAGCTCTTCGTGCAATATGGACACATTGTATGCTTCACCGACAAACACTGGTTTAAAAAAAAATTAGTGTTGATCTTCAAAATATTTTTGACGTAATTACAAGAGCGGTAAATTTCATTAAAAACAGTCTATTAAAGGGCAGGCTTTTCGCAAAATTATGCAGTGATAGTGGGTGCAGAACATAGAGCACTTCTTAATTACTGCGAGGCTCGTTGGCTTTCTCGATCTAAAGTGCTTCAAAGAGTATTTAAGCTAAAAGACGAAATAGCCATGTTTTTAAACGACAGCAATAAGAAAGATGAAGCAAACTTCTTTTATGACTTAGAATTCCGTACAAAATTTGCATATCTAGCAGATATTTTTGACAAACTTGCAACATTAAATAAAGGTATGCAAGGTCCGCATGTAGATGCCCTGATACAAAAGGACAAAATTACTGCCTACAATTCCAATATTTTTAATGAAACGTAGAAAACGTAAGAAAAAACGTAGAAAATAATAACTTTGAGATGTTTGTTAATTTAAAAATTACATGTCCTGCTAATAAAATTGAAAGCATCAAAAATCTCATCCTGAGCCACTTCAAAATGCTTCAAAATCAATTCAAATTTTACTTTAAAGATCTGGATATGTCAAAATATGAATGGATACGAAATCCTTTTATTATTAAAAAATTCAATTCACTGGATCTTTCAGGCACAGAGCAAGAAATGCTCATTGATTTGAGCATTAAGAGAGGTAAGTATTGTTTACCAGTCGAGGTCGAGTTTGCGCCCGAGCGATAGTGAGGGCTAGCAATAAAGACCCAGACTGGTCAAAACTTACCTCTCGAATTGCTTATAACAGTTTTTCCACTCCTGAAGTTTGTTTAATTGTTTGTGTTTGATTAATTTATATTCGCAATTTGAACAAAATATCAGTACGGCTTTGGTTGCTAAGACTATTTTGCAAACGAAGTGTGAATGTCAGAAATTGCATTCGTTCAGTTGTAAAATGAATTCCAATGAAAATAAACAAGAAATGGCAATTGAAGAGGCAATTGAAGAAGTCGAAGGGGTGTTATTAAAATGCGTATAAGTGTTTTAAAGACTGGTGCCAGAGAAAGAACGCTATTCAAATTATTTACTTACTTCCCTGAGGGAACCAGTCTTTAAAACACTTTTGATAACACCCCTTCGACTTCTCCGGCAGTAGGACGGAACAGGCAGCATCTGCAGCTTCTTCAATTGCCATTTCTTGTTTATTTTCATTGGAATTCATTTTACAACTGAAGGAATGAAATTTCTGACATTCACACTTTGTTTGAAAAATAGTCTCAGCAACCAAAGCCGTACTGACATTTTGTTCATGTTGCGAAAATAAATTAATCAAACACAAACAATTAAACCAACTTTAAGTAGTGGAAAAACAGTTATAAGCAATTTGAGAGGTAAGTTTTGACCAGTCTCGGTCTTTATTGCTAGCCCTCGCTATCGCTCGGGCGCAAACTCGACCTCGACTGGTAAAAGATACTTACCTCTCTTAATGCTTAATAGTTATTTAAGCATTAAATAATTAAGTTAATAGCTTAATAGTTATTTAAGCATTAAGAGAGGTAAGTATCTTTTACCAGTCGAGGTCGCGTTTGCGCCCGAGCGACAGCGAGGGCTAGCAATAAAGACCGAGACTGGTCAAAACTTACCTCTCAAATTGCTTATAACTGTTTTTCCACTCCTGAAGTTGGTTTAATTGTTTGTGTTTGATTAATTTATTTTCGCAACATGAACAAAATGTCAGTGCGGCTTTGGTTGCTAAGACTATTTTTCAAACATAGTGTGAATGTCAGAAATTGCATTCGTTCAGTTGTAAAATGAATTTCAATGAAAATAAACAAGAAATGGCAATTGAAGAAGCTGCAGATGCTGCCTGTGCCTTTCTACTGCCGGAGAAGTCGAAGGGGTGTTCAAAAGTGTTTTAAAGACAGGTGCCAGAGAAAGAAAGCTATTGAAATTATGTTACTTACTTCCCTGAGGGAAGTAAGTGATTACTTACTTCCCGTTGCTCATAGTAATCAAAGCTTTATCGGTAAGTGGGACTTACTTCCACTAAATCAATGTTATAACAGTGTACTTACCATGCAGGGAGTGGAAAAATAACTATTAATTTAAGTGGGCTAATGACATTTTTGAATGATTAATTGTCCAAATTTTCAGCTGCAACATATACGAGTCATATAGGTTACCTTTCATTCTTCAACTCGAATTGTACCTTTCATGGACAATTCGAGATAAATTTTCCGTTTTTAACGAAACCAAAAAGAAAATTTGAAATGTTTTTTTTTCTGTATGTAAATTTGGTTTTATGTATTTGTCAATTAATTGTTGACTTGACGGTAGCTATCAAAACATTTTCTACCAATTTACAACCTTTACAATGCCTCATTTAGTCGAAATAGATAGGTAGAATAGACTTCCACCTAGAAAATGGTAGGACAATTATGAATGTAGCAGTGCAATTATGCACGTATATTCTGATATACCGTCAATTAATTCTAACCTATTTCTAAAAAAAACAGTTTCAAACTATGACAAAAGTGAAAAATTTACGTGACATTTTTTTTATTTTACCCGTTTTTTTTAAATTCAGCTGTAGGTCTACAAACATCTCTACAAAACATGTTTCAAATTAGACGGGGAAGTTAAAAACAATAATATACAGGGTGTCTAAGATAAAGATCAACAGCATGGAGATCTCGGAAACTAAAAGTTACAAAGGCGGTTAAATTACTAATAAGTTGCGCAATTTAGTGGTCAGTAATGTTCTGTTGAGAAAAGCCGATATTTTCGCTTACTTCCGGGGATATTCGACAAAATCTGAAATCTTGCAATTTCGTTTTTTTTTTTTTCTGAAGTTATTTGAAAAAGTATAAGAAAAGTAGAGGCACTTTCTCATTGCCATCTTTTTAGCTGTACTAGACAGCGTTAACAAATTTTCAGTACAACGTTTCGTTTTAAAGAAGCCATCATCAACGCTATTTTTTAATATGGCCCGTAAAAAATGTACACCCTGTACGAATTCAACTATTTATATCACAGTATGGTTTCTGCTGTTTTTATTCAGAGAAAGGCTTGTTAATAAATTTCAAACATTTTCTTGGAGTAGGCGCTGAAATGATGATGAGGAAGAAAAAAAAAAATATAATTTTAACCCAGAATAGGTAAAAAAATAGTAACTAAAAATAATTTAGCAAGAATAGTTGTTAAATATTGAAATATTTAGAACCACACTTATTATTTTTGTACTATGATATGAGAATTGTTCTGTTCATTTAATGGCGACGAAGGCAAACATTTTTACATAATTTTAACCCAAAATATGTATCAAAATAGTTGTTGGCGGAATCGCTGTAATCAAACACAAACGGCTACCCGGAAATGTAATATATTTATTATTGCTAAATTATACAAATCGTACACAATAATACGCAAGCAAATGACGGGGCTTCTCTCGGGAACCTTAGTCGCTCGCGACCGTAAAAGAACTCTCCTCTTCGGGCCATTACAAAATGTTTTAACGTATTTACAAACAATATCAGCCCTTCGAATTCCGAGGGATGCGACCAACTTCCTCTAGCTCCGAGAATCTATTTATGATGGCATTCCGTAGCTATACCTCCCCTGGTCAGGCATATTGGGTGGCGTGAATAATTGCCCATGCTTCGGAAGGGCACGTAAAGTTACTCTAGAAAATATTTACAATGGAGCCCTAACAATACAATCCGCAGGACTGTACAATAGTAACAAAAAATAATTGGGCAAGAATAGTTGATAAACATTGAAACATTATAGTTATTAATAGCGACACTTATAATTTTTTTACTGTGGTGTGAGAATTGTTCTGTTCATTTAATGACGACAAAGACAACAATTAGTACCTAATTTTAACCCAGAATAGGTACCAATATAGTAACTAAAAACAATTTAGCAAGAATAGTTGTTAAACTTTCAAACATTATAGTTATTGAGAACCACACTTATTTTTGTGGTATTATGACAGTTGTTCTGTTCATTTAATTATTTAAAAATCTTAAAATAAGGTGATAAATTTTGTCTCCGTCGCTAATTACGCCTACTACACCAAAATGTTCGATATGTATTAACAAACCTTTTTTTCTGAATAAAAACGTGAGAAACCAAACTGTGACATAAATCGTTGAATTTCGTAATAGGAAATGCTATTTAATACAGGGTGTACTTTATTCACGGGCCATATAAAAATATTAAGTTGATGTGGTTTCTTCTAAACGAAACATTGAATTAAAAATTTATAAACGTCTTGTAGAGCAAAAAAGTGGCAGGAAGCAAGTGCCTTTTGTATTTTTATACATTTTCAAATAATTTCAGAAAAACCTAAAAACGATATAGCAAAATTTTGGATTTTGTCGAATATCTCCGGAAGTAAGCGGAATTTTCTGGTTTTCTCAACAGAATATTGCTGACCATAAAATTGTGCAACTTTTTTGTAATTTAACCTTTGTAACTTTTACGGTTTACGAGATCCCGATGCTGTTGATCCTTATCTTGGTATATGTTTTGTTGAAGATTTGTTAAAAAACAAAGTCGTTATAGTCTTGGGCGCTTTTTAACAAACAGACTATTGCCATGAGCGTCTGACAGAACAAAAATGTATCAATTATAGGCTACTTTTCAATATTACGACTGGGAGTAAAAACAATACTGTACACAACTTGAGTTGTAAGGCACGTACTTGAGAAATTTTGCAACTCGCCGCTTCCCGGCTCGCGTAAACTTTCTCTTTGTGCGTAAAATATTTCTTACAACTCTCGTTATGTAATATACTATTGTGGGTTATTAACTAAACATTATAATGACGCTTAGTATTTTTAGTTCTTCTCAATGAAACGAAGCCAGGATACAAGCACGTCTAAGGATCAACTGTAATGTGGAAATTTCTGAGGATATAATGACCCAAATCACCATTTTCAAGCAGAGCACTTAGATCATTAGATCCATTGTACCCCCTCCACAGGGATCACCCTCCTGCTTCCATCTAGGTGTCCGCAGGTGGCGAACGAGCTAGAGTACACAATTTTAAATCTTTGTATCTATAGTAACGGATTCTAAATGTTCTAACAATGCATGTAATAATAACGGTTTGTATATAAATTTATGTTTAGCTGAATTTGACTCACAAATATATTTTATGACAAAATATAAATAATAGTTTGCAATGAGATAGTCCTTCTAAAATACTTATGTAGAATATCCATACCCTGCCCTTCAGACAATTTCCTTCAATGGAAGGAATTCTATAGAAACACGGTACTGGAATAATTTTGTTTGCTGAATTCAAGTCGACGTGTATTCGTATTATTATTATTATTTCGAGTTAATAACGGCCGTAATTTGAGTTACTCTAAAGAAAGTCATTTACCTACATGTTTATTGTCTCCGAAGCCAATAGCGCTCTGTGTTGAAAAAGTGTGTGGCGAGTTTATATGAGTATAATTGACTAACCTCGTCACATGTAGTAAACACCACAATCGGCAATTGGTTTAAAAACATGCCGAAACAGACTAGGTCCCTACAGAAGACTACTCTTAAGAAAATGGTTGGCATAGGCTGTTCTCAGAGTGGCAACTTTCGCTATGGAATTGGAAACAATGGAATAGAATACTATGGAATGCAGTGGTCGACTCTCTTATCAGAATCCTCAACGGCCATGGGGTATACAATAATATATGCTGATGTCATAATCCAGATTTAAGATATTTTATGCACGTCTCTTTGGCAATGCCTACAGGCGTCATAAGTCCATGTAAGTGGGTTAGTCATGGGCTACCAATGAGCTACCAATAAATATAAACATTTATTTTACCTTCATACATACACCCAATATTAAAATGGCTGATGTATGGGCCCTCATTACATCCAATGTACATTACTTGACAAACACATCAATATTGGAAAACTGGTGAACTATCATGAAACATCTTCATCACAAAATTAACTCAAACAGACAGTCGAAATCCACATAGGAACTGTTTTCACCGTTTTGTTCCAAACGTCACGTTTGTTAAGTCTAGCCAAGCAATTCAGCTACATCCTGTATATTTATATTTGTTATGTTAGTTACTGAATTGCCTTTACATTTGCGATGTGATAAGTGGCACTATTTATGCATCATAATCCAAAAATTTGGGGGGTCTATTGATAACAAAAACATTTTAAGGGGGTCGAAGTAGAAAAAGCTCGGGAATGCCCGATTTAAATGATTTAATGTTAAGATACAGTGATTATCAACGTTGTATGTAACAGAAACATTGAACCGAGTATTCAAATGCCAATAGCAATAGAATGAGATCTGTATATTGCCGATATATTTCTATACCGGGAGTGTAAAATATTTAAGGGGCTAGTAGTATGAGCCACAATAAAAAAAAAGTATTGATAAACATGGGTCCTCAAAGTAACGGTCTTGGAGATATTGAAGATGTTTCTTGTTTGAAACATTTATTTACCTATTTGCAATTATTAATTACTTATTGATTATGTGCAAATAAAGGGAGCTTCTAGCAAAAACAACTAACAGAGTTACAGAAGATGTCTACCGGTCTGCCCGAAAGATAGCACTGTTTGCGAAGTGAACCGGTATCACACGATCTCTGGTGAATTCTTCCAAACAATTTGGAATTTGGCAATTTGGATAAGCTTCTACATAAAGACGTCGTGCTTCGGTGACAATTGCATTAGCAATTGGGCAATTGTACATGATATGCATGTCGGCTAATTCTGCATTAGAGTAAACAGCCATACCAATGAAAAGTTGTGCACTAACAACAACTGTCAAATACTGAATGTTTATTTCACAAAATATCAGCCAACTGTGATAAGAAAATGCAAGTTTTGGCAAAATAAAAAAAGGAGGCAAAAAAGAGTAATCTTCTATATCTCCGAAACCGTTACTTTGAGTACCCATGTTTACTAAGACTTTTTTTATTGTGGTATATTCTACTATCCCTTTCGATATTTTACGCTTGTTTTAACAACTTGTATATTTATTCAAAGTTGTGTCATGGCAAAACTGCAAAAACACTTTCCAGAAAAATGTTACAAAGTTCTTCCGGCCAACCCTTCAATTATCAGTTGGATTCTTATTTTTACTTTTCCATATAAGTAATTGGACCAGTAAAATGCATATAAAACTCCACCCTTCCTACCTGTCACCTGCGGATCATTGCTGATATTCTGTTCTTCTTCGTTGTTGGGATGATGGATAGATTTATGAATGATTTGTAGGCGATTTTAGGATTTAGGTTTTAGTGATAATTGGAAACGGATACAAATTAAGATTAATCTATTATTTTGTTATTTTTGTACTTGCCGATACATTTTTTAATTTATTTTTTTATATTGTGATCTTTATTATTTATTTATTGCCCTTACAGTTTCGGCTTTTATGCCATCAACACAAACACAAAACTTCTACACAACACAAACATACACCTTAAACATATCCATTAGAAACATATAAAATTGATAAAGTTAATAATGAAGAAAATATCATAATTTGCTAAAATGATCAAATACAATTGATTTTTAAATCTTTATACAAATATTTGAACAACCCATATTAATCAAAAAAACAAAAATAACATTATTATTTATTGTCCTTACTAGTTTTGGTTTTTATGCCGTTAACACAAACAACACTTTTACACAACACAAACATAGGCTTTAATACTATTAGAAACATATAAAATTGATAAAGTTATTAATAAAGAGAATAACATAATTTGCTTAAATGATCAAACACAATTGACTTTTAAGTCTTTATACAAATATTTGATCAACCCATATTAACCAAAAAACAAAAATAACATAAACCTCTAAACGACATACTAAATATAAACGAGAGAGAGAGAGAGAGAAATATTTTTATTTTAGTCTGAAAGTCAGCTATCTAGAATAATCTCATGAATTTACAATATAAAATACTCCCTCCGTCCCGTTCATGAATCTTTACAAGCTTTAGGGCTTAGAAGCCCTCACTTTTTGATTAGTTTTTGCCATAACGACCGTAATAAATAAACTTAAACAAATTGTGAGCGAGCAAAAAAACAAACTAATTGTTTCAAAATTTTACCTGTTCACTTCAAACACTAATATGACAAATAAACTTTCAGAGCAGGTAGGTGGAAAAAAATTAGACCGGTGAAAAGTACTTAAAATGCTCTACAAGTATACTCCAAAAAATTATCTTTAATTTTTTTATTCGTACATGCCTATCTACTTTTACGTGTAAGGCGATTTTGTTCTTTATTTCCTATATATATATATATATATATATATATATATATATATATATATATATATATATATATATATATATATATATATCTATATATATATATCTCCATTTATCCCTATCTGTTGTCAGTTTCTTTGCTTCTTGTCAGCCCCCTCTTCTCGGATTTCCTCTATCCACTCCATTCTGGTTTTTGCCTGTGGTCCGGGTCTCATATATTTTCCTCGTGCTTCTCTCCTCATCCATTCTGTTTATATATCCGAACTATCTCATTTGTCTTTCCCTTATTTTTACCTCTATTGGATCTATTCTGAGATTCTTCCGATATACGTCATTTCTAATGTTGTCTAGTCTTATTTTATTCTCTATCTTTCTCAGGAATCTCATTACTGTTGCGTTTTTTCTCGATCTGTATTTGTCTGTCATAGCCCATGACTCACTGCTATATATCAACGTTGGTCCGATTACTGTCTTGACTATTTCAACTTTTACACTCTTCGGTACCTCTTTCTTATTAAAGAATGAAATCTTTATTATATTGAAGATCTTTCCCGTTTTTCTTACTTTGTCGTGTAATTTCCCTATTTATTTGTCCACAGTTCTCTCTATATGTCCCCAGATGTTTGAAATTATCTACTTGTTCTATTTGTTTGCCTACAACCGTTATTTTATGTTTCTTCTTTTTCCTGCTATCATACATAGCGAATGATTTTCGTTTTTTCTTGATTTATTATCATATATATTTTCTTAAATTTTCCATTTTCTATGTACATAATCTGTTGTAGGTCTTCTTCAGTTTCTGCCATTATCATCATGTCGTTTGTAAATATCATTTATACTACTTTAGTTTCTTCCAATATCCAGTGTCCCACTTTTAGTGTTTTCATGGTTTCTTTTGCTGATTTTATAGCTTTGTCTAGCACTAATGTAAATTGCACTGGGCTGAGTATGCACACCTTCGTCCTGACTATATTCTTGATGTTCTTGTACATTGCTTTAATGATTTCGATAATCTTCTTTTCTACTCCTCTCTTTTCTAGCTGTTTCCGTATATCTTCTCTTCTTATTCTGTCGAAAGCTTTCTTCAAGTTTACGAAGCATATTCAGGGTGGCCCACCTATCCTCGCTCGGACCATTGCTGATGTGACTTGATGTGCTACTTTTTGAAATTATTTTCGAGTGTACAGAGGGTACCATAAATCCGGGACACAACAATTAGTCTCATTTTTGAATGGAACACCCTGTTTATTCTTTAATTTTTGGAATCTGCTTCATGTGGGCTTTACAAATAATTTTTATTTTTAGGGATCAGATGCAACGTTGCCAAGTTATTTACATTTTAATCAAATTTAACGAAACATCATGGACGTGGAAAATAATTCAACCAAACCTTATTATAAGAGTTTATTTATTAAATTTATTAAAACACACAATATTTGGAGTCACTTTGAATACACAGGGTGTTCTGAAACAACGATCGAATTTTTCAAATGGCTACAACTTATTGAGATTTATTGTTATTTACCTATTAAAAAATATTATTAGATTATAGTACATATGCTACCATTGAATAGCTCATTAGATGAGCACTCACTATATGATGCTATATACAGGGTATATAGTCCATTTGAAAGAAAATAGTTTTAGCCATTTGAAAACAACAAAATTGTATCGTTCTTCTTTTTTTAGCTTTTGCTGATTTGTCTGATTGAGAAAATTAGGTTTTGCGTGCTTCTTTCTTTTTTGAATCCACACTGGTTGTCTTCTATTACCTCATCTACTGTCTCTCTTATTCTTTTTTATAATCTCGAACGTATTTCTCCCTTGTTTTGTTGTTGAGATATTTTTTCCATGCCTGTTTCTTTGTTTTTACCTGGTCTCTTACTTCAGTTGACCTCCAGGCTGTTCGTTTTTTGTTTGTTTGTTTCTTGCTGTATCCGCATATTCTACTTGCCACTTTTATTATGCTTGTTTTGAGGTTTTTCCACGTTTTTTCTAAATTTTCTGTTTTCGTTGCTTTTTGTGTTTTTGTAGTTCTCTCTCCATTTCTTCTTTGTATTCTGTCTGCGTGTCTTCATTCTTCTGACAATATTTTTTTCAGATTTAAAAAAAAATCAAAATTTTAAAAGTTATGACGCCATTAACGTGTTTTTTTAATGACAACCTATATTTTTTATTTTATATTTCGGTAGAGCTTTTTAATTTGTTTTCTACCGTACAACATTTTGATTAGGTAAAGTAAAGATGGATAGGAAGAAGGGGTCCAGTGGAATGGCCAGGTAGGTCCCCTGATTAGACTTTTTTCTGTGGGGGCACTTGAAAAACCTGGTATAGAGGACCTTAAAGAAATAATTCGGAATGAGTGTAGGTTAATAACGAATGCTTTAAAAAGTAGTGGATGCATTTTATTACCGTTTGGGTAATGACAGATGGTACAGGGTCATCAGTTTGAACATTTACCGTAATTGTCGAAGCCTTAATATTTTTTTGTTTGTTTTAAACCCCGATAACTGGGATTAGTCTGTTTATTTTATTAATCTTTTTTTAACTTTAAGGCCGTTTTTCTTGATTTTTTCTTATGTCTATTCAAAATGTTGTATAGTTGATAACAGATTAAAAAGCTCTACCGAAATAAAAAATGTAGGTTGTCTTTTAAAAAAACATCAATGACGTCATGACATTTAAAATTTTGTTTCTTTAAATCTAAAAAAAAATCATATGCGCAGTAATTTATATCGTTATCTCCCTTTTATATGTTTTCTCTCTCATACACATTAACGGAGTTACCGAATTTATCTGCTACTTAATTTCCACACTGCATGTTTCCTTCTGCTGCCTCTACTGCTTCTTCTAGTTGTCTCCAAAATTCTTCTTTCTTGGCGGTGGTGTCTTCATCATATGGCCCATATGCCGTTATAATTGTGTACTTTTTCTTCGTTGTTTTGTTGGTTAGTTTCACTGTTAGTAGTCTCTCGTTTATCTGTTCCCATTTTTCTATCTCCTTTTCTCTCTTCCTGTGTATAAGGTATGCCACTCCCTTTGCCCTTCTCGTTTCGTCTTCCACTCCACTGTAACCACTCCACTCCATTAGTGTGTGTCTATTTCCTGTTTGTATTATTCCTTTTCCTTTCTTCTTTGTTTGCGTTATTGTCAGTATGTCTAGTTTGGTTTCTTCAAATTCTTCCTCTAGTTCTTGTTCTTTTCTTTTTATACTTCTTATGTTCCATGTTCCAATTCTCCATGTTTCGTTTTTATTCACTCGTTTCCCCCATTTCCATATAGATTGTTTATGCCCTTGTCCTTTTTTCTTGCTGTGTGTTTTCTGTTTCTGGCACCTTCTCCATTCTCCTTTATTCTTTTTTTTATTTGTTCCCTTTCCTCATTCCATTGCCATGTTATTCCGTTTATGATTATTTTTCTGTATTTAGTACAAAAAGGAAAAACGGTCATATTCTTTTTGTTTTTCCTCCCTTGAGATTATCCTTATTTTTGCTAGTACCTCTCTTTTTTCCTTCGTGAAGTCGTTTTCTATGTATATCTTTGTATGTTTGAGTTTATTCTTGTTCTTCATTACCTCCATTTTCTACTCGAAAGTCTCTAATTTAGCTGCTATTATCGGTGTTTGGTCCCTGGTCACTACGTATGTTTCCTTTATTCTTGATTTCACTTTTACACCTTTTCGAGTAATGTTTGCACCTCATGTGCAATGTTGGTTGTATATTCTACTTATATTCCTTTAATAATTATGTTTCCCGTTTTTCTATGTTTTGCATCTTGTATTTAATTTCGTTTACTTCCTTTCGTAGCTGCTTCTTGTTTTCCACTTTTACTTCTTTTATTTCTTCTCTGTATTGTTTTTGTTCTTCTCTCATTAGTTTGATTTCTGTCATCATCCTTGACATTATCTCTTGTAATTCCTCCATTTCTTTGCTCGTTCTGTTGCTTTCTTTTCCTTTTTCCTTTTCTATATTGTTATTTTTTGTGTTTCTGTACTGTGTTGGGCTGTTTTTACTTCTTTTCTTTTTATTTGCCTCTTCTGTTTCTTCGTTCTGTTGCATTCGTTTATTTTTTGTTAGCCTTTACGGGCGCTTTGTGTTGCCTAGCTCTTCGTATTGGCCCTTACCTCTCGGGACTGTGTGTTGCCTATGTTACCGCGTGGATTTCCCTGGTTGAATATAATAAGCATTGATTATAATACCCAAACCCCCAAAACAAAATATAGATTGAAAAAAAAAATACATAAAAGTCAACCGGAAGTGAGGTATATTTTAGTTTTTTATCATATTTTCGAAAACTGAATTATGATAAATATTTAAATATAGGTTAAAGATAATCTTACTCTGCAAACTTTATGCTAGAAATAAATTGACTTGATATGTAGAGAATATCGATCTCTTATTGTTTATTAGCTATAACTTAATTCGCATTGTTTTATTGTATAATAATTTAATTATTATAATTGCAGTATAAATTAGTAAGATAAAATCATATTGTTGCCACCTGCAGCATTAGATTTTATAATTTTTTGCATTACTATAATTTTTCTCTGAAACTACTTACAAATAAATAACATACAATTGCACATTAGTGAAGTTTACTCTGGCTAAAGTTCAAAACTAATAAAATCATATATTTCAATTTTCATGTAATGACAAAATACACGCAATTAATTTTGATATAAGTAACCTCCACTTTATCGTAGTTCAGATTTACTAATATCTGGTGATAGATATAATTTTCGCAAGTACTTCCTGCAAATCATGCTAATTAAACTTCGCATTGAATACAATGACAATGGTAAATCACATTCGGTTACCTGTTAACATTTAATACAAAAATACGTATACATGCTTTCAGATAAAACACGTTCCACATTTGTCCACATTCGGGTCCCACCAATTTATAACAGTTCCATGAGAGGAACTGTTAATAAAGAGGTCATAGCATCTTGAGAGCCTGAGGAGCCAACAGTTTCACTTTTACGAGGACTCTCGTACAGTGCGAATCGAAAAAAATAATCGCGGAGAAAACCGCAGAGTAGTGCATAACAGTTATATACTCGTGAGGTGAAAATTCTTCCTAGTAAAATGAAAGTACTGGTGTTATCGTTTATTGTGATTGCCGGTGCTGCAGCTCAGAAGGTAAAGTTATTATTAATGGCATATTAATGTTTTTAAGAGAGTCACGCGAAGAGAAAATTTGCCAAAAACACCAAAATGACAATTTTTGTGTTAAAATGGTATAATTTTTAATTGATGTTCCCGATAAACTATCTACAATTCACTATGATCTATTTTTTAATAACCTGTTAAAAATTGGAGATTAATTTACAAAACTCGATGAACGAATATTTTTATTTCAGAATCGATTATGTTTATGAAAACTATTCCCTATTAAAAATAAATTCAGATTGAAAATCTTAATGGAGAAATAGCTGCTTTGATACCATTATATCATAATTAAATCCAACGATGTCAGTCAACATAACAAATATAACAAATCTCTGATCCAGTATGCAGAATACTATTAATAAAACACTTACCTCCATTGTAATTTTTGGTAAATTTGTGGAGACAATACTTGCTCAATAATGATCTAAAATAGAAAATTAAATGGTCTAAAATAGTCTCAGATTTGCATCATGTGTTTCATGTTTAAACTCTATTCTAACAAAGAGTAACGGAGTTTAATTAATTTATTGTATACGAAGATTGTAGATGCTCTCTAAATCCTCCCAATTCGTCTGAGTGGTGAACACACGATATAGGTATAGAAATATGTAGAATCTATAAGAAATAGATTTACACTCAAACCCTGCATTAATATATTTTTCGCAAATATCTAAATGAATAGTCACAATATTTTCTACAATTACGTGCAGACTTTTTGGAACAGATCTTGTTTTTCAGATAAAAAAAATGATATGTTTTAAACGGCGTCGTTTACGAGATACGGGTAGCCATTTCAAATTGTTTATTATTTTCTTTACAATTTCTGCCGGTAGCAGTAATTGCCACTTTTATTCATAGTTTCTATCAGTTTACGACGGTTCAGAACATGTGTTTATATGAATATTTTACCGAAAATAATCCAGGCAATTATCTCCCAAACTATCTTCACGTATTTATGAAACACCCTGAAGATATATTTAAAATATTTATATAAATCTATTTTTTGATTGAAATTATAGTGTACTGTAGGTTTGGCTAAGATTTACTTCTATGTACACACAGTAACGGATTACAAATTAATTTTACTTGTGTATATAATTACGTACAGTCACAATAATCACGTTCGTGCTTTTAATTAACTTAATGTCCTGCCGGGCTATTAGTGTCACAAACATGGAGCAATTTCTCAGTTGACAAGGTTTTTTGCTGCAGCAGCGAAGGACAGCTGTAATCTGATTAGGATAATTAGGAAAAATGTAAATAAATTGCAAAATTATCATGAGAACAAAGCCTCGTAGTGGAGCAATGTACGGTACAAAGCAACGATTAGAGTTCATGTTTCCTACTGAATTGCGCAAGTCAATGTGTTAGTTTCAATAACATTCTGGGTCAATTAATTTTTATAAAACTGCAAAATTTTATTTATGATTAGAAAACTTACAATATTATTTTATCTATATTAAACTAAATTCTGGGTAAATTAATATTTCGAACACTGCAAAATATTATTTATGATTAGAAAACTTACGATATTATTTTATGTGTATTAAACAAATTAAGAGTACTGTGAAGATAATAAACAATAATTGTTAAACAATTGTAGCATATATTACGCATTGCCCCCCAAAGAAACTCGATCACTTAAATAATTTTTAGGTATACCGTCTGTCCCAGGATTGAGTTTGGAACAGAAAACATTTTTTTTAGTTTTAAGTAAAAATATTTTATAAATTAAAATTCTTGCCTGGTCAATAACCACCATTTCAGTTATTAAAACTTTGATTTATAGAGGGTGTTGGCAAAATAAAACTAAATCAAATCTAACAACAATAAAGAAGAATAACATCATTCCAACAATGTCCCACTATTTTCAATACATAGTTCAAGCCTGGTACGGAACTCCTGAAAACTGTATGGATTTTTTCAATCGTTTTTTATGCAACTATCTCTCGTATGCATTTTTTAAAATTTTCAGTATTATTTTCTACATTCCGGAGATTATTTCAATTATTTTATTCTTCTTTTTGTTAAATACAATTTTAAATTATTTTGGGAAATAATGAATAAATAAGAATCAAAAGAAGATGTCCAAATTTAGATTTTGCCAACACCTTGTGTAAATAAAACAAAGTTTTAATTACTGAAATGGTAGTGAACGACTTCTGGTTTTCCCAATATTTAATAATTAGATATATTTTACTTGTAATCATAAATTCTTATAATTTATTATATGTGTTTTGGCTCGTGATCTATCTTATTTTACTTTTATTTTTTGTGATCGTATATTGGCAGTACTTCTTTACGTTGTTTGATAATAGATCATTATTGTGACAATTCCAACTTCTTTTAGAGGTAATGCGTGTGTTAGTAACAATCATATTAATAAAATAAAGACACATATTTATGGATTAAGTGTAATTTATTCACTTTAAAGGATTTTGCAACAGCAATTAAACATCAACTTTGAATTTAATGACTTTCTTTATTGACTCAAAAAGTATTAGTTAGTGTTGGATAAATGATGTCTAAACGTCAATAACGTCTTTGCCCGCAAATCTGCTCAATGCATGTTACCACTTCATGAAATATGTCACTGTTTGTGCCTTCCAATGTCACATTCCATTTATTACTTCGGGATTCACTAACTAGGTTTTGATAGATACAATTTTGTTAAATATATCCTGTAAATTGTTTGTATGACTGATATTAATGAATTTGTAATATGATAATTTATCACTCGTTTATATTCATTACACAAAACAACCAATAATTTGCCACAGTATTGCCCCGTTATTGTGTAAATTATACCTTAATATTTTATACTTATTCCCTGTAGAACATTCTCGTTTTTAGATTTCAGCTTTAAATTCAGAATAAGATTTATTAAACAAGCAATTTCAATATTTTTTTAAATTTCATTTAATTAACCGTTACTTTTATTTCTGTAATATTTCTCATTTAAAATTAATGTTTTGCCACTTTAGCGAAGAGATATTATTTAGGTTATATTTTAATATTTATACTTATTCCCTGAAGAGGGAATAATCATCCTCTCTATACTTGATTTTAAATGTATAATGACAGTATTATATTAAATAGGAAATTCAAATGGTATTACTTATTTCATTTTAATTGATATTGCATGACTTCTGGTAGCTTGTGAGGGGAATTGTTAATCATATCGACTTGGGTAAATATATAATGGTATAAATAATGGTATAATATATTCATTCTCTAACTTTTCAAACATCCGTTGCACCCGATAAACACCCGACAACAGCATATATCTGCTAAACATGTTTTCAAAACTATACATTTAATTCGTTTCAATACGTGAATCGCATTTAATACTTATTTTCCTTCTTTATTTCAAATCAATCTTACTTTCAAGTATAAAATTAAATACACCATATTTTTATTATTCCACATTATTGAATTGTTCTGTGTGTTATTTACAATATCATTTTATTTAATGTGCAACAGTCTTAAATTTTCTGATAATCTCAATCGGATAAAGTCTTTTTTTTGTATTCTACAAATATGGTATGTTTTATTTGCTTTGTAGTAGTAGTGAACGTATTTGTTAAGGATATTATAACTAACCGGCTATTGACTAATTGTGATATGATTTGTGTACGTGTGTGTATTGAGTTATGGGTTGTTACTCAAAAAATCTAAAAATACAATAAAAATCTCTAGAGCGCCGGTAATGAGCTCCCAAGGGAGAATGGCACTAGTTTTTCAGTACAAATGTACTGTACTAGGGCTCGAACCCAGGACTTCGAGCATCCTAAGCAAGCGTTCTAACCACTCAGCTAAAACAGCGGTTAGTTTTATATTTCCTGTGATATGTAAAAAAAGTTTAGTTAATATTATAATTACTATATTTCAAATGTTTCGTGTGATATAACTTAAAGTTCATATTTGTGAAAGCTATAATAGCTTGTATTTATAAGAAATTCCCGTGATATTTCTGAGTCGAACTTCGGACTCAATTACGAACTCATATATTTGAAACATTTCTCTCAATTGCCGCGACAAAAGCAACATCTCATTGAAGCCTATTACAACTTAATTCCAGCTTTTGTGCATGTGATTGCAATTAGCTGCTCGTTTTTATCATTAATAATAATGTCGCATATTACAATTGATTTAGAATATTGTAAGGGAAGAGGGATGTAATACCAAAGTGAAAATATACCTCCTAATTTGCTTACAATCTGTGTCCATGATATATTAATATGTAAGATTGGTAATAATGTGTGTCCGACAATTATTGTAGTCCTGGGTGGCTGTGGAATCTAACATGAATGTCGATTCTTACTTACATCGTTGAATTCAATTCACATCTCAAATATTGGCTAGAAAAGAACAAATATTAGGTTTTGATTTTAGAAATGTCACGTTCGGTAATTTTGTGTGAAATATGAATCGACCTTCATATTTGATTCTGCAGTCACCGAGAACTAAAATAATTCTTGAATACACATTATTACCAATGAGTAAAATGGTATATTATTGATTTCTTTATATTAAAACGGCTATTTTCCATTAAATGCACGAAAAGGTAATATTTATAATTACCCATTATTAAGTAATGTCTTATTAAAGTAAATATTTTTGTACTTACTGTTAGCTGAACTTTTGCCACTTCTGATATTGTTAACCCAATTCAGATATTGTTAAGCCGGCGAATTACCTTTAGCTTAATTCTGATTATTTTTAATCCATAAAAACAGTTTCAATACTAATTCTGCTGTATTATACTTATAATAGGTAATTATTTGTATTGTCAAGTTGTCGATTAATAAACAATGGGACCTGCATCAATGAAACTTATTTATTTAATACAAACTAATGATACAAAAATATAAAAGGTTATATAATCGTATAATAAAATATGGCAATCGCTCTCTTCTTTTGCTCCTTCCAACGACCGTCATTCTGTAACAATTAGAAGAGTGATCGTGAGTTTACAACTCAGTGAGATAATTGTATTGGTTGACCCGAGTATTAATTGGTCAACCCGATATCCTTGATTAATTACGGTGAAACAATTATCTTTGGTAAATTGTTTATCGATAGGTCAACCTCAACTCTCCACAACAATACTATGACTGACTCACCATACTTGTTGACCCGAGTTCAACTCCCCACAACTAGACAATGATTCACCATACTTGTTGACCCGAGTCCAACTCTCCACAACCATACAATGGCTCACTATACTTGTTGACCCGAGCTCAACTCTCCACAACTATACAATGACTCACTATACTTGTTGACCCAAGTTCAACTCTACACAACCATACAATGACTCAGCATATCTGTTGACACCGAGTAATAATTGGTCAACCCAACATCCTTGTTATCTTCTGAGACAATGGAACAACGATGGGTTAACCTCAACTCAACTCAACCACACAATCACTCACCTTCAATTTATCCATACGGACACTAAACAATAAAACTTTACTGAAACTATTCTATTAATTCGTCACGACTGCTCCGCCTGGTAAAACTCACTAAATGCGCTGTGGTCTCTTCGAAAGGGTCTAAGAGAGGCAACTTGGCCTTGAATTTATAAACAACTGCGTCATCGGCCCGCTCGTATACGCCCGAACGAAAATATTATGATTTACCATTTTAATAAATTGGGTGATATAACATTCGGCCTTCCTGACCTTTCAGAACGTCCTCGTTCAGACACAGTTAAACTTATACATCTTCACTGGTGATTGTATCTCTGGTAGCAAACAAAATTAAATATTTGGTGAAACCGTCCACCACTGCCAGAATATCATTCTTTCCACTGCTTGGGTTGAATGAGCCCAAGTGATCCATATGTATGGTGTGGAAAGGAACGGAAACTTTATCTATATGATGCAACATACCTTCCTGCTTTCCTTTGGGTATTTTAAAATACAGACATCGCGCACACGATGCTATGTATTTCACAATATACTTGCGCATTTCTGGGAACCAGTATACTTCAAGTATTTTCTGCATAGTTTTATCCGTAGAAAACTGTCCTAAATTATCGTGATTACATCTTACAATTTCCCTTCGCATACTTCTCGAGACAACCCAAAGTTGTTTACCATCCACAACTTTATAAAGACGATCGTCAGCCATCTTATATTCCTTGTGGATTTTTCTTTCGTAATCATTTTTAAAACGTTTGTTATTACTTGTAGTTTTCGGTTTGTTAACTTACAAGCTAACATCCAATTGGCGACTTCTATTTGGTGTTCTTCACAAACACTTTGTTCGCCAATAGAGTTTCTACTTAGCTTATCTACAGTGTCACATCTTTGCAGGACGATGAATTACTTCATCTTCTTGTAGTTTATATGTACGGCTTGCTTCGAATTCGATGTTGTTCTTCCTTTGCGTGCGGTTTACCTCTTTTCCTAATGGGTCCTCTCTTATAGTTGCTATCACCAGGTAGTGGTCTGATCCTATTTCTGGTCCTCTTCTTACTCTTGCATCCGTTATTTTGCTCATATTGTTTTCTTCCACTCAAATATAAACTTTTATCGATTTCTCGTTTCTACTCGGCATTTATCTAGTGTAACGGTGTATTTCCTTATGTTGAAAGAATGTATTTGTGTTTGTATTTGTTAGCTTTTGTTAGTTCTTCCCAGAATGTCTCCTTAATTTCTTCCTTTTCACCTTCATTTGGACCGTGTATTGCTATTAGCGTCCTGATTTGTTTTGTAAGTTCGTCTTTTAGTTCTATTGTTAACGTTCTTTCTGATCATACCTTCCATTCCTGTATTTGTTCTGCACTCCATTGCCATGCTTGTGATTTGTGCAGCAACATCTTAAGATGTTTGGCAATCCTTGAATCATTTTTCACAAACCGTCTGAAAAATCCAGTAAATCCCGGAAATTGTCGTACATTGTAAACTGTACTACATTGTACATTGTTGTCGGTGTTGCAAACATTCTTATTGTCTTTGTCTTATTTGTACCGGGTCTTACACCTTCTTCAGATATTTCATATCCTAGGTAGGTGACAGCAGTTTGTATAAAATAGCGTTTTCAGGGATTTAAGGTTAATTCATTCTGAAGTAATGTTTTAAACACTTGTTCCAGGTTTTTCCAATCCTTGTTCATATGCCTTGCCAGGACATAAAATGTTGTCGAGGCAAGTAATTGCGACTGTGCCCCGAAGTGGTCCCAACACTCGATTAACTAATCTTTGAAATACGCTTGGCGCATTACAAAAGCCAAATGGCGTACGATTAAATTCGTATTTGCCATTACAAATTTTTACAAAAGTAGTTTTCTTATTTTGCCTCCATTTCCACTTCTACTTGATAATATTCAGAAAATAAATCCAAACTAGTGTAGTTTTTATAAACTTTTAATTGATCGATTTGATCGTCTATAATATATCAATAAGTTTTCTATAATGTATACATAAACGCTTGTCCCTGTTTGGTTTATTAACTAAGATCACTGAATATGAGTAGGGAGAATTTGAATCTCGAATGATTCCAGTTTCTTAAATTTCAGAGATCATACCTCTTACCAATTCTCTTTCCACGTGAGCCATCTTGTATGGACGATAAAATATTGACTTATTTTCAATTAACGTAATTGGCATTTTAGTATTTCCTTTGCAAACTATCTCTGCAAAGAATGTAGCGAAGCATTTTCTATATTTATTAAATTATTCTAGTCGTTATTTATCTTCATTAGCAGCAAGACTGACATCTAGTATTTCATCAACTTCTTTCAACGGCGTCTGATTTTCCTCTAAAAGATTGAAATTTTCTTCACACTCCAAACAAGTGTGACCTCTGGCGACTATCTTTCCACCTTTAATGAGAAGGTCATGTTTGGAAATATTGCTCACACTTCAGAACTTTGCACTTCAAAGTATTATCGATGTGAAGAGCACATCTTGGAACCTGATGTTTTAAAAACGTTAACTTATTAGCAGTTTTTATAAATGACTGGTGAGTAACGCACTGATCTATTTCGATTTCCAGTTTTTGTTTTTTTTTTTTTTTTTTCTTTATTTGTTGCAATAAAGGTCACAAGTCATGTCATATTACCACAAATAAAAGGCGGGGGGGTACTTCGTCCTCTTCTTCGTATCAGATGATCTGCTGGTCTCTGTACTAATGGTATGAGGGCGGTGATGCTTCGGATTCCAGGAGGATTTTTTTCTTTAATTGTTTCTTGAAGGTTGCTAGATTTAGGGCTTTGATTGGGTCATCTAACTGGTTGTATTGTTGTATTGCGATGCTTGTTATTCCTAGTTTGTGTTGTTGTTGCTTACAGGTGTAGGTTCTTATGTGCTGATTGTTTCTTGTATCGTGTGTATGTATCTCGTTGTTCGTTTTTTGAATGATGCTGCTGTATGTTTCTTCATGTTTTATTTTGTGTATTTGGAGTATATTGTTAAACCTTATGAGCTGTTTTATGTTTAGTTCGTTCTGAAGTTTGTGAACCGAAATCAATAAACTAGTCGAAGCATTTATTTATTTTACACTGTGTTAATCAATGATGGATCAAACTAAATAAATTAAATATATTTAACCGCACTTGTTCTTAATATTGCACATGTTTATAGATTTCACTTATTTATAGAAATTCTCCTTTACAATTGTTTCGCCGTCTTTTCTTAAACATTTGGCTGTGTTAGTAATGCCTATAATTTCGCTTATCACAGGCAATATTTAATTGTCTGGGTCTGGTTATTCGATACTTTATTTATTTTATTACGCCGTTCACAATAAATAATAACTGAAACACTTTATAACACAGACACAAAACCATTTTATAGTATTACTGTATCATATTTGTTCGCTGAATGTAAATATACCACCACAACTATCATTTGGTATCAATCATTTACATGTACTATGTACTAGTATAAAAATGTAAGTAATACATATTTACTCCTCGGCCGAACAGTCGAGTAAATGCTTTGCATTTATATCATGAAGTTATTTTATTAACGTTGAAAGAATTAAACAAATTGTACAATAAGCACTATCAATTCAACACCCATTAAAATATTATGTTACATTCCTACACAAACAAAACTAATGAGTGATCGTATAGAGACGAAGAGAGAACGAATGCCATTAATCTTGATATGTTTTTTTTTTTTTTTTTTTTAATTTTTTTTTTTTTAATTTTTAGAACAATCTTCCCATTGTTCATTAGGTACAGCACTTGGGAGCAATCCCACTTCTGATATTGTTAGCAGAACTTTTGCCACTTCTGATATTGTTAACCCAATTCAGATATTGTTAAGCCGGCGAATTACCTTTAGCTTAATTCTGATTATTTTTAATCCATAAAAACAGTTTCAATACTAATTCTGCTGTATTATACTTATAATAGGTAATTATTTGTATTGTCAAGTTGTCGATTAATAAACAATGGGACCTGCATCAATGAAACTTATTTATTTAATACAAACTAATGATACAAAAATATAAAAGGTTATATAATCGTATAATAAAATATGGCAATCGCTCTCTTCTTTTGCTCCTTCCAACGACCGTCATTCTGTAACAATTAGAAGAGTGATCGTGAGTTTACAACTCAGTGAGATAATTGTATTGGTTGACCCGAGTATTAATTGGTCAACCCGATATCCTTGATTAATTACGGTGAAACAATTATCTTTGGTAAATTGTTTATCGATAGGTCAACCTCAACTCTCCACAACAATACTATGACTGACTCACCATACTTGTTGACCCGAGTTCAACTCCCCACAACTAGACAATGATTCACCATACTTGTTGACCCGAGTCCAACTCTCCACAACCATACAATGGCTCACTATACTTGTTGACCCGAGCTCAACTCTCCACAACTATACAATGACTCACTATACTTGTTGACCCAAGTTCAACTCTACACAACCATACAATGACTCAGCATATCTGTTGACACCGAGTAATAATTGGTCAACCCAACATCCTTGTTATCTTCTGAGACAATGGAACAACGATGGGTTAACCTCAACTCAACTCAACCACACAATCACTCACCTTCAATTTATCCATACGGACACTAAACAATAAAACTTTACTGAAACTATTCTATTAATTCGTCACGACTGCTCCGCCTGGTAAAACTCACTAAATGCGCTGTGGTCTCTTCGAAAGGGTCTAAGAGAGGCAACTTGGCCTTGGATTTATAAACAACTGCGTCATCGGCCCGCTCGTATACGCCCGAACGAAAATATTATGATTTACCATTTTAATAAATTGGGTGATATAACATTACGTTTTCATTTACCAATTTGATATGAAAATAATTATGGCGCCCGTGTGCGAGAATAATATTGCCCCCCCACCCCCCTGGATTAACTAGTATTTATCTGAAATAAACCTTAAATAAAGTACAGACACAGAAAATGTAAAACAAACATTCTTTTTCTACAAAAAACACTATTAAAAGTTGAACTTTTAACACGGCATACATCAATTAAAAATTGAATATTATAGAGAAATGACATAAGCGTGTTAAACATGCTTCACTTTTAATGCTAGTGTTAAAAGTAAGCAGCCAATCATCTGTCAAAATGACATTTATTTAATCAAAAATAAGAAATAACATAACAGAGTTAAGTAGGTGCAAACTATTTTGAAATACCAATATTAATAGAGCAATACCTTCGGTAGTTCACTTTCTTTAATATTAGAATTAATAATGATGATTTAAGAAATAATTTCTTGTTTGACAAGTATGTCATACAATATGAAAACTAGATTTATTTGTTTTATAAATTCCTCAGGCTGACTGAAATGCCAACATTTTTAAAGAACTTTATTGTCCTTATAAAGGTGTTTTTAGAAAAAGATATTGTATGATATGTGTGTTAATGCGATTTTATTTTGTGAGTGGGGAAGCAACCCCATAACTTTTAACACGTATATCAAAAATAACTATTTTCTACAAACACTATTAAAAGTTGAACTTTTAACACGGCATACTTGAACTAAAAATGGAACATTTTTCCACTAGTGTTAAAAGTAATCACTTTTAACACTAGCGTTAAAAGTAATCTGACAGGCTTTTGTCAAAATCACATATATTTTATTGAAATATTACAAACATATAACATTGATAGAATTAATATTATCTTACAATATTTTGTAGGGGACAGATCTAACGTTGCCGAAGGTTTGCTTCAATTTCTTTCGGCATTCTTTCGGCAATTTCTTTTGTTTGATACATGTGTCATGCAAAACGAAACCTGATTTACTTACTTCATAAATTCCGCAACTGGCATATTTGATAGAACACTACTTGCAACCTTTTTAAAGACCTTTGTGTTGTGTTTAATGGTGTTTGCAGAAAAAATAGTGTATGATATACGTGTTAAAAGGATTTTATTTTGTTCGTGGGGTTGCTCCATTCGCTTCGCTCATATCGCAAACTTCCCCACAAAATAAAATCTCACTTTTAACACTTATATCATAAATAACTAATTTTGTTTAATGATATCATAATTACCGCAATAAATATTAATGTAAAATATAATAGTTATTTATGTCGGAGGGTAGAAGTAAGCACTCTCAGGTAACTTGTAATTTAATACTTATATTGTTGAATCAGTTCGGCCTTGGGGCTGTCTTCAGCAACATTCAAATCTATAAAATAACATGACAATAGTATACAGGGTGGGCCACGAATAATGGCCATTAAAAGTTTACGGGGTTCCTGATGGAGGAAAAATTTGACAAAAAATCGGCAATGCATGGTTAAATACGATCTCCTCAAGGAAAATATTTTCGACTTTCTATCACTTCTGTTTCTACCGGAAATGGCTACCAACTTTGTTATTTTAAATGGAACACCCTGTATATTATTACATTTTTCGATTCCCTGTTCAATTCCCTACATCTGCATATGAACTTATATCCATTTAACTTTTAAAGTTTTTGAGTTAAAAATTTATTTGTCAAATTTTGACCTTAAAAAGACGTTTTGCAAAATGCATATAACAGCTAGTAGAAACAATATAGAAACACGAGCTGCATCTTGAATTGTAACTAATAGATCCCTCTACAATTGTAACGATTCGGCCCCGGTATTATATTACAAATTCTCTTAATTTGTAATGTTTATTTGGCTCGTGATTTAGTGATAGTACTTTACGTTGTTTTATTTTTAAAATCATTATCGTGACAACTTAATTGGGTTCGTTTAATGCGTAATGTGACTGTAAGTAATTTTTGTCAGTAAGTAAAACACAGATATATGGATTCAGTGGGATTTATTCATTTTGAAAGATTATGCAAGTGACTGGTAAATGAAATACAGTTTTATCATTCAAATAAGACGTTATTTATTTAATTATCTTTTATGCAAGCGACAGGTAAATAAAATACAGTTTTATCATTCAAATTAGACATTATTTATTTAATTTACTTTATTAAAATTTTGCAAATATTTTATTTATTAATTATTGAATCTTTATTTATAATTTCTGACTTTAACTGATTGACTTTATTTTGTAAAATTAGTTATCGTTAATAATCAATATTAGAATTACAAAGTGAAATAATTTAGCAACTTCATGTACGAATACATGTCATCACTGCATAGAAATTCATTAGCAGTTGTATCAACCAATGTATTTCAACGCCACCTTGTGGATAGGAACAAATGAAATAAATGACTTCATCAGAACTTTACGGGGTAATATTATTTTAATAAAACAGATTCCAGTTTAGTATTATCATATTCAATACTACTTCTACACATATCTATACATAAGTACATTCTTTCATACGATTGATTCAGTTTGGAATGCTGAGAAAGCTTGAATATCGGAGCGCTGAACAATTTTATTTACGAAATTACGTTGACCCAGAATACCATTGAATTATTTATATTGAGCGATTTATACAGGGTGATCTATTATGTGCATTGGTAACTATTTATTGGTTTGATTTTAGCAAATAAACTTGATTCATTATATAGGTATTTACGTGTTTCGTAGTAGTGAAGGAAGGAATTTTACAATATTCTACTGTCTTGAGAATATTCTGATCTCTGTCCACTACGCATTGTTCGGTGTTAGGAACCCACATTTGTACCTTAATTTACTTTAGAGTAGGTTAATAAGGTGTTACGATCATAAATACCTTTTCCTCTGAATCTACGAGGATTCTTACTTATGTTTTTAATTAATGAAAACACTCGAGTACTAAATGTCTTTGATTAATGAACACACGGTTTTCAAATGTTACCGACGAGTGATAGGATGGAATTTTACAATATTCTGCTGTCTTGATGAAGATATTGTCAGGACAAGGTATAAAATGCAGTTAAGCTCAATCCACTGCGCACTGTTCGGCGTTAGGAACCCACATTTCTACCTTTATTAAATTTTGCTCCATTCGCAAGCGGCACGGCGCTGCAATGTCACCAGATAGGTTTTCTCATTAGTATTTGTTATTTATTAGTCTACTCTTTAGAGTAGGTTAATAAGCTGTACATTTGATATCGTCGTTCGTATAATTACCTGAGAAATTAACGCTTAACTTTTGAGTATTGTCTAGAAGAGTTACGTTCTGCGGTGCTGGTTATTTATAACTGATCTGAGGATGTGCCGAATATCTGAATTTATACTGTTTCTCCTTCCACATTTTACCACTTCGGCCCTATTTTCGCTTATTTTTCTGAACTTTATGTCTCTCTACACATATGTATACCACCCAAGGTTGCCATGCCGGTGGCGAGTTCCTCCTCCCCGATATCTGAAGATGCATGTAGTTTAAAATTTGAGTTGACGTTAGTTAATGCGTTCTCATTTATATCTGTCCGCTTTCTCTCAATGGTGCATGTCCGAAAATGCGGGCGGTCGCATGCCTTCTCGAGCCCTCTAAAACCTTTATGCGTATGCGTTTTTGTATTATATGTTTTAATGATAGAATGATTATATTTAATTAATATTAAATATGGATCAGGTTCTTACACAATTAATAAAATTGACATTTCTCAATTTTCACAATAGGTATTTAAAAAATGTCAATAATTCACTGCCCACTCAGAAACATCATATTTTAATTTTTTCAAATAGAACGACCAATATTTTATATCATAAGGTGATTGGCAAGATAATTTGCTACAAAAAAGCATTATGCAACCCTATAACTAGAGCAAATGGCTTTTGAGTTATTTCAAGATTTGTTTCCTCCTAGAATTTCTGCACAAAAGAATACGCTTTATAATATTCACAAGTGCACCATAGTAGGCTAGTGTCAATATTCATTGTTTCAAATCTGACATTTTTTGTCATTTTCACTTGTCATTTTTTGTAACGCGAAAGAATCGAGATTAAAATGAATAAGTATACAAATAACAAAAAAAAGAATTTATTCGTCACACTTGGCCAGTGCGACAGAATTGTTGAGAGAACTTGCATTTTCTTTTAATGCTTTAGGCCTTGTCCTAAAGATTATTTTGTCTATGCTAGCTAAGTCTATATCCCTTTCGCTTTACGAGAACCCAATGTTGAGCACGATATCTGGCACACCCGTATAAAATTCATATATTAATGTATTATAGCCATTCTAGTGCAACAATAATTACTAAATAAATAATTTTGATTTGTTTCTATAATATTTTATTGTTATTGAAATAACTGCATAATTATTGTTTTATTTCTAGTTAAATATCGAGATCTTGTACGAATCTTTGTGCCCCGACAGTCTGAACTTCATCAAGAAGCAATTATATCCAACATACAAAGACATTGCTTCATTTGTGGACATCAACTTCGTTCCTTTTGGCAAAAGCTCGGTAAGTTTTACACCAGCGGTTTTATATGTTTATTTATTCAATTCAGACGTTTTAAACTGACGCCATTCACGTTAGCAATCGTCATAAATAGTTGTTTATGTGAAATTTTGTAATTTGTATATTAAAAGGCATATAATACCTAGTGAGCATTTTCAATACGGAACATACAACATACAATGAAAACATACAATCCACTTTGTAAAATGGGTTGCATACCACCGAATATCATTGACGTTCTGATAAACGGAGTGCTAAACTCCTGCATGTGCAAAGGGATTTCAATCGCGATGTAATGTATACAATGTTCGCGAAACAACTCAACGCTGCTGCAATGCTGTTACTATCGGTGCATGTGGGAGTTTATTTTCACTTTAACAGAAGATCAATTATATGCGGAGACAGGCAAAAAATTTCACAAAGTGGATTGCTTTCATTATCGCGTACCATTTTAAATCTGGAATCTTACTTTGTGAAATGGGTTGCCTATCTCTGTACATCTATGTATAATTCGGTTGAAACTGCCGCTGAGTTAAGTCTATTACTTATTAACTGAATGAAACAAAAAAATCCCAAAATAAAGTCACGTCGAAAAGTATTCTAGAATGTCGATTTATCAGTAATATGGATTATTATTATAATCTGTCAGTGTAACATAATACTTCACGACTTCAACTTTCGTCAAAAATCAAATCAAATCAAAAATACACCTACTTTTGGTAACCAAAATTTACCAACATAATAAGAAATTTTGCTGGAGTATTAAACATATTACATTTTATTATTGGATTTCCCGGTCAATCTAATTTTCTGGATATTTAATTCATTGTTATATTTCAGAGTGTGAGTTATGGAACAACAGGCGATTCTTTTGAATGCCAACACGGTCCTGCAGAGTGTATGGGCAACAAGTTGCAATCATGTGCACTTAATGGTCTCGATGATCAGAAAGCTCAAGTCGAGTATGTGAACTGTTTCATGAATGTCTTCATGAAGAACAGGCGAGGTGGACACGAGTTCGGGCAATCGGTAATTATGATAAAATAGAACAATCAAATACATATTCAAATGAATATGAAAGTTGCAAACAATTTTTGCAATGCCAAATATTATTGGTAACATTATATCCCACTTTGACGGTAAATTGGTAAATTACCGATGAGCTGGCATATAGGTTGAGTAGCTTTAAGAAAAAAACGTGTCCATAAAAGAAAAGTATTGTTTAAGTACGAAGGATAAGATGCAGTTCCACATCGGAAACACCATCGAATCATTGCGAGGTAGAGGTGCTCACCTACAATGTTGTTTTTTTACACAATTATTGAAATCGGCACTCCGTTTTCCTATTCATCTGATAATATTGACAGCGAATCTGCGGACGATGTCCCTATGCACCTTGTCTTAAAATATCTACAAAATTGTTATTGTCTCAACTGTCCCAGTTGCTGTTTTCGGATGTGCATCTATACAATATTTTCACAAATGATTTAAAAACATTATAAGTTGCAATCATGTGCACTTAATGGTCTCAATGATCAGAATGCTCAATTTGAGTATGTGAACTGTTTCATGGATGTCTTCATGAAGAACAGGCGAGGTGGACACCAGTTCGGCCCATTTTATTCAGATCTACAACCAACTATTTGTTTGTATGTTTATAGCCTGTATGAGCAGCAGGCTGTGATACATATTTTTTGCAATTATTAATAAAATAAATATTGTGAATATTATTTTTTTATATTGTTAATCTAGTTCTTTTTCCAATCGTAGCCTTAACTTGACGCCATATTTAATACATACATTTTCGCTATTTTACCTAGTAATAATAATAATCACTTACATAACATACTGTATTTTCCTTGGTTAGGAACCGCAGGCTATATATTGAACTCGATCCGAAGATGGCATTGGCTCCAAATGATTTCCCCACATATAAAGAGTATTATTTTAGTATTGAATATTAACTATAATTGGAAGGACTTACTGGGGGAGCATCTCCCCTTCCCCCGTCAGTTGTTCTCTCGCCAACTGGATCTCTAGCAGTCACGGCTTCGACCATTATTCTCTACGACTATTGAAATTCACCTTCATGTGCAAAGCAGTAACATACACCTCTTACTAGGACGTACCTCTCTTATTTCATTTACTAGGACGAACCTCTCTTATTGCAATTACTAGGGAGTACCTCTGTTATTGCAATTAGTAGGACAAACCTCTCTTATTGCAATTACTAGCACGAACCTCTCTTATTGCAATTACTAGGACGAACCTCTCTTATTTCAATTACTAGGACGAACCTTTCTTATTGCAATTACTAGGACAAACCTCTCTTATTGCAATTACTAGGACGAACCTCTCTTATTGCAATTACTAGGACAAACCTCTCTTATTGCAATTACTAGGACGAACCTCTCTTATTTCAATTACTAGGACCAACCTCTCTTATTTAATTTACTAGCACGAACCTCTCTTATTGCAATTACTAGGGCGAACCTCTGTTATTGCAATTACTAGCACAAACCTCTCTTATTGCAATTACTAGGACGAACCCCTCTTATTTTAATTAGTAGGGCGAACCTCTTTTATTGCAATTACTAGGACGAACCTCTCTTATTGCAATTACTAGGACGAACCTCTCTTATTGCAATTACTAGGACGAACCTCCCCTTTATGTAAGCCCCGCAGCTACAAAGAATCATACCTTTACATAATGTGAATATTACAATCTAATTGCATGTGTCGGAACACCTCAATCTGATATACATATTGTTAAGGTACTAACCTTTAATCCATTCCAACACCTAATCCATAACCGTCCACATTGCAATGCACAACAAAAATATTAGATCACACATCCTTTTCCCACAATCAGCAAACGAACTTGCATACACACTCCATAAGGGCCAGTAACTCAGTGCCCTTCGTTCGTAAGCTGAGCTCGTCGCTCCGGCTTATATAAACAAATACAGGCACAGATCCCGCCTCTAATAATAATAATAATCAATTATTAGCCAATAATACAATTTGATACCTAACAGTATTTATAAAACAACCATCAACGCCAGATAAGATTCCGATAAGATGTGAGATGTATCAAAACACGTACTATAAAGTAAGACCGGTTTGGGGTGGGTTGGATGGTAGATTTATAGGACTGGTTGCCGGGCGAGTATCCGCCCCTGAGCATAACCTAAAACTTCCAAGGGAATTTTCAATGGTCCATAATTATAAATTAAAAAAATATGAAAAAAAATATTATTTTATAATTTATATACAGGGTCCGTCATTTCACCTCCCGTCTTCGATAGCTCAGTTACTAATTGAGTTAGGATTTTGATATTTTGCAAGCGTTAGTTGCATTCTAGGGCGTATTTCAGGAAAATATTTTTCATTATACAGGGTGTCCCAAAAAAGTGTGACGTCATGATGATGTATATTTTTAATATACCATTGCATGGTATATTTTTTGTTGCTTATTTGGGTAGCCTTTATAGATGCCTACATACCCACAAAATTTTATTAAAATCGGTGCTATGATTTTAGCACAAAAAAATAAAAACTGAAAAAAAACAGTTTTTTAGCATAGGTTAAGAAAAATAATAAAAGATAAAAATATGCCTTGTTAATAAAACCATACACGGTACTGATTAAATAAGGTCTGACAGTTTGCGTAAACCAAGTTTTATTGATAAGCATTATACAGAGTGTCCAAAATTTAGTGTCAAACTTTTCAAACTTCAGAGCATTTTATTTTTATTATTTTAAATTGGAGCCCCTATATATTTTTTTGTCATTCCATGTGGAATTAAAAGACAAACATTTTTCCTAATTACAACTTTATCGAAATTCCTAACACATTAAAAGTTATGTGCAGAAAACTCTATTTATCAACAATTCAAATGGTCATTTTAATTAATCAAAACCGAAGGTGGGTTTGAAAAACAATTTATTGACATTAAAGTTTTTATACCCAAGATACCAAAATTATTTTTTATTCAATTGCATCATAAGGTAGTATTTTTCGGCATGAAAATCTAGACGAAAACAACATCATTTTGTGAAAAACTATGGTTGCTAGGTCTTTTTCGTCCTAAGCCGAAAAATATATTTCGGCAGCAAAAATAAAAAAGTCAATGGTTGATTAATTTATGGCATAACATGGCTCTTACCATAGAATAGTGAGACCATACAGTCGGAGATTTCATTTGTTGAAACAAATTTGAGAAATATGCCAGTAAACATTCTCAAACGAGTTTTCTACAAATATCTTTTAATGTGTTAGGAATTGAGATAGGGTTGTAATTAGGAAAAATGTTTGTCTTTTAATTCCGCATGGAATTACATAAAAATATACTGGGGTTTCAATTTAAAATAAGAAAAATAAAGTGCTTTAAAGTTTGAAAAGTTTGACACTAAATTTTGGACACTCTGTATAATGCATATCTATAAAACTTGGTTAACGCAACTGTCAGACCTTATTTAATGAGTACCTTGTATGGTTTTATTAACGAGGCACTATTTTTATCCCTTATTAATTTTCTTAACCAATGGTGCAAAACTGTTTTTTTTCAGTTTTTATTTTTGTGTGCAAATATCACTAAACCGATTTCAATAAAATTTTACAGGTATGTAGGCATCCATAAAGGGCACCCAAATAAGCAACAAAAAATATACCATGCAATCTAAAAATATACATCATGATGACGTCACACTTTTTGGGACATCCTGTATAATCAAAAATATTTTCCTAAAATACACCCCAGAATGTAAGTAAAGTCTGCAAAATATCAAAATCGTAACTCAATTAGTAACTGAGCTATAGAAGACGGGAGGTGAAATGACGGACCCTGTATATATACAGAGTGAGTAAAGAAATAACAGGGTTGACAAAGACCCGTTCACCTAGTGTCATAAAGAACAAACAAGGAATTGCGATCTTTGACATTGAGAAACAACTAGAGAGGTGGCAGGAATATATAGCTGAATTGTTTGACGACAACAGAGACAGCTTAACAAAATTAAATGCCCGAACTGGACCATCAATAACAAGCCAAGAAGTCGTAAGGGCCATTTCTCTGACAAAAGCAATGAAGGCAGCAGGGCCAGATGAAATTTACGCGGAGAAGTAAAACATAATGGGAGAATCTAGCATCAACACACTGACCAAAGTATTCAATTCGATCTATGATACTGGTGTGAACCAAAGGATTGGTTGTAATTAACCTTTATAACCACCCCCAAGAAGGTAAATTCGAACACATGCGAGGATTATCGTACTATTAGTTTGATGAGCCATGCCCTCAAAGTGTTTTTGCGTATAATTCATAGTAGACTTTATAATATTAGAATTGGAGAAACCCAGTTCAGATTTAGAAAAGGAAGGAAGTCCTGGTGCAAAGATGTCGAGACGTAAATCACTATATATACATTTGCTCAATTGATTTAGAAAAGGCATTTGATAAGATCCAGCACAACAAGATTATTCAGATGTTAAAGGACACCGAAATTGACGATAAATGCCGGAGAATAATAACGACGTTATACTGACAACAACGAGCAAATGTACGTATTGGAGAGAAAGTAACAAACGATGTAGATAAGATAGATAAGATAAGAATAAAAAGAGGTGTACGTCAAGGCTGAATACTCTCACCTCTAATATGCGGATCAGATATGCTATGAGGCTTTAGAAAACTGTAATTATGGTGTGATAATCAACAGAAGAATTATAAATAATATCAGATATGCCGACGACACGCTAATCTTGACAAGCTCGAACGCATCGAATTATTGATGACAACCGAGTGATTGAAATTAGAACAAAAATGCATAAAAAAAAGTTCTAAAAAAAGCAATTGACATTGTGCATTCCGTTTCAGTTAAACATAACATAATTATTGAGAAACACTGTTTAATACAATTGAATTTACAACCTTATTTGAGAAACTAAATACTAATATACAAACGTACATACATACAAATAAACATACTAACAAATATACAAAAATTCAAACAAACATACAAATATACCGTGCGTTTTTTTATCTCTGAACATGTTTGTATGTTTGTATGTATATTTGTTTGCATGTTTATATATTTGTTTGCATGATTGTATATTTGTATGTTTGTCAATACCGTGCGTTTTTTAATCGCTGAACATAGGGTATGTTCAGTTTTAAATCGACAGGATCAGTCCTATGGTAAAATTCAATGTATATGCAACCAAATTAATTCACTTATAGTAATTCAATTATAAAAAAAAGACATTTAATAAAACGTCAAAACTGTAGACAGAAATTGTATTCAACGCAAGAAAAGATACAATCTGGGAAGTGCATCTGTATCAGTGCAAAAATAACAATGGTAACTGGTAACAATGTTTCATTAGTATATGGACTGTGCGCGATTTATTTTCTGTGCATTATCCCGAGAGACCAATACCATCAATCGGAACAATTTGTAATATAATCGCCAAATTTAAAAGAAGAGGATGCATCTCCGGTAGTCATCATAAAATAACTGGGAGATGCCAGGTTATGACTGAAAAAATGAAATTAAACGTGTTATGTAATGCTGAAGAAGATACTGATGAAGAAAATTTAAATACTTTCTTGCGTTGAATACATTTTCCATCAACAGTTTTGACGTTTTATACGTTACGTAAATATACGTTATGAATTTGTCATTAATTTTTTAATAATCGAGTTACACACGCTAGTAAATTTGGTTGTATATACATTGAATTTTAGCATAGGATTGATCCCGTCGTTTTAAAACTGAACATACCCTATGTTCAGCGATTAAAAAAACGCACGGTATAGACAAACATACAAAGATACAATCATGCAAACAAACATACAAACATGCAAACAAATAAACATACAAACATGCAAACAAACATACATAAATACATACAAACACGCACACAGCCACGCATATATATGCCACGACTCGCCACGCCACGCCACTTATTTTCTCTATTTGGAATTGTTTCATGAAAAAAAGTTTAAAAAAACTATAGAGAATAACTGTGCATTCCGTTTGAGTTAAACATAACATAATTATTGAGAAACACTGTTTAATACAATTTAATTTACAACCTTATTCGAGAAGCACACACTGACATTAGTAAATCGTATTTGTTTAACTTGTATCATTTCTTTTTCCAGGCAGTCTTCAATTTTTGACATTTTTGTCATCAAGTAATAAACTTGATTTTCTTAAACAAAATGTTAAAATTTACCATGAGGTTGCAATTTTTTTACCCGGTCTTAAAATCCGGGTCGGGTACCCGGAACCGGGTTTTAAAATCCGGATACCCGGTTCCGGGTACTTGCTTAAAACCAAGTTTAATTATGAAAAAATTGCACTTAATTCGTTTTTAATAAAATAAATGTTGAAATTAATTATTATACAAGGTCCTTTTTATATATGGAAGCAAAGCGCTCCTGTCGAGATAGTTCGAAAAAATAAAAAAAAGCCTTGAACCGGGCGAATTTTGTATTTATTCCGCATATTCTGACTCACTTAGAAAAATTATGACGTCATTGTCATTTTCTTAAATGGAATTCGATTTTCCATTTCACAGCCTTTGCAGAGCTGTTAATTCTCATTGCAGTCAGAGAAGTTGTTTTTTTTTTTGCAAAAAATATGTATCATTTAAGACATTTCCATCAAAATAATTTTTAACGTTAATGGTTGAGAATTGTTAATCACTTATTAATACAGGAGTTAGTTACAACCAAACAAACTTATACAAATACAAACATAGAATCGAATAAATAAATAAACAAATATACAAACGTACATACATATAAATAAACATATAAACATACAAATGTACAAACATACAAACATGCAAACAACCACACCACACCACACCACACCACACCACACCACATCACACCACACCACACCACACCACACCACACCATACCACACCACACCACACCACACCACACCACACCACACCACACCACACCACACCACACCACACCACACCACACCACACCACACCTCAATAATATTTCAGGGTATTAGTATACTTTTCGAATAGCCATTTTAATACTATTTATTTTTTAGTGTGCGGAACGTGTGGGGCTTCAATGGGAATATGTTAAACAGTGCTTCGAGTCTACTGGAGGCACCCAGTTGCAGTTGCAAGCGGAGGCCATAACGAAAAGGACCTCGCCGAGATTTGTACCGACAATTATTTACAATGGCGTGAGTATAAAAAACGTGCTCTCAGTTTGACACTGAGTGGCATTAAGTTATACGCGATTATATTATGGTAATTTTTTTTTTTTTGGGTGAGTGCATTGACATCTATGGGTAAAAGCTCTGTATGCTAATTTATGGGATACTTATATTTAATTTATTACTGAGTTATTTATGGCAGCAAATAACCGACCCATTGCAGTTATTTGTTCGTATTTTGAGGAAAAATATGAAAAATATTTTTTCTGACAAAAAATGAGTATCCGACTGCAATGTGAGGTGAAACAAAAGATTTACCCCACAAGTAACTGCGACAAGTTTTGATAAGGTTTATCTGGATGTATAAACGCCTTCTTTAAAGCGATTTAACAATAAATACATATTTTTAATGATTTAAATGTCTTAATTTTATTGCGCATATTTATTAATGAATCAATACAATATCATTAAAGTAACATACCGTGACATTTGATTAACTCTGAACATGCTTTTGCGTTCTCGAATGGATATTTTGCCTCGGTAACCCTGGGCAAAATAACTTCCATTCTTGAAAGCAAAAGTGGAATTTCGCGTTCTAGATACAAAAATAAGTATTTTCATTCATACACACACCTTTTTATCTTGTAAAAAAAATCTGAAAATCTCTTCAACAAGGGTTTTATTCGATTTTCTAATGCCATCATTGTATTTCTAGTAAAATTTGAAGCAAATTTGGTATCATATATTTTTGGACCCTGTATGGACTTTTATGTCACTTTATTAACATCTAGGGTCTAGATTAAGATTAAGATCTAGTACATATGCCAATTTGTAACCCTAACAGTCGAATTTATCTCACAGGGCGCCGTGTCAAGAGATATGATGTAAGTGGGGGCAGAATCACTGAATGCAAATTTTTTGGCTTACATGCTCTGTAACGTGAAGTTTCAACGTTAGCGCGCGCCTCTGCATTATCCTCCTTTGAGCGCCGCCTATGGTCATTGCTGACCGAGGCGCTGCTCGCGGCGGAATTTTTGGGCAGCGTTTTCGCGAGCGGACGAGACGGACCGGCCATTTTTGGTGTGAATTTAACTGCAGCAAGACACGCGCACGCGAAGAGATATATCGACAAAGGTCGATCTGCAATTAGAGCGGGAGTATTCTGTTTGCGTTAGGAGGATCCGTCGAGGACGATTCTCTCCCAAGGGGGAATATAGTGGTGTCGCAGTTTTAGTGGTCGGAAACCCCTTGCACAAGGGTAAGTTAAGCCCCGCGCGCACGCTTCACGTACTACGTTTCTTACTGGGTAAATTGTTTTATAGGGTTCTAGTGGGAGGCGGTATACGCAACCTACGGCTAACCTACGGCTAAATTACGGCCAGTGGTCCCGGTTTTTTATTACGGACGGCGAGTTGACGGCGCTGTCGTGTCCACAAGAGGAGGTTTTGCCGCTGCGTGACGTAGCCAACAGTAGTGGCCAATATCGCAAAACCGTGCGTCAACCGTCGCGCGGAACGTATAAGCCAGTGGCGGCGCCCGGAGTGGATCGCCGTGGGAACGCCGAGCCTCCAAATCATTCTACGTAATCACTCATATGTCACATCATTCCATTTGTCAATTGTATTTAGGGCGTTGACGGTCTCTGCGGTAAAGGTAAGGCGTGAGCGGAAATACGGAGACTGCGTAAATAGCGGGGAATAGGGAAGCGTTGGTACCATCGTCCTTTTTCTTCGGGAAAACCCTCCATTTCGCGAACCGCCCCCGCAGGGCATCGGGACGTCTGAGACCACAAGGGGTCATCGCACATTTCCATTCCCATTAATCATTTTGATAGCCAGATTTAAGAACAAGTTTACAACAATATTGTTAAATGACCATTTAGTTTTAAATAAATCTTCTGTTGTTAATTGTCAAACCATAGTTTTTCTCTATTTCATTGTTTACCAGCGTCTGAGGTAAAGCCTCCTTATCCTTCACAGTTGGGACCAGGAGGCGTGATCACCCTCTACTGGTGCGGTAATTGTGTGGCGCCCATTTTATACTTTACCATCCGAACCCCGCCGTCTCCACTGATTAAACGGCTAGCGGCCCGCGCCAGTAGAGTTATTTGGGGGGTTGACAGTTTTGACAGGAAGTAAGCGTCGCATTTTTGGCGCCCAACGTGGGGCCCGATTGTATTTTGGTCTTGGTGCAAGTTTGTTCTTGATCTACGGCACTCGTTTAGTAAAAAAAAAAAAAAAAAAAAAAAAAAAAAAAAAAAACTTTGTAATTTTCTTTTTTCAATTGTGATTTTTTTAACTCGCTGAAACTCGGGTACGGCGTAGCAGCGGCTTTAGTAACCACGGTGCGCTACTTAGTTTCCGCGATTTTTTTTGGATGAATTTTTAGGGAACTTTACTTTGCAATCGGAGTACTTATCATTGTTGGTAGCGTAGTTGACGCTGTTTGGTGACCTGGGAGGTCAATGTCTTTTTTGTATAGAGTACGAGAAGCGTTTGCAAGTAAAGCCAACCCGTGTCGAATTTTTAGTTAGGTTAGGTTTAGTTGGGTATAAGTATTTTGGCTATTTTCTATTTATTTGTCTTTTCTTTCCACTCACCCCATAGTAATCATGGCTAATATTGGCGGGACCATGAAGGTCAAGTCCCTTTCTAAGGCTGAGCTCGCATATGAGCTTAAATATCGTGGATATCCCGAAGGCTTAGTAGATGAGATGCGAAAAACCCTTAGCAACGTCCTTAGAGTAGAGCGCGGGGGTGCGAGTTTGCATTACCCCAAGTATCCTTTCCCATATAAAGAAGACCTTGATGCAGTGACACTGGGATGTGACTCATTGACGAATACCATTAGCACCTTCACCGGTGTGGCAAATAGCAGCGGCTATTCGAACATTCTGAGCACATTGGCTCATCTCGCCGCTAGAATAGATAGGTCTACACCTACGACGGAGGAGGAGAAGACAAGTCGATCGCAGATGTTGGTGACCCTACAATCGTTACAATCGGACCTGGAGGACAGAGTTAAAAGGGTGAGTCAGCCTTCTATTCCACCATTAAATTTGTCGCTGATTGCCTCGAGCCCACTAGCGCCTAGCGGGTGCGCTAGTGATTCGTCCAGTGACGATGACCCTCTACCCGTGGTCTCGAGTACACCGTCGCGTACACCGATCAAATCAGTCCCCGTCTCGCAGTGGAACCTAAAGTATTCTGGGGAAGCGTCGGACATGTCCGTCTGCACTTTTGTAGCTAAAGTAGAGGAGCTGCAGGTGGCCCGTAACGTGAAGAAACCTCAGCTATTCGCGTCCGCGTTGGATCTGTTCAAGGGTAAAGCGCTGTTGTGGTATTCGGCCGTCCGTAGGAGCCTAGTGTCTTGGGAAGATTTGGTGGCGAGACTCCGCGAGGAATTTCAACCGGTGGATTTCGCAGATCGACTATTTGACGAGGCGAGGGGTCGGACCCAGGGGCCGAAGGAAACAGTTGGTACGTTCCTTACGGTGATGAGTGTCTATTTCGCGAGGTTAGAGGACCTCGGGGTCAAGTTGACTGAGGAGGTTCGTTTGAAGATGGTTACGAAGAACCTAGCTCCATTTTACCTCCAGCGATTGTGCTTGGTAGACGTGAAGTCGATCGACGAATTACGGAAAATTGGTCGCTCTATCGAACATACGCGAGCCATGACCGAAGCGTACAAGAGGCCTCCACAGAAACACGAGACTTTAGAACCCGATCTGGCTTACGTTGACGTGAACAGTCGGGGTGGTTTTTCAACCCCTGCGAAGACACCAGCTCGGCTGGGTGTAATGTGCTTCAACTGTCAACGAGAAGGGCATATTGCGCGGGATTGTACCGAGCGGTCGAGCAGACGTTGTTTTGGTTGTGGTCAGCGCGGCGTAACCAGAGCGTCATGTTCGCAGTGTTCGGGAAATGCCAGACGGTAGGGCGTGTAGGTCTAACGCCCCACCCAAGATTGGAGACCACAGAGGGTACGTTTAGCAGAGAGAGGGCTCGCCTTGATTTTATTTTGGATAGCGCGATAGGTGATGAACGACCTTATTTGAAAGTGGATGTGTATGGTGTAAATATGTTAGGTTTATTGGACACGGGTGCAACACGCACGGTTCTAGGATCCCTTGGATGGAAGCAGCTGGCCCAGTTAGGTTTAGAATTGTTGCCTTCCACCGTGGATTGTACGGTGGCGAACGGCGAGAGATGCGAGAGTTTGGGCAGTTGCAGGATTCCTTTTAGCGTGTTGGGTCGCGTAATAGTACTCGAAGTGCTCGTTATTCCCGGCGTTTCGCATAGGTTAATTTTAGGCATAGATTTTTTTAAGGAGATGGGAGTAGTCCCGAATTTGCGTAGTGGTGTTTGGACCTTTGCAGAGCAGGCAGTTCTGGACGTGATCGATGAGGATTTAGGATTGAGCTCGGGGGAGCAGTCCATTTTGTCAGGCGTAATTTCAGCTCATTTTAGCGGAGAGCAGAGGCAGTTGGGTCGGGCGACGTTGGCGGAGCACACGATTTCCACCACATCATCCCCAATTAAGTCTAGAAACTATCCAGTGTCTCCGGTGATGCAGGAGCAGATTGACAAGGAGCTTCAAGAAATGTTGTCTTTGGGAGTGGTAGAGCGTTCTAACTCACCGTGGTCATCTCCGATCTTGCTGGTGAAGAAGAAGGATGGCACCTTTAGGTTCTGTGTCGACTTCCGCAAGCTGAATCAGGTGACTGTCAAGGATAGCTACCCCCTACCCTACGTCACCAGCACCTTAGACAAACTGCGCAGCGTAAAGTATCTGACGTCGTTGGATATTAAAAGCGCGTATTGGCAGATACCCATGGCTCAATCATCAAAGCAGTACACTGCTTTTGCAGTTCCAGGGAGAGGACTGTACCAGTTCACTAGGATGCCGTTTGGGCTGCATAACGCCCCAGCAACCTGGCAGAGACTTATTGACAGCGTGATAGGCTACGATCTCGAGCCGAATGTTTTCGTCTACCTGGACGACATCGTCGTGGTAGCGGATTCATTCGCAAAGCACATGTCAGTTCTTAAAGAGGTACTGCGTAGAATCCGTGCAGCTGGCCTGACACTGAGTGAGGACAAGTGCCATTTTTGTCGTTCGGAATTAAAGTACCTGGGGTACATAGTAAATCGAAGAGGTCTTCATGTGGATCCGGGCAAGGTGGAAGCCATTGTCAACATCCCCCCACCAAGGACGAGCACGGAGGTAAGGAGATTGGTAGGAATGGCTTCGTGGTATAGACGATTTGTACCTAACTTTTCTACGATTATCGCTCCGATCACTGCGCTGTTGAAGAAGGGCTGCAAGGTAATTTGGTCTGAGGAGTGCGAGGAGTCGTTTCGTACTATCAAGGAGCATCTTATCAAGGCCCCAATCCTCACCTGTCCTGATTTCACTCTGCCATTTACAGTGCAGACCGACGCGAGTGGCCACGGGCTGGGTGCGGTTTTGACGCAGACACACCCCGATGGCGAGAGAGTCGTCAGCTACATCAGTAGGTCTCTTATTAGGGCAGAGCGAAACTATTCGGCGACGGAGCGGGAGTGTTTGGCCGTTATTTGGGCAGTGGAAAAGTTTCGCCCCTATCTCGAGGGATTGTCCTTCAAGGTCATTACTGATCACCATAGTTTGGTGTGGTTACAGAATATGAAAGATCCCACAGGTCGTTTGGCGAGATGGTCAGTCCGAATGCAGCAGTACGATTTTCAGATTGTTCATCGGAAGGGTAAGGACCATATCGTTCCGGATCTTTTATCACGAGCTGTACCCGAAATTAATGGTTTGACCGAAGTGTCTGCATTACAGGCTAGGCCAGTAGTAGATAAGTGGTATGCCAGAAGGAGAGAAGATGTCCTGAGACATCCTCTTAAGTTTACGCAGTATAGGGTCAGCGAAGGAAGACTTTTTAGGTACGTCAAAGAGCGTTTTGGGTTAGGAACCGGAGTGGACGAGTGGAGAGAGGTTGTGCCGAAGGAGGATCGCGGACGAGTACTGCGTGAATGTCACGATGTGCCCACGGCCGGTCACATGGGTGTCTATAAGACGTTTGGGAGAGTGGCTGATAGATACTATTGGCCCAAGATGCGTGCAGACGTGGCCAAATATGTTCGCCGATGTCCAGTTTGTGTTCGATATAAGCCGCCTCAACAGAAACCGGCTGGGTATTTGGTACCGAACCGAAAGGCAGCTCGCCCATGGCAGATCATTAGCAGCGATCTCATGGGGCCGTTCCCGAGGTCTACTAGTGGATATTCGTACTTATTGGTGGTAGTAGACACATTTTCAAAGATGCCTTTGATCTTTCCGCTTCGCAAGGCCACGGCCCCAGGCATAGTGAAAATCATCGAGGAGAGAGTGATTCTGTTTTTCGGAGCCCCTGAGGTCATTCTGGTGGATAATGGACCGCAATATAGGAGCCGAGAGTTTCGACAGCTTTTCGAGAAATATGATGTGAGGGTGAGATACAATCCCCATTACCACCCCCAAGCAAATCCGACAGAGAGGACCAACAGGGTAATCAAGACTCTGGTGGCGATGTTCGCAAAGGAGGACCATCGTCATTGGGCGGATAAGCTGTCACATTTAGCGTGTTCGATTCGCAGTGCTAAACACGAGGTGACCGGGTTCAGTCCATATTTCATGAATTTTGGTAGAGAAATAATATTGTCTGGGTCGGTGTTTGATAAGCAATCGATTATTGGTGACCAGCTGATTGGTGCCGATGAGGTCGTAGAGGATCCTCTAATCCGGCATGAGAAGTTGAAAGCGGTTTACAGCCAGGTTCGGCAGCGCATGCGCACAGCAGACGTGCGAAACCAGAAATATTATAACTTACGTCGGAGACCAGACGAGTTCTTCACGGGACAGCAGGTTCTGAAGAAAAACTATGTACTGTCGGATGCCTCAAAAGGGTTTGCGGCAAAGTTGGCCCCGAAGTTTGTAGGACCGTACAAGGTGCGGAAGAAAACAGGCCAGTGGACCTATGAGCTGGAAAACGAGGCAGGGCAGCCTGCAGGGCTTTGGCATGCGAGGGACCTACGTCTGTTGGTACGGGACTAATAAGCCCGACCTCTACTCATCCTCATTTCTTCTTTCTTTCTTCCTTCTATTTCTTATTTGTTTCGGGTAGTTAGTAGGCAGGAACTCGTAAGGTAGTTCCTTCTTTCCGGGAAAGGGGGGGAACTGTAACGTGAAGTTTCAACGTTAGCGCGCGCCTCTGCATTATCCTCCTTTGAGCGCCGCCTATGGTCATTGCTGACCGAGGCGCTGCTCGCGGCGGAATTTTTGGGCAGCGTTTTCGCGAGCGGACGAGACGGACCGGCCATTTTTGGTGTGAATTTAACTGCAGCAAGACACGCGCACGCGAAGAGATATATCGACAAAGGTCGATCTGCAATTAGAGCGGGAGTATTCTGTTTGCGTTAGGAGGATCCGTCGAGGACGATTCTCTCCCAAGGGGGAATATAGTGGTGTCGCAGTTTTAGTGGTCGGAAACCCCTTGCACAAGGGTAAGTTAAGCCCCGCGCGCACGCTTCACGTACTACGTTTCTTACTGGGTAAATTGTTTTATAGGGTTCTAGTGGGAGGCGGTATACGCAACCTACGGCTAACCTACGGCTAAATTACGGCCAGTGGTCCCGGTTTTTTATTACGGACGGCGAGTTGACGGCGCTGTCGTGTCCACAAGAGGAGGTTTTGCCGCTGCGTGACGTAGCCAACAGTAGTGGCCAATATCGCAAAACCGTGCGTCAACCGTCGCGCGGAACGTATAAGCCAGTGGCGGCGCCCGGAGTGGATCGCCGTGGGAACGCCGAGCCTCCAAATCATTCTACGTAATCACTCATATGTCACATCATTCCATTTGTCAATTGTATTTAGGGCGTTGACGGTCTCTGCGGTAAAGGTAAGGCGTGAGCGGAAATACGGAGACTGCGTAAATAGCGGGGAATAGGGAAGCGTTGGTACCATCGTCCTTTTTCTTCGGGAAAACCCTCCATTTCGCGAACCGCCCCCGCAGGGCATCGGGACGTCTGAGACCACAAGGGGTCATCGCACATTTCCATTCCCATTAATCATTTTGATAGCCAGATTTAAGAACAAGTTTACAACAATATTGTTAAATGACCATTTAGTTTTAAATAAATCTTCTGTTGTTAATTGTCAAACCATAGTTTTTCTCTATTTCATTGTTTACCAGCGTCTGAGGTAAAGCCTCCTTATCCTTCACAGTTGGGACCAGGAGGCGTGATCACCCTCTACTGGTGCGGTAATTGTGTGGCGCCCATTTTATACTTTACCATCCGAACCCCGCCGTCTCCACTGATTAAACGGCTAGCGGCCCGCGCCAGTAGAGTTATTTGGGGGGTTGACAGTTTTGACAGGAAGTAAGCGTCGCAGCTCTATACTTCTTCTAGAGTTCTAGGTCCTACCGTGGAGTAAATCTGAAACAATTGGAAATTAATCTCCTTTTATTCATATCAATCAAACCAATTACTCTTATATATTATTATTATAATAATTTTATTTGCACATGTCAAATATTATATTAAGAAATTACCAATAGATAGCTTTGTTGCAATAATCGTTAACATTTTACAGGTATTCAACCAACGTGCCCAAGATCAGAGCTTAACCGACTTCAAGGGAGTAGTCTGTTCGTACATCACCCAAACGTTTCCGGAAGCTTGCAGATTTTAGGCCTCAGCATATCAGAAAATTTACATTTCCAAAAGAAACAGATATTACGGAACAATAGTACGAATAAAACAATATTTATTAAGGGTATCGATATTTTGGACTTTTGGCTCACAGACAAAATATAATATGAAAAAGTATTTCTTTGTTTGACTAGAAGACTAGAGCACCAAATGATTTAATCATCCATACTACCTTTATATTGAATTTAAAATTGTTGGGTTATCTATTTCAAGCCAAACATTTCAAGACCTAGTGAATGATAACGCGTTCTCAATCGCAAAGAGATGTATTCTTAAATATTATAAAAAGTGATGACAGCCAAATTTATTATGATTCTTTCACGAAGTTTCTATAATTTCAACTTAATTAGTTTTTGTTTTGGTTAAAAATATATTATTTAAAAAAGTTATGTCAAGTAGTGAAGGTGATATCGCTATATCTTTATCTTTATTTTGAAGAATGATCCATGGCATTACGTTTGAAAATACGTATATACTGCATGGAAAGAAAGTAACGCATAAATTCAATAACTTTATACACATTAATTTTCTGGAAAAAAAATCTCGAAGGGTTGCGGCGATTTTACTTATCACATATACTATACTACACCATGTTCATTTTGTTGCGTCATTTGTTTTTAAAGTTATTACGCCATCAATATTTTTTGAATGACAACCTATATATTTTGTTGATTTCCGTAGTACGTTTTATTCTCTCTCCAACGGTATGAAATTATCAATATGTTTCATTTGATTAAATTTGAGAAAAAGTCTCTTAGAGTTCAAATTATAAAAATTCTCTAAATTTGCAAAATAAATATAGTTACCATACAAAAGATGGTTTCATTTGCAAAAAAAAAATTATATTGTAAAAGTATAAATATAGTTACTATAATAATAACCACTAGGTCCAGCACTATTTAACTGTGCGTTAAAGTACGTCAAGAGAAAAGCAGGCATAAATAGAGCAGGGTTGTTATACCATAAAAAAAACAGTGCCTGGCGTTTACGGATGATGTCGCAGTATTCACAAGAAGTAAACAGGAGCTATTAGAAGCTACAAAGAAAATTCAAGTGGCAGCCAAAAGCATGGGACTCGAAATAAATGAGAGCAAAACTAAATTCATGACATGGACGAATGGATATTTAACAAGGAAGGGAGCCTGAACATACAAAATCAGGGACAGACGTATAAATTCCAGGAAGTAGAGAGCTTCACATACCTCGGCACGGAATTTTATAGACAATCAGACATAAAGAGGAAAATTCAAAGAAGACGGCAAACCGGCAATACTCCAAAACAAAGACGTATCCAGGAAGTTAAAAATAAAAATATATAAAACCATAATAAGACCGATAGCATTATTGTCGAATGAAACTTGCGACACGGCCGAAAGTAAGATGCTCAGTTTTAGGGAACGAAAAATTTTAAGAAAGATTTACGGAGGTAAAGACTACATGATATCTGGATAAGGAGAAAAAATAAGGAACTACAGGAATTGTGCCACGAATCCGATAAAATAGGAGTGCTAAAAGCGCAAAGAATATTGGGGGTAAAAAGAAACGAGGCAGACCTAAAGCAAGATGGAAGGAGGGAGTTAAAAAAATGGAACAATGCTACATTATCAACTGGAAGGAAAAACGAACGATAAAAGAGCATAGAGGGAAATTGTAAATCAAGCCATGGGCCTGCTAGGCCTGGAGAGCTAACATATACCGGGCTTTTTTTTCTTTATTACACATAACATTGACAATGTATAACTGGTTGCCTGCACCAGCCGTAAGGAATCTTCCTATGTGTAACTTAAATAAAAAATAATCAACTCATTAGCGGCGTAGGTGTAGGCAACCAGTTACACACTGTCGCCCACTGTCACAATTTTGGCATACATCGTTACACAGAGAGGTTATGTTTTTATCAATAAAGAAATCACACCAAGTTTCAGTTTTAAATGAAGAAATTAATTTATTCAAACAATTCTAACGGTAAACAAAACAACATAAATAGTAAAGTGTGGGTGAAGTCTAATGTCTCAGCAAGTTTTCAAAATGCCTTCCTTGTCGTTTAGGCAATACGCGAGGCGGTCTTTGTGGCAACGTAGAGTATTCATAATGTATTGTGGATTTATGCCATTACATGCAGTACGTATACGGCCTTTCAATTCATCTACGTTATGTATTTGCATGTAATTATGAATTTTACTTTTCAGGTAACCCCAAAGAAAAAAAAACAAATTACAGGGCTCAATACAGGGTGTTAAATCGGTTAGGTATACATAGGAATTAAACATGGGAAATCACATTCATTCATTTTCCTGCTTTCCTGATTATTTTATAGAAAAAGTACAAGAGTACACAAATGTTTAGAAACCATAAATCTACATAATTACATTTACATCTACTCTCCATGTACTACCGAAGAAGAGAAATGAAAATGTGAAAATGAAATGGTTATAAATACATGTAAATATATCCATAATATAACTGAAACTTGTAATTTCATTGTAAGTCTTCAAGTTTTATTATTAAATGCGTGTTCAAAATTTCTTATCTTATGGCTTAATTTAAAGCTATATTATGGAATTAATGATAAACCATTTCCAACAAGCATTAATTAATGAAACTTCAAAACTGAGAGCGAAATAAAAGTTTCAGTTATTCACTGTCATAGTTATGGATATTTTTACATGTATTTATCACCATTTCATTTTCACACTTACCCTTCTTCAGTATAACATCAATACCGGAAGTAATTGCAATTTGGTAGATTTATGGTTTCTAAACAATTGTATAGTCTTGTACTTTTTCTCAAAAATAATAGGGGAAGCAGGAAATTGCACAACTGTAGGTTTACATGTGAAATTCCTACGTATTCTTGACCAATTCAATACCCGGTATATCATTTTCTGTAATAGCAAAATATATTTCAAATGATTATTCCTAAGTATACAAATTTGCACACACAAGCTTGTTACATAAGCCGACGATATGTTGCCTTACTTCGTTGAAAAGATAAATAAATATTCTATTGAAACATGTAAAAATCCAGTCCTCGGAAATATTGAATATCATGTTGAATTTTATTCTAACATAAGTAAATTCAATCAACTCAAGTATTTTTTAATTCAAACATTTCTGCATAACTTCTGTAGTATCCAAAATATTTGACTTAAAATAAAATTGCAATTTTCTGTTTTTTAGAATAATATCTAAACTGTTCGGATTTTTAAAACTTTCTCAACGGCATATATCCCAACGCTCAAAACTGCACAATATTGTCTATTTAACCGAATCTCTAGCTTCAATAATACCCATGGTAGCCTACTCAATTTGGGGCACCCTGTATAAAGTTCCAAATATGCCAACTGTGCCCAGTGATATTAGCACAAAAAAATAAAAACTGACAAAAATCAGTTTTCACAGCTTCAAGTTGCGGATAGGGTCCGCATAAATAAGCAACAACAAATTTTAAAATAAGCAACAAAATACCGGAAAAAAACATTGCTTTCAAATTTAAAATATTAATTAATTTAAAAAAAACAGTAATATAAACAAATATACAAAATATGTAGGTTGGTGTAAAAAAAATAATCAATGATTAATTAAAACAATTAAATTACAATGTGTTTTTCTAAATTTTCTATTAGAACATATTTTCTCAAATCATATAAAATACGTTTATAAACGGAAAATCTTCTCTCGATATCCACCGATGTTGTAGGCGCGTACTTAAATGCAAATTTTAGAGAAGTATTACATCTAAATTCGAATCTTTCTTCAAAATTACCTTGTAATAAATTTCCTAACTTCTAAAGTTTTGTAATACACACATTTTCTGAGTACATCATAAAATTTGTTGCCTATTATTTGCTCAATTTCGCTAGGTTCTTCTTGAAGGGATATTTTAAAATCATATACAATCACGGCAGATTTTCACTAAGGGCAATCCTAGGTTTTCCAGTTTTTTCTTCTTCTGTCTCTTCATTTTTTTAATATATTTTGACATTTACCACATATACCACATATACCTATGTGGCTTTAGCAGACGATGCAGAAAATTACAAAACTTTCATTGCCGCATACATTCAAATACCACATCTAGTGATGATTGGTTCGGAGGCAAAGGTTTTTGTGATAATATGGGCGGTATAGAGTGGCCTTTAGTTGGGCTCTAATTATTGTTTTAGCTGCTCTATTTATTAAATGTGCAAGCTATATAGAGTAAAATAATTTTTTTGCTATTTTTTAATTTCCACCAGCTTTTTCTATTCAAGTATTATGTTCTCATGTGGAACTGAATTTGGCAAAAAAAAAATGTTTCCAGTCAAGGGTAAAAAAGCTAAATATGCAAAAAAAAAAAATCCAAGAAAATATGAAAAAAAGTTAAAAGGGCGAAAATAAGCAGAAAAAGCAAACAATACAGGGGTGATAAAACTCAGTTGTTTGTGATCCGTCCACATTTAAAATTATGAATTACGTTGGTATGTTATTAATGTAGGTAAAAAGCAAATTTGGTAGATATCCGTCATTATAGATAGTCGGAGTCATTAGTCAGAACATGCTTTTATGAATACATAGTCGTCTGTAATTACGCGATATTACGGAAAGTCTTCCCTATTCCTAGTGACGATCCATAGGGCCACGTTCCTGCTAGTCATAACGCTGGAAACAATTTTTAATTTCTATTTGTGAAAACAGACGTTCGAGGTATGCTAAGAATTCATATATTCGGATAGCGTGCGACCGTAACGTTATTGTGGATTTTGAACGCGCCCCGATTATCGCTCTTCCAGAACGTGGACTTCTCCTCTCCTTTTCCTGTTCCCAAAAGAAACGCCGCGGCGTTCCTGACGAATTGCGATCTACACCCACTCCCACAAAGCCACCCTAGATTCACCCACACCCAAGCCATACATGTATCTATATATATATATATATATATATTTATTTGTGCGTGTGCCTGTGTGTAACATGAGGTAAGCATGTGTCGATCCAGAAAGTTTTATCTGGAAAAGTTGGAGGGTAGGGTACGTGGGAGGGAAATCCCTCTTTCGAATTCCTGTCGCGGGTAGTAGAATCACGGGAAGGTCCTCTCCGTTCACGGGAATATTTCAGTGTTTTATGCTGAATCCGTGACGTGGATACAGGACGATTTATTGCTCCTTGTTAGGGGTGGCCGTGGATAAGGAGTTGCGGGTCGAATCTTCAACATAGTTTAAATGCACGAGAAACGATCTAATGCGAGCACCAAATAACTTTCTCCATATTAATATCACACCATTAAATGATAAAGGTTAAATTTAATATATGTTTTATCCGAAAATTTTAAATTTTATTTAGTATAATAGATATTCAGTATAAGATTGCCTTTCATTTTTATACAAACATTTTTTAAATACCTATAATATTTTTGAAAATATTGATAAACACAATAGTTAGTTGTATACCAAAAGCTGAAAGTAGTATTGCGACGCGAGAGTAGCGAGCACTACAACTAGCCGAGGTCTGCAAATCTACTTTCAGCCAGAGGTATACACAAAGCTTTTCCAATGCCCACAATGTAGATACATGAAATTTCAGTATAATTTTGATAACTACATAGTTTTACTCAGATGCATAACATCTATGATGAAACTTTGTATATTGACGGTATATACACGAAATTAGAAGCGGTCTGCAAGGTTTGGTGCAGGCCGTTCCTATTACGAGCCCTAATAACTAAATGTTCGGACATCATCAATTTTTATACGTATTTACTGATTGTTGTTCTGTAAATTGTTTATATTTTTTTATTCAAGAATTTGGAATGCTACTTTATTAAGGGACGCTTTTGTTGAAAAAATATTTGTTTTATCTCAACAAGAAATGAAAACAGATTTTTTTTTAAAAGGAACAAATTCTATTAACAACTTAATGTTCGGCCGACGAACGTTTAAATTATTAATACGGTGTCACATCATCTTTCGCCTTTATTCTTTATTATCGCTCGTATTCTAGCTGGCATGGTTTCTAGCAAAGACTTGCAGTAATTTGGCGTGAAAGATCTTCATATTTAGGTCAGTTTTGTCTCCAAAGCATGTACGTTTTGTTGAAAATGGTTCAACAAGTGACTTTTCATGTTGCCACAAGGTCTCAATAATATTTAAGTCCGGGCTGTTAGAGGGCTAAGACAGAACTTTCATTCCGTGATCTGAAAACCATTTTTTTGTCGTCTTAGCTGAATGGCTTGATGCACCATCTTGCCGGAATATGAAATTCCCATCTGGACAGAGCTTATGTACGCTGGGAATTAGACTATTATTCAGAATTGTTTGATATTTAAGAACATTAATTTTACCATCTATTATTTCCATTTTTCCCAAACGTTTTCCAGACGTACTCCTTTTAATCAACACCCCTTTTGGAAACTTCACAGTCCTTTTTATACAATCCGCTTTAAAAACTTCCGGTTTATCTCGAATAATTCTTTTTCTGCAATCACCTACAGAGATGTGGAATTTGGATTCATCGCTAAATATGACTTTGGACCAGTCTTCTACTGTCCAAGACAATTTAAACTTAGCCCAATCGATTCAATTGTTCTTCTGTTTGTTTGTTAACCGATGGTGTTCTTTCAGTTTCAATAAAATAAAATAAAGTGAATTAAACAAAGTAATGTTATTTTATATTTCATTTATTATGTGCCTTATAAAAACTGAGCTCTGACTTATGGATCCAATGCCAACAAAATTTTCGTGAAATATTTGCGACAGTTTCCCCATTAAATAACTTAAATTAAATAGGCCGTTATCTCCCTTAAAGTGACTCTTCGCTGACTTTTGCATATTTTCACAAGATGCTTTTTCTTTCTGCCTGTCATTTTACTGGGTTGACCGGTACTTTTACCCCAAATTACCAAAATTATAAATCACAGCACTTACCATCAATTACAACAATAGGGGCCGCCGGACAATAGCTTGCCGCGAGAACGCCGATTAAACTGCTGATTGCGGATTACCCTGTAATTATCCTATTGTAATCTTGTAATTGTAATTAAAATACCTGCAACTGTAGTAATTATCGTATTGTAATTGTTCACAATTGTAGAAGACTGTGAACTTGTGAAGAAGCTTTCGAGTTCTGGTTGTACCGACAAATGCTAAAGATTAGCTGGATAGACTGAATCACTAACCAAACAGTCATCCAGCGCATCGGCAAAGAACCCGAAATAATAAACATAATAAAACAAAGAAAATTGGAACACTTCGGCCACGTAATGAGACACCCGGTACGATACGATCTATTACGAGCTTCCAAAAATATATTTAGTTTAATTTTTTAATCGAAGTCATATTTAGATACATTTCAGTTATAATTCACTTTCACGATTTTTTTCGTCGTTTGCCATTTTTTTAAGGAAATAATTTTAATACTTGCTAATACTTGTTTATACTTGTATTGCACTGTCCAAAAATAAAAGAATTTTTATGTGTTATGTACATTTTTATTTCAGTCTGACCGTGTAGCTTATTTACCAAAATCGGTTTTATCAGTGTTAAAACTAGGTATCTCACGTTTGAATAATTAACTATTGTAACGGTACAATACCGGGGTATCATTATAAATTGTAAATAATTTATAAACGTACTGTGGCTCGTAATCTAAGGGGCAGTATTTTACCTGTGTTTGATTCATGGAATCGTTATAGTGACAAGATCGCTGGTGCGTTGTTCAAGTATTGTGTCTGTTACGGGGAAAATATCAAATTAAACGCATACACAAATATCGTCATAACAGTAATTTATTCATTCGGTAATTCATATGGTTTTACATTTTAATTTAGCAAGTAAGGTTTGGTTCATTTGGTTATGGTAAAATAATACGCTGTACATTTATGAGATGACTAAGGGTTTATTTAATAAGTAATAATACACAACTAATTAAAAATGACGATTTATTCTTCATTAAAGTTTTGAAATAAGTAATGATTTTTTACGTGGTTTCTGATTATATTGCGTTTGGTTATGGTAAAATAATACGCTTCACATTAATGTGGTGACTAAGGTTTTATTTAATAAGTAATAACACACAAATAATTAAGAATGAGGATTTATTCTCAATTAAAGTTTTGAAATGAATTTAATAATTCTTACGTGATTTCTGATTATATATCGTATTATTCCGACGTGAATTAACGTTGTAATTCAAATTCTACTGATTACTAGTACATGCGACCTGTCCCTGCTAATTACGGTATTTTAGATATGTCATTCATTCCACATGCGTTCGTTCATCCATATTTTTATCTTTTAATTACCTGATTTGATTTAGTATCAGATGAAGTTTTGAGGTGTATTTACCTAAAGTACATATATCTGATCTCATAGCGAGTCTCATGCCCTAACCCTTTCGTCTGACGTGTATGAAACATAAGCCCTTCGTTTGTTTTTGATTATTTTTATTTTTATTATCTTTTCTTTTGTTTTTAATATTTTCATTTTATTTTTAGTTTGTTTTTACTTCGTTTTTGTGACAATTGGATTCCCCTAGTGGAGGTGATTCTGCATGATTTTGACTTTGATTCATTCACTGATTTATATCCCTTCTATACGCATGCTCAAGGAGGAATTATCTTGATTCGCATTCATTCTCCCTTGCCGTTATGCTTCATATTTATTAACTTTGTTTCTCACCCGATCATGACTTATAACTTTGATTCATTCAATGATTTATCTATAATATCCACATGCTCATGCTTCAGAACTATATTGACTCGCATTCATTCATTTCTCACACGCTCAAGAATTCAAACATGCAAATACTGACCACATGCATTATCGATGCTGAGGGCTGTTTTATTTCACCGTCATGCAATTACGACTTATTTGTTCGATCACTCACTTGGCTGATTGATTAGTGATATTAACTACGCAACGTTAAACACAAGGATTTAGTGATTTGGTATGACATGATGATATTTGCTGATTTTTGTAATAATTATTGACCTTCACGGATACCGATTTTTAGTTCCCGTTGCGACCGATACCTGGGACATCCCTTGAGTTTATATTTGTTTAAATACCTTCCTGAACTAAGCTCTCTTCCCGAATCCCTTGCTAATGAAATATAAATAATAATTAAAACGCATGATAATCGAGTATGTTATTACGTAGGCAGGATTCCATCACTTCGCACTTTTGTTTGAAGTTTCGTTACAAGGATAAAATTGACGTGTAGTTGAAGAAGCTTCGAGTGCGCCCATCTGTTTCAAAATGCGTCACGAAACCCACACATCGCTTTTAATATATTCCCATACCTCTGCGCCAATTTAGGCGCAAACATATATCAGGTGGATAATTGGGTACGGTAATTGGTGGTGGTTTGTTTGGGGTTGTAAGACATATCATACGTGACAATATTACGAAGGGAACCATGCACGTTGTGGTGTGTGATTGATTAATATGTTCGACCCGAACACATCAAGGGGTTAGAGTGATATGTAGTTATGCTTCTAGCGCTCTCATCTGTTTCAAAATGCTTCGCGAAACCCACATATCACTCTCATTACGAAGAGGATCACACACCTTTGCGCCAGTTTGGGCGTTTTGTTCTTTCGTTATTTTGTCACAGGATATTTTCCGGCGGATTGCCGAATTAATTTACTTGAAATGCGTAATAACTTGTCTGCTAAATATTTCGCAGTGCCCTTCGAAATTGGCGGTTTGATTCACGTTACTCGATTATCAATTGCGTCAGTGCTCACTCATTAACCATTCCTATCTCTCGCCGACTGGACAGCCGTACTGATCTCGTGGTGGCCCTTGCCCTTGGTGTCGTTTTAATTACTTCGCGGTCTCCCCGATAATCTCTAACTGGATCAATACTGCCCAAACTGAATTTTCAATTTCCCTGACTGTTTATACTAATTGCGCCCCTGTTTACACTCTCGCGATTTCTCTCGTGCCCTCGGCCGTCGAGAATCAAGTGACCTCACCCCCTGCCTTCGCATCTTCTTATATGTTTACCTTCACATTCTCCCCGCGCCCTATTCTTGCTCTCGCTGAATGCCTCGTTCGAGGCCTGCGCAATAATTTCTCCCAAATGTTCAAGCCATTCTAAATTGCTGGCTAGTTTGTGTTTGCTACCGATACAAATCATGTCCCTTCGAGGTGTGAGTTATCCAGGCCAAATATGCCCTCTTCCAAGAATTCCGGTACGCGTGTATGTAGCTCGCGCTGTTTTTATGGTACTCAAGTTAATGATTCTATGGGCCGTAAAATTATACTTCTGGTTATTGGAACCCTTGGAATCGCTCACTGTCGGTCAGTGGCGCGTCTCCTGTCTGGTCACGACTAATTTATATTTCCCTGAACTGTTGATATTTTCGCCCGACTGGTAAACTTTTGTTACACTTAAGTTAATGGCTTCATTGTCCCCATTGTCGCCTGAATTCTCCCGGACTGGTGCATGGGTCTGCAGCCCCCACGAGTATTTTTAAGCCGGAATGCGATACTTATTTATTTATTAATACGAACGATTTTTCATCAAATAACACCTTTCTTACCTACTCGTTGTTTAGCTAAATAAAACATGGTATGTCGTGGGTCCTTTCACTATTAATAATAATTAATTTTTATATAAAATGTATGTTCCCAGAGCTCTGTATACATCTGTACATGATTAAATTTAAAAAAATAGTGTAAGATTCACTAAATGCGTCGATAATTGTAAATAATTGAAGCTTGAAAACTAATTTGTGTGTTACTCAAAACTCTACTTTTTGAGTTACCTAATTATAATTCTGAACCCACAAAACATTCATTATTGGAAAGCGAATTGGACCTCAAATAATCTACTCAATCAAGAATATACTGGTGAAATATGGCCCGCCAGTTCTGGGATACTCCTATACAGTGTGAATATTAAATAGCGGATAAATTCTGTAACTCCGTTAATGTGTATGAGAGAGAAAAAATCTAAAAGGGATATAGCGATATAAATTACTGTTCATATGAAAATATTTTTTTCAGATTTAAAAAAAAGAAAATTTTAAATGTCATGACGTCATTGATGTTTTTGTAAATGACAACCTACATTTTTTATTTCGGTAGAGCTTTTTATTCTGTTTTCAACCATACAACATTTTGAATAGGTTATATAAGAAAAAAATCAAGAAAAACGGCCTTTGTTTTGTTTGTAAGTTCAGTAATACATTTTCCTTTAATTTTATAAATTGTTCAAAATATCTCTGAAACAAATAAAAATCGGACTTGATAATATGAGCTTATGTTGTTTTTTATTGCTTCCTGGACATGTTTTTAAAATATTTCCATTCCCTCCCGAATCACCCTGTATATGGTGAGTTTTTTTTAAAGTATTACAAGCGGACATCTCTAGAACGGTTTAAAATATTTTCATGAATTTAGCCGAGGTAATAGGGAGGTAGGACACATTTTTGTCATTTTGGTAACTTTAGAATTTTAAATAGGATGATGAAATAGGGTGAAATTAGGATGATAGGATGATAAATAGGATGAAATTAGAATCAAGGTAAAAATCTACAAATACATTTTCAATCTACTCTTTCGGATGCAGAATTGTGGTTAAATAAATTTAGATGCAATTTAAAAAAAAATACCAATAAATCAAATACACCTATTTGAGAATAAGTTTAGAAATGATTTCGATATCATAGAACAATTTGTTTGAGAGTTACACAAACATCCTTGTGGCCGGTCATGCTCAAGTTAAGTATCGTAATATTTCAGATAGCATACACACAGAATGTTAGTGCTTAGCATTATGTTACTCTTTTAAATTCCTTGTTGGTATTTTAAACTGTCATGTAACTATTTGTATTTAAAAAAAAATTAATGGTGTGGCGTCTACTTTGTGATACATTTTATTAATTATAAATAAAACACATTACTTTGTAGTAAATATCACAACATTATTTAGTGATTTGTTGCTAGTTTCCACTAGTTAAGTAATCACTATCAAACAGAGTATCTTAGACTGCTCTAGTTTAAGATACTAAGATAATGATTACTTAAGAAGTCGAAACTAGTAACAAATCAATAAATAATTTTATGTGATACTAACAAAGTAACGTGTTTTATATATAATATGTAATTTTATCAATTTATAAATAGAAGATACCAAATATAACAGGAACAGTAGCTACAGTGCCTATCTAAAATTGGCAACGGGAATATTAGAAATCTAACAACGTTAATTTGTTAATTATTAAAAAATTAAAGCGTGGTTTAACGGTGGTTTAACGGTGTTTTACAAAGGGTTACCATGGTTACTAAGACCACACCACCATTAAACCGCGGCTTAAATTTTCTAGGAATAACACTATAAGAGTCTTCTCGTCTTCTTTTGAGTTGGTTTCTGTGCTGACAGTGTGAGATTGATTGTGATCACTACATGGTAGTTGTAAAAATACAAATCGGAAAAACAAGACTGGGGACTTAGAAAGGCAGGCGAAGGAAGTAAAAAGTCAAGGATATTCAGGTTACAAGATGACAAGTAGATAGGCTATGCCGGTTCTACTTCACACCCCACCCCACAGAGATGTGAATTAAACGCTCAGAGATGCGTATAAATGTTATTTATTGAGAAATAATTATTTTTTAATTATAAGAGTTCATAAGATACGTCAGATTGCTTTAGTATTAAACTTTATAAATAATAATTCTAAAAGCGGTAAGTGTACAACATTTCTATTTTACTATTTAATTAACAAAAAAGGAATTTTTTTATAGCATTAACATGTAATATAACCTTTTATCTTTAAGATTTAATTCAATTTGAAAACTATTTTTTATTTATTTTATTTATTTATACTTCGTCCTTTTACCCTTTCGGGTGTCGGACTGCTCAATTACATTTATATTACATTTTACAATCACATGTCTTCGCTAATTAATTCCTTCACTCTTCTTTTCCAGTGGTCCCTGTCTCGTGCCAATTTTCTTATTTCATTCCATTCTATTCCTCTTCTTTCCGCTGCTTGGTGCGTTTATTCATTCCATCACTTCCTCGGTCTTCCTACTTTATTTTGCCTTGTATTTTTACTTCAAGTATTATTTTTGTTATTCTATTCTCTTCTAGCCTGTGTATATGTCCTGTCTTTCCTCTATTATTGTTGTTATTGGTTTTATGTTGAGCCGTTTTCTTACTTCTGTGTTCCTCACTCTATCTTTTTTTGTAATTCCCTCTATCTTTCTTAGGAATCTCATTTCCATTGCGTTGTCTTGCTTTTGTTTCTTTCCGTAATTGTGCACGATTCACTTCCATATATTAGAGAGGGCTTTACTATTTTTTTGTATACCGCAGTTTTTATTTCTTTGGTAATTTATTTTTTCTCTAGAAACGTGTTTTTTATTGTGTTATAGATCCTTCCTGCTTTTCCAATTCTATCTTTTACTTCTTGGTCAATCTTTCCCTTTTCTTCTATTGTTGTTCCTTGGTAGTTGTATTGCTTCACCTGTTCTAGTTATTTCCCTTCTAGCTCTATTTTGTGTTTGTTTTTTTTTACGCTATTACCATTGTTTCAGTTTTGCTGATGTTTATTTACATATTTATCGTTTTCAGTTCTGCTTCGTATATATTAAGGTTACGTTGGAGTTTTTCTTCTGAGTCTGCTATTATTATCATGTCGTCTGCGAGCAAGTATTTGTATTTTTATCATTTCTAGTTTCCTATATCCTATAATCGTGTTTGCTGCTCTTTCATTGCTTGTCCTTATTGCTTCATTTATGAGTGATGCGAAGAGTAAAAAGCTTAAAATGCAACCTTGTTTTAGTCCAATTTCGGTCTTGAACTCCTCTGATTCGTTTGTTCCTATTCTCACCGTGTTTCTGTTGTTATTGTACAGCTCTTTTATTATGTTTATCATGTCTCTTTCTACCTCTCTTTTTTCTAACATATTCTATATGTCCTCTCTTATTACTCTGTCAAATGCTTTTTTCAGGTCTATGAAGCATATGTGTAGTTCTTTTCCTTTTCTGGTCGTCTTGTCTGTTAGTTGTCTCATTATGTGTCCTGTATCACGTCCTGTGTACTTCTATTTCTCCTTAACCCGTGTTGTTCTTCTCCCAATAGTGGGTCCAGTTTTTCTTTCAGTTATGTCTCTAATATCTTTGTAAATATTTTCCCTGGTATGCTTGTGAGTGTAATTCCTTTGCAGTTGTCGCATATTTTTGTTTCTCCCTTTTTGTGGATGGGTATTATGATTCCCTTGTTCTGTTCGTCCGGCATTATTTTTTCCTTTATTATTTCATTAAGAATATCCAGGAATTCCTCTTTTCCTTTATCTCCCATGTATTTCCGCTGAGATATCGTCTGTGCCTGGAGCCTTTCCTAGTTTTGCTTTTTTGATTGCTGTCTCCATTTCCTCCATTGATATCCTTCTAATTTCTCTTTTCTTGATCTAACCTCTCTTTTGAATTTGTGTATATATTTGTGCTTACATTTTGTGTTTGTTATAATGAGGTCATTTGCTATGCATAATTCTATTATTCTTTTCCCATTTTCGTTTCTGTTCTCCTCTCCATATATTCCCATATACTTTTCTTTGGCTTTGTTTTCTTTTCCCACTCTTCCATTCATATCCCCCTTCACTATTGTGCTCCCTTTGCCGTCGTCTATTTCTTTTTGTATGTTCTCATAAAATTGGTCTTTTCTTCCTTTTTGTCATTTTCATTTGGTACGTATACCACAATTATGTTCCATGTATTATTTTGTCCTGTTTTGACTTCTACTCTTAGTGTTCTTCCGTCTCCGTATGTCTCATTTATTATATTGTTTATTTTATCCGGTTTTGCTATTAGTCCTACTCGATCTGCTCCTCTCTTGTTATATTCTACTCTTGCCCAGTATAGCCTGTATCCATATTTGAGTTCTATCATTCCCCTTCCTTTCATTTTTGTCTTGGTTATTCCTAGATAGTCTAGTTTCTGTGTTTTCATTTCTTCTACTATTTCTTCCTCCTTTCCTTTTATACTTCTTACATTCCATATTCCTATTTTTATTATGTTTTCCTCTTTCTATTACAGTTTCCTCGTTTCGTGTCGTTTCCTTTGTGAAAGTGATCCTTTTTTTTTAGTTGTTTTTTTTTCAGTTTTTTGAGACCGCCGTTGATTCCATTCCCTTTGCTTCTTTATTCCATTTCTGTACTCCTCTCCGTTGATTGTTATTTTTCGGTATCCTATCTTGATTCTGTTCCCTTTCGATTTCTCTTCTCTTGCTATATCCCTGATTTTATATTGCACAGATTTTTCTTCTTGTGTTAAGTCGTTGTCTATATATATCTTGGTACCTTTCAGGTTCCCTTAAGCCTTCATTATTTGTTGTTTTGTTTCCCATGATCCGGCTTCTACCCGTATTATTTGTTTTCCTTTATGAATCATGTGTGCTTTTTCTATCTTAACTTGTATCTTCAGTTTCTCTTCTAGGAATTTCTCTACTTCTTTTTGCTCTTGATTTGCTTCAATTTGAAAACTAGTTCACTTAAAATATAATTTTTAGAAGCTAAGAAATTTGAAAAAAGTTTAATTGTGAATATCTCAAAATGGCCAAAAAACAAGTTACCACTGTTGTGCTTAGCACGGCAGTATACTAGAAGAGAAAAAGAGAAGTATATTATGCACTCTTTACATCACAAAATAACTATCTTAGCAACATATGAAGAAACATAACGGAAAATAACCTAAACAGCCTTCAAACACAACAAAATATAATATTCAAAATACTCTATAATCTGGATCGAAGAGGAAGCACTGAAGAATTATACATGGACACGAAACAACTCAAGGTAAGAAACATGATAACTCTAAACAACCTACTAATGATCTATATGAATAAAAACAACCAAATTAAAACCATTATGACAATAACACACAATAAATAATTCCACGACCACAATACAAGAAGAAAATCCGAATTAAGAACAAACAAATTTACAGCATAATACACCCAAAACCTAAGAATACAAACAACAAAGAAATATAAGAAACTAGATTAGGTTATCTGTATAACTTTAACACTGACATATTAATTAAAATATTAAATAAATACAGACATAAGTTTGCATACATATTACTTGAACTTGTGTACTGATTTGTTTGTATTTGTAGATATTTCCCGATTAAAAGACGCTGCGGTAAAGAGATTCAAGAAAGGCACTCTAAATCGTATACAAGAGAGGCAGAGCAAAAACTTGTCACCCCGGAAGATGCGCCCTTTTACATCGAACAAGTGAAATCAAAAAAGTTGATTTCCAAATTAAAGTCCTTGCTGAATCCTCAGAAGGACATGTCATCCGGGCATGGTGCATGTAAAGGGTCTCCCAATGGGAACGATGTTTTTAAAACATCATAGCAACCTTACCGAAAATTGTAAAAATCTCACTAGTTATCATTTGTTTTTAGTATAGTTTGACAATTCATCATGGCAAAGTACACGCTTCAAACGTTTGATTATTATCTAAAAATTTTATCAAAATAATCGTTCTTTTATTAAAACTCAACGTGATCTTCATGAAGATTTTGGTCCACATTATCGCCCTTCTGTGCTTGTTATACGTGGAATCGTTGAAATATTAAAAAAAAATTATATTAGACGATACCAGAATACCAATAAGACAACGAAACGCAAGAAACCAATAGCATATTGACGCTGTAAGTGCATGTGTTACAGCAGATGCAAATCAGTCAATTAATCGACGATACGATCTCAAGAACTTGGCCTCTCAAGAATGACAACTTGGCGTATTTTGAGAAAAGATTTGGGTATACATCCGTATAAGATTGTATTGACTCAAGAACTGAAACCACTTGCCCATCATAAGCGTCGAGTGTTTGCTGATTGGGTTCTAGAGCAACTTGAAATTGATCCTGGTTAAAAATTTTTTTAGGCGAAGCCCATTTTAATTTAAACGGCTTCGTTAACAAACACAATTGTCGTTTATGGTGTGAAAATAATCCACAACAGATTAATAAGAAGTCTTTTTATCCAGAAAAAGTTACTGTTTGGTGTGGTTTATGACATGGTGACATCATCGGACCATATTTTTTTGAAGATTCAAATGAAGATGCAGTAACAGTGACTGGTGAGCATTATGGATCAATTGTAACGGATTTTTTGTGAAAAAAGTTGAATGAAATTAATTTGGAAGACATGTTTTTCCAACGAGATGGTGCAATACCACAAGTTGCCAATGCCACTATAGAGTTACTGAGAAAAAAGTTTCGTGAGTCTGTAATCTCGAGAAATAGAACTGTTAATTGGTCTCCAAGAAGTTGTGATTTAACACCTTTGGAGCTCGTCTTGTTGGGTTATTTAAAGTCGTTGGTCTATGCCACTAAATCTCGAACTATAGACTCTTTGAAATTGAACATCGAACTCTGCATTAATGAAAATACACCTGATTTATTGCACAAAGTTACAAAAAATTGGGTTCATCGGATTCGATACTGCAATCGTAGCCAAGGTGGACATTTGAATAATGTTTTATTCAAAACATAATTGTCATAAGTTGTACTATAAAATAAAGAAAAAGTTTTGCTTTTGTCTAAAATATGTTGTATTTAATTTAATTTAAAAAATATATCGTTCCTATTGGGAAACCCTTTATAAAATATTTGGAAAATTTAAATCAACCAGCTCATACTGTTTTAAAATTACAATTTTATCGTCGGTAGAGCATTGTTATTGGCTTTGTACAAGAAGTCTCCCAAAGCTTACAGACTTCTCAAAAAAATTTTGAAAGCACCATCTCCGATAACATTACTGGGGTACGTTTCTAAACAAAGAGGAAAGGGAGAGTAGAGGCAAAGTCAAGGAAAAGTCATGTAGCAGGTTTGGCCTATAATTTATACGGAGAGTTTTTTTTTATAATGATGTTAAAATTTTGGCCATGTATCAAAGCGTCTTTTTAAAAATGCAACATACAAGTAATTCTCTGTGAGGGAAATATTTCAGTTTACGAAGACAACAATGAATACAACTGAAGAAAGAGCTCAGTTATTCAATTGGACAATGCTGCAAATCTCAGCTTAATATTGTTCACTTCGTAAACTATAATATTTACATCACAGAAAGCTAATTTTACTTCTAAGTAGCATTTTAGACGCATTGATACATTGCTGTGTGTGCAGACGCAGTGTATACCTATAAAAATGATTAACCCTAAGTTGCACGATAAAAAAAAACTCTCTGTATACGGGATTTAGGGAAATCAAAGCACAGTATGGTTAAGATTTTAAACATAAATTAGTCGTGCGACATTTGAAATAAGTGTTAGTAAGAAACTGGTGTTTATTTGAGAAAATGTCAGCACAAATTCATCTAGGTACATGATTACATTGGGTAAGGTACACACTTTTCGACAGAAATAAGACTGCTCATATCAGGGAATTTCTTCCCACACTTGTCTAGCTGGGGACGATGGGGATATGGGGAAACCGTGTGTATAAATAATGCTTTCCTAAACGTGAGGTAATATGTCGGGTAATAGTTTACCGTGAGTTTAGAAACGGGTTTGGGTAAAAAAATACGTATTGCTTTTGTTTCGGAACGTACCCCTGCGTCCACTAGCAACTATGTAATGTAAACGCTATATAAATTATATTTATCATTACACCTTCTACCAATTAGTGTAGGGGTTTTTCTTTACATTTCTCATTTTTTTCTTTCCATTAGTTTTCTATACATTTGTTCCAATTCTTTCGGTCGTTTGTCATGTTCTTTGCCTGTATCGTTGTTAGTCTTTTGTTAATATCTCTTTAATCGTGTCGTCCCAGGTTTTCTTTGGTCTACCTCGTCCGGTCTACTGGCATTTTGCTTCCCACACAAGTTTTAGTTGTCTATCTTTTTTCATCCTGTGCATGTGACCCTACCATCCTAACTATCTATTTTCAATAAATTCCAGGGTCGATTCTATTTCTAGTTCATTTCTTATTACTGAGCTTCTGATGTTGGCGAATTTTGTTAAGTATTTCGTTCTTCTCAGGTATTTCATTTCCACAACTTGTATTCTTTCCTTCTCCCTCTTTTTCAGATTCCACGTCTCACATCCATAATTTAATACTGGTCTTAGCAGTGTCTTGTATAGCTTAGTTTTTGTTTTGGTCGATATTTCTTTTCTGCGTAGGATGGTTTTGTTCAGTTCATGGTAAGTACGTGCAGCCTTCTTAATCCTCATATTAATCTCACTCACTTGTTCCCCGTAACTGTTGAATACTACCCCCAAGTAGTTAATTTCCTCCACTTGTTCAATTTTGGTGTCTTTTAATTATATGTTCATACCTTGCTTCCATACCTCCCACTACCATTACTTTAGTTTTATCTGTGTTTATTTGCATTTGGTACTTTTTAAGTATCTCTTCCCATATCTCCAAGTTCTTTTGTAATTTTCTTTGTTCATTCGCCAGTAATACAACGTCGTCTGCGAACGCTCCTTCTTTCGCACTGATGTTCCTCATTCTTCTGTAGCCTATTTCCATTTCTCTTTTTCCCGTTTGGCATTTTCTTATTATCTCGTCCATGTAGATGATAAATAGAATCAAACTTAGGCTTCCTCCTTGTCTCAGCCCGTCTTTGGTCTTGAAGCACTTTAATTCGATGATGTTGTACTATTATATTATTGTGGTTTTCGTATATCATTTTGATAATGTTTATGATTTTCGCGCTCAAACCTCTTTTTTTCAATAGTTTCCAAAGCTTCTTTCTGTTGACCGTATCAAATGCTTTTTTTATGTCTATGAAGCCCATTTATACTTTTTTATTTTGTTTTTGTTTCTTCTCTACGATCTGTTTGATTGTAAAAATGTGGTCTTGTATACTCCTCCCTTTCCGAAAACCAAGTTGTGCCTCGTGTAATGTCGTTTCTACTGTTGTCCTTATTTTGTTTTCTATAATCTTTTCCAATATTTTCATTCCAGTCCTTATTAGATTGATGCCTGTATAGTTACCACATTCTTTTCTGTCGCCTTTTTTGTGTATTGGTACCAAAGTGCGGTCCTCCAATCGTCCGGTATCCGCTCCTCTTCCCATACTCCATTATATACTTTTAATAGTAGTTTCTTCGCTTCTTCGCCGATGGTTTTCATCATTTTTGCTGTTATTTGGTCCTTTCCTGCCGCTTTTCCGTATTTCAGCCTCTTAATTACTATGTCTAATTATTTTTCTGTTATCTCTTTGTTCTCGGTTTTGTTTTCTCTGTTTTGAGTAATTTATTCTATCTCTCTATCATTGTTTTCCTCAGCATTTAATAATTCCATGAAATATTCCCTCCATTTGTTCATAATTTGTTCATCTTCCCTTAATATATTTCCTTGTTTGTTCTTGATTTCATAGTCTGTCTGTTTTTTTTTCTTTTTTTTGGAGCTCTTGATAACATTATAGAACAACTTCTGGTTTTCTCTGCTATTTCTTTCCATTCTTTCCCCAAATTATTCCCATGACTTTTGTTTCGCTTTTAGTACTACTTCTTTGACTTTCTTTTGGCTTTCCTTATTCTTGTCATATTTTGCGTCTGATTTATCATTAAGGTATTGCTTCCAGGCCAGCTTTTTAATTTTAATTTCCTCTTTAATTTCTTCTGTCCACCATCTCGTTTGTTTCTTCTTGTTTGTTTTCCTCATTGTTCCACATGTTATTTTTGCTGCCTCTTTCATAATGTTTCTTATTGTTTCTCATAACTTTATAATGTCCATATCCTGTATTCTCCTTTTTTGCGTTATTAACTCTGTCACCATTTTTGTGTACTCTTTGGTTACTTCTTCCTCTCTCAATTTATATAGTTTCGTCATCTCTCTTTCTTTCTTTATTTCTTTCTCATGTCTGTCGTTTACTTCTACTGTGTTTTCTTTTATTTTTGATATCAATAGGTAGTGGTCGCTATCACTTTCGAATCCTCTTCTTACCTTTCTATCGATTATGTTGCTACGATGTTCTCTATCTATTAAAATATAGTCGATAACTGATTTTTTGTTCCTTGCCCTTTCTTCTCTCGTATATGTATGTAATTCTTTATGGTTGTAGAATGTATTTCTTATAATAAGGTCCTCTATTAAACAGAAGTCTAGCATTCTCTTCCCGTTATCATTCCTTACGTTTTCGCCATATTTACCTATTATTCCGTTGAATATGTTATCACCTCTGCCTATTCTATAATTTTAATCTCCGGTAACATAAATTTCTCCTTTCAGGTTTCCTATGGTTTCTCCTCATTTATCTTAAAAATTCTTTTTGTTTTCCACTAAGTCGTCGTCATTAGGTCCATATGTCACAAAAATATTTATTTTCTTATTTTGTCCGCAATTCGGTTCTATTGACATTCTTTCAGACCATGCTTTCCAGTAGTCAATATTTTGGCTCCATTTCTTATGTATTATCACTCCTACTTTTGCAGCTGTCATTTTGCATTCTTCTACTCCACTAAAGCATAAGGAATGACCGTTATCAGTTTTGATTTTCCATACTCCCTTTTTGTTCGTCTCTGTTATTGCTAATATGTTTAGGTCTGCCTTCTCAAACTCGTCTTCCAGCTCTTTTTCTTTACCTTATATACCTCTTATACTCCATGCTCCCAATTTCCATATTTTTCTTTTTCTATTGCCTATCAATCAATTTGTTTTGTTGTTGTATATATCCTCTTTTTTTTCTTCTCGGTTTTGTTTTTATAACTCATTTCCGTTTTATTTGCTGATTTATTCTTAATTTTATTCCTTCCGCGTTTTACTCTTTTCTGTATTCGTTTTTTTGTATCTACTCCTTTTCTTCATTCCATGACCATTGTTCTTCATTAACATGAACCTTCTTATATTTGGTTATAACAAGCTTACCTGCATCTCTTTGTTACTTTGCAAATTTCCTTATTTGTGCTTGTATTTGTCTTTCTTCCTTTGTGTAGTCATTTTCTATGTATATTTGAGTATGCCTTAACTTATTTTTGTTTTTCATTACTTCCATTTTTTCTCTAAAGTTGTCGAGCTTGATAAGTATAATCGGTTGGTAAGCTTTGTTTATCACATAGGAGCCCTTTATTTTAGTATCCACTCGTAGTTTTTTTTAAATATATTTGTTATTTTTTCCGTTGTTTCCGCTTCCTCTGGTTTTAAGCCTTTAATAACGATGTTGGTTTTCTTCTCTCTCTTCTCTGTTTCCTGCAATTTGGTTTTTAGTTTACTTATTTCAATTTTCATTTTCTTGTTTTCTTCCCTTAATTCTTTCATATCTTCTTTGTACGTTTTCTGCTCTGCTCTTATCATCTTTACATCGTTCATTAGCTCTTGAATCATAAGGATTAAATTATCAATTTCTGTATTATGTGTGTACGTACTTATTTTTTCTAATTCTTGGTAATACTTCTTGGTTATTCTATATGCTTCTGTAGGACTGTTTTCGCTTCTTTTTCTCTTGTTTGCTTCCAGCTCTTCTAGTAGTGACTGTATTTGTTAGGGATATTATCCCTAACTGGCTATCGACCAGTGTAAGTTTTGTGTAAGTGTGTGTATTGAGTTAGGGCTTGTTACTCTAGAAATTCGCCCCTGATCTCTAGAGCGCCGTTAATGAGCTCCCAACGGCGAATGGCACTAGTTTCTCAGTACAAATGTACTACCTGTACTGGGGCTCGAACCCAGGTGTTCGTGCATGCTAAGCAAGCGTTCTAACCTGTCAGCCAAACTAGCGGTCAGCTCTTCTACTTTATCGGTTTCGTTCATTCGCTTTGCAGTTTGTTTACTTTCCAGATATACGTTATGCTGATTGTATACTTCCCAAATGTAGGTTATTCGTGGTTTTGGTTGCCTACCGTTGTGCCGACTCGCTTCTCGGGTCGCCCCCGCGGAAGATCGGACGCGCCGGACTTCGAGCTAACCTCACTTTCTTGGATACTTTCTTTGCTTTTTACCGACAAACCTTTGCTTTTCTATTTCCCTATTTTCTTTATACTTCCAATAGCTTTTGACTCTTTGCGTTGCGTAAAATTCGCTCGAAAACGTCCGTTTTCGGATTTAATTTTCGGAGCTGATACGCACTGCCACTGTCAATCACCACACGTCCGCTATATAAATTAATTGATAATATTAGCTAGTTTATATACAGACCAATAGGCTAGGTATTCTGTAATACTGGAAATCTAGAACACACATTATCGAAATAAATTTAGTTAGTTTATAAACTAGCTTAGAAGGCAGGTTGGCTTATTTACTAAACTTGTGGTTCAGACTTTAGCCGTAATTGACCTCAGCATTACACCTTTAACGCATGGCAGGTATGTCGAGGGACACCCTGTATAACCCATATGTATATTTATATAAAAAAGTCCCTGTAGGTATACGTCCAATATTATTAGGCTGTTGATTTCGCACGTAGGCTCGCAAATATGGTATTTCTCATAAGTCGACTAAATTTTATTTGATTTTTGATGTTTTTGAGATTATGTAGTAATTAACGCTCTGTTGGCTCTACGTCCAATTATTTTTTTCGAGGTTGTTGCGTAAAACTGTAGCAGTATGGTGATCGCGGTGACGTGGCTCGTAATGAAATTCATTTGGCGGCTTGGACCGCGGCGCGCTAATAACACATATTTTTAAAATCCCATCAAAGTATGTCAGAGTACGGCGCGATAAGCAATCCGAGTCGCATTAATACACATCACTGTATGTAATGAACGTGTCACGGACAGTGACGGTCCATTGTCACCGGTGGGGTCGGGTGACTTATCGGCGGGGGCGGCGGCGCGGGTATGGGGGGCTACGGGGGCGGAAGCGCAGCGAGATTTAGGGTGCGAAACCGGAGCCCCGTATCGCGGTGTCCCATCTCGCCCCTATCTTAGATCAGGATAATGAAGAAACAACGAAGGCGATGATTGACAATGAGGGGGGTGTGTGGTGGCTCAGGGTGGCTCGATTTGTATGTCACTTGTCACTTATGTGTTATTTCAGTAATGTTATGGCAAAACATGTTATCTGCCATTTATGTTATTTTACAGGAAAAGCAAAAATAGTTTTTCATTTATAATTGTGAATGTAGGTTATCATGTATCATTGTCATAGTTATTTATAATACATATGTACAATAAAGATACTTCGTTCATTCATACTTAAAGTATACTATATTTGTGACCATTTAATGTCAAAAAGTGTATTTTGAAAAAAAGGCAGATAGCATGTTTTGCCATAACACACTGATTTATGGAAATCTAATTTGTATCGGCAATGAAAATATTTATTGTACCATTCGAAAGAGCCTGCAAATATCATGCTACTCTACATTTTCTATTTTTTTAACAACGATGATAAACCGGCTTTATAGTGATGTACTATATGCCACCAAAGAATATAATAATAATAATAGTAAAAAGAAAACAAGGACAAGAAAATACAATGATTATATATATATATATATATACAGGGTGTCTACGCTAAACCGTTCGTTAAAAGTTTACAGGGTTGCCGTAGTCGTAAAAATTTCAAAAAAATCCCCGTCACACGGTTGAATCAGTTATCCTCATGTGAAATCTTTTTAACTTTCTATCACTTCCAGTTCCACCGGAAATAGCACCAACTTTCTTATTTTAAATAGAACACCCCATATATTATTATATTTTTGAATTCCTCGCTTAAAGTGAAACATATTTTATAAGAACGTATGTACACTTATCTCTTCTAGTTTTCAAGAAAAAAATGTTTTTATAAATTTTTTACCTCTAAAAGGTAGTTTCAAATCTGTCTATAACTTCTCTCAGCAATAAGATAAAATTATGAGTTTAAATTCTAATTATACCTAGAGGATGCTTCTATGAGCAAAATAATTGGAAACTGTCAATTTTGGTAATACGTGTCATAAAATGTCAATATCTAACTGCCCTCTTAACTATCCCGTAATTCAATTTTTTTTAAATAGGATGACCCATTTTTTATCGCATAGCACGATTGGGAGAAAAATTTACTAGAAAAAACTATAATGCAACCATACTCTTAATGTGAGTATTTTTTAAATTATTTCGAAGATTATTTTTTCGTCGCATTTCTGCAGGGTATAATTTTGCATGTCACAAGTGCACTTTAGTAGGCATGTGATATGCTTTTGTTTTGTCGCTATTGTAAAGCAAACTGTCAAATAATGAAACCATTTAGAATAAAGTATTACAGAAATCAACATCAACAAAATGAATCATTACTCAAATCAACAAATTATCAATGTATTCTTTATACATAGCAACTGCGGTAGAATTGTTGCTCTAACATGTAGAGTAATCAATAAAACTTATCCACATAAGCCGCCGATGAATAAAACAGGATTTAGAAGATTGGAATCAAATGTTGTTCAATTTGGACAAGTGAATGCAATAAGACATCGACAAAAGCCAGTTATGGAAAATGAGGAAGTGCAAGAAAAAGTGTTGGCCGGCCTATTTTCAAGTTAATCCGCAAGCATCTATCCGCTGTGCTCAAGAGGATTTAAGCGTTGATAAATCTTCAGTACTGAAAATTAAAAAAAAACATGGCATGCACAATTATTACTTATTATCAAAATTGACAGTTTCCAATTATTTTACTCATAGAGCCATTCTCTAGGTAGAATTAGAAATATAACTCATAATTTTATCTTATTCCTAAGAGAAGTTATAGACATATTTCAGTTTACCTTTTAGAGGTCAAATTTTAGAAGAATTTTTTTTTTCTTTAAAGCTAGAAGAGATAAGTGTACATACGTTCTTACAAAACATGTTATATTTACTTACTTACATTTTGGCAGTTGTTTTGTCTCAGCATGACCTACTTCAGTGCATAGAAATGTAATTAAATGGTCACTTTTGTGAAAAATATTGAATATCTCTACAACTATAGGGTTCAGACATAAGACATGCACCATCAAATTAAAGAGAAGAAAAGACCTACCCAATAATTATATAAAATATGAGGCATTCCAATAAAAAAAAAGGGTTATACCGCTTAGAAGTTTGCCAAGTTTGGCGTTTTTTTCAGGACACCCTGTATTACTAAATTCAAATTTCTCATTACAAAAAGGTTGCTTATTAACCACACTACGATTATTGCTAAAACTTATTCTTACCTTAAAAAAATGAGGTCGTTACGACTTTTTAAAGTTGAGCTTACTTATGCATGATATTTTGAAAAAAAAAATTGTAAGTTGGTAACACTGTAACATAATCCAAAACTAAATAGACAACAATGTAGAAGTTATTTTACAGCATAAAGATTTTTAAACTAATAACTTTTTGTACGAAACATTTTTTTCTATCTCTCACGGAAAAGGCGCTAGCAAAGCCCGACGCACTGTTGCAGGACCCTATATATATATATATTGTTATATATTATCAATAATTATTATTATTTGCCTAAGTTATCGGTTCCAAAATGTGATGTTTTACTATTTAACCCCACTTTCGGTTGTAAAATTGCTGTGTTATATTGGGTTCGCTCTTTATCTCAGGATATCGAGTAGGTTCCAATAAATTACATAGACGAATTAAAATGAAATTGAAACAAACAAACAAAAGCACTAAAATCAATATGAAATATGTAAACAAAAGAAAGCAAACGAAATCAACAACTAACAAATTATAACTTCTAATTTTTTTAATAATAATAGTTTATTTTAAATTTTATATCAGTACAATAAATAGCTCATATAAATAACATTCTATATAACATAATTAATAATACTGTTTAAAATATTGCGTATTTTCTTCCTTCTGTCTTCACCTCGGGAGTTGTGGGATTTCTCTCCCCTCCTGGATTAATGGTATTGAAGGATGTTGTCGGTCTTCTTCATTCCTCTTGTTTAGATCTTGTTATTTAAAATTAGGTTTTTTATTTTTAGTTTATAAGGTATGTATTTTAGTTTTGTTATGTGTTCGTTCAGGTTGTTATATTTATTTATTGTTTTCGTTGTTAAGTTTTGTGTATGTTTTGTTGTTGTAAATTTTTCTGTTCTCAGATCTGACATTCTTCTTGTATTGTGTTGATGGAATTGTTTATTATTTGATAGTGTCATGTTCGTTTTTGTTAGGTTGTTTTAAATTTTATATTAATAGTAGATTACTCAGTTCTATCATGTTTCTTACATTGAGCTCCTTAGTTTTCTTATATAATTCTGCTATATTGGTTCATCGGTCTAGTTTGTAGAGTATTTTTAATATTTTGTTTTGTTGTGTCTGTAGTTTATTCAGGTTTTTTTCAGTTGTGTTTCTCCATATGTTGCAGAGATAGTTGATTTTTGATGTAAAAAGTGCATGATATATTTATTTCTTTTTCTCTTCCGGTACGTAGTTTTTGTTTTTCATTATGGCGGCGATAGTTTTTGAGTTCCCTTTTTTAAGCGTTTCTATGTGTTGATCCCATTTCAGGTTGCTTTGTATTTTAAGTCCTAGATAATTTACTTCTTTTATTTGTTTTATTTTTGTATACTTGATCGTGATGTTTATATCTTTTGTTGTTTTATCGTTTGAGAATATCATATATTCTGTTTTTGCTTCATTATTGTTAGCAAGTTATTGAAAAAACAGTTTTCCAGCAGTTTTATATCTTCGTTCATATTGTCTTCTAGTTCTCTATAGTTTTTTTCCGTGTAAACTATACAGGTGTCATCTGCATATATATGTGGTTTTTCGTTCAAGTTCATTTCCAGCAGATAGTTTGTGTATATAATATATAAGATTGGTGGTAGGTTTCCTCCTTGTGGTATTCCATATTTAGCTGCAATTGGTTGACTTTCTGCATTATTTACTTTGGTTTTTTGTACTCTGTTTGATACATATGTGTTCAATATGTTTAGCTCCTTTCCCGTTATACCTATTGCCTTAAGTTTTTCGATTAATTTTGGTTTTGATATGGTGTCGAAGGCTTTTTTCATGTCAATGTATATAGCTAATACTAGTTGTTTCTTGTCCATCTTCGATGATATGTGGTGTATGAGATCTTGTGTGGCCGATGTCGTGGCCGATCTCCCGATCTCTCTATTTTAGATTTTTATTTATGGGGAATGGTAAAAGATGAGTATATCAAACATTGTACGTCACAGTAGATGACCTTAGAGAAGCTGAACTTACATGTTACAAGTTTTTGCTAATATTGATGGACGCTCCGTTAGAAAAGCAACAAATTCTGTTTTAAAAAGGTATGCATTAATCATAATGGTGAACCTTTTGAACATATTTAGTCTTAAATACTTTCCTAACTTGAATTACGTTGTTTTGGTACTACTTTAGTTAAGTTCTAATATGCTTAATTTATCGTCTGTCATTCCCTGTTTAGTAGTTTTGCACTTATGTAATTTTGTTTTATCAGAAATCATTTTTATATAAAATTGTAACTAACTGGCTATCCACCAACGTGGGTCCTTCTGCCGTGTGATTTGTGTAAATGTGGGTATTGAGTTACGGCTTGTTACTCTAGAAATTCGCCCCCGATGTCTAGAGCGCCGTTAATAATAATAATAATAATAATAATCCGTACTACTCTTCCACCTATGGCGTAATTGGTTACTGTCATTATTTGACAGACAACTCTGACCCAATTACATTTTATTTTACCATAGGCCCCTGAACTATTACTAGTTATGCGGGCGTTAGGAGGAGAGGGGCATTATTATGATTGCCCATCTGCGCCTGCATGCGACTTATAGATGGTAGAGGCACATCTCCAACATTTGTTGCAAGGAAATGGGAAAACTACGGAAAAACCACCCCAGAAATGCAGACCCGGGAATCGAACCCGGGACCTTGCGGCCTAGAACCGAACGCGTTAACGCTCACTCCACCGCAGCCTCTAATGAGCTCCCAACGGCGAATGGCACTAGTTTCTCAGTACAAATGTATTACCTGTATTGGGGCTCGAACCCAGGTCTTCGTGAATGCTAAGCAAGCATTCTAACCTGTCAGCAAAACTAGCGGTTAATTTATTTTTATTTTTTAAATTATTTTTGAAACAAATGTAAAAATTACAAAAAAAAAGTAATACAATTAAGTAGTAAAATAACAATAAACTATAAAAAATGGTGAAAATTCTGACAGTTATTGGCCAAAAACCATTGACAACGTTAAATACAGGGTGCTAATCCGAACATTTCAACTCGGCAAATAGAAAATCAAGTTAACGTATCTAAATCTAGAGGATCAACAATTTTAAAAAATCACAAGTTTTACCATTGTAAATTGCATATTTCTTATACTTTACAAGCAAATGATAACTTCCATAGATTAACATTTTGCAGAAGGTTAATCAATAAAATTACGTAAAATAGTGATTTTATAAATATATTTTATAGATAGATGCATTCTACTTTTCTAATTATGGATTATTTAATCATCATAAAGAACACTATTGGGCTCTGGGCAATCCACACATAGTGATTTCATGGCAAATGCAAGTGCGGTTCGGCTTTATTGTATTTTGTGGCATATTGGGAAATGATTTACATGGTGCTATAATATGGTGCTATGTGCACAACGTGATTTGGAAATTTTTCAAAACAAATAGAGTACCAGTATGATGGCTCCCCTCCACTCAATGCTAGAGATGTTATTACTTTTTTAAATGGCCCTTTTAATAACAAAGTAATAGCGACTAATACAACTATTCAGTGGTTAGCCAGATCTGCAAACTTGACGCCTTTTGACTTTTATTTTGTAGGGTACTTTAAAAAACAAAATTTATGGAAGTAACTTCAATTATAATAATGTAGTAGAACTTAGTGAAGCAATGAGAGAGGCAATAAAAGGCTTTATTCGCAACACTTTGCGATAAGTAATTGGCAAATATTCTAAAATGCTATCAATTGTGTTTAGCTTATTTTTGGCCATTTAGCCAATAACAGTCAGCATTTTGAGCGTTTTTAATAATTTATTGTTTTTTTACTACTTAGTTGTACTTCATTTTTTTTATTTGTTTTACATTTGTTTTAAAAATTATTTATAGAATAAATATAAAAATGGGAACAATTGAATTTTGAAAGCTAGAGATCTGGTTAAATGGGCAATGTCATGTAGTTTTGTATACTGGTCAAAATTATGTTGAAAAATTTTCAAAAGCCCTAGCAGTTTAGAAATTATTCTAAAAAAACAAAAAAATGCGGTTTTCTAAAAACTACGATACTTCCATAACTATTACAGATGAAGAAATAAGTTTAAAATACAAGTTACTTGGTTCGATTGCACAAACATAAGAATCAAGTCAAAACAAAAGTCAAGATGGCGGTTTTCGAGATATTAATAGCAACACTCTTATTTTAAATGGCCGCCATATTTGATTTTTACACGATCCCATATTTTTTATTTTGATATAGGTTGTTATACGTCGGTGAAAAAAAAGTTGATTTAGCCGTCTAAAAATCAAATATGGCGGCCATTTAAAATAAGAGTGTTGCTATTAATATCTCGAAAACCGCCATCTTGACTTTTGTTTTGACTTATTTCTTATGTTTGTGCAATCGAACCAAGTAACTTTTATTTTAAACTTATTTCTTCATCTGTAATAATTATGGAAGTATCGTAGTTTTTAGAAAACCGCTTTTTTTTGTTTTTTTAGAATAATTTCTAAACTGCTAAGGCTTTTGAAAAGTTTTCAACATAATTTTGACCAGTATACAAAACTGCATGACATTGCCCATTTAACCAGATCTCTAGCTTTCAAAATATCAATGATACCCATGCAATCCTGCTCTATTTAGGACACCCTGTATACCATTCACTTGTAACCATACACAACGGAAAGGGAACAGGAATTTGTTGTCCATGGTTATAAGTGAATGATATTACATCCCGGGCAGTTTTGCATGTCTACAAGTGAATGATATATTTTAACTTTCCCGTTACCGTTTCGTTCCCGTCTTGTTCCCTAGTCATGTGAAGCCGCCTTTAGTCAGTTTTTAGCCACCTTTTTTATCCTATTTCTTTCTTATCATTATCCTATTTTATCCTATGGTTGTTAGTGTTTTCCTGATCTATTTATTCTGTACTAAATTCGTGCGATCTACTCGCAAAATGTTGGAAAACCTTGTGCCTTATGGGACTCCGAAGCCGCCCTAAATAGCGTCCCTATTTGTTTCTATCTAGTCCCATTTATCTCGACGTTCCGGGGGTATCTGATGAACATCGGTTATCAGTGTTTATTATCATATTATCGAGGGCTAATGTCCTCCGGGACTTGTACGGCGGTTTACTGAATAATAGGCTGTTAATAAGGGTCAATTCTGCTGAGGGACACCGTCCGTCGGGACGCCATCCACAATATGTTACGCGTTTGGGGCGCATCAAGGCGCATTTGCATTCGGAGATCTATAACTGCGATAATTCCCTATTGTCCTTCGGGACTGTCGGGTGGAAGGAGATTATCTCATCCGCCGTCACGATGATGTGCTTGACGTTCCAATTCGAACTGACAAGCACATCTAATATTAAGAAGGCGACCAATTATTGTATTTTTTTTTTTGCAGAATGAGTTTGTGAAATATTGTGCAAAACACTGTGTTATTTCGTCGGCTTGGTGTTACAAGGTTGCATGTAACATTTTTTTAAATTTTTAGTTCTATAGATATGCAGGGCTATATATTTTCAAAGCGGGACCTTTCAACTTGTTGGAAGATTAAAATTGGATCATTAGGAACCTGTGATAAAAACATATCTATTGACAGTGCAAAATTTATTAATTTTTTGATGTAGCAAACATATTTAAAATCCTTATTCCCAAATTTATAAATTTGCACATACAACCTTGTAGCATTAAGCCGACGATTTATCAAACATCTCCTTATAATAAAGATACAGCCAGGGTGATTTTAAATTAATATGGTAACTAGCAAGGTAAACATTTTATCCCGCTAGTTTTTGAAAAATTAAAACACTTACTAGTGACTAATTTCCATTAGTATTGATGTTGGGGGAAATCATTTTCGACCTCGTATGGTTCAGTTTATATTAACAGGCCTCTCTACCCCAGCTAGTATAGGGCATTATTAGTAAGCCAAATAATTCATGAAAGGATTAACATAATTACAATCGGAGACCTGATTTAGATAGTTTACACATTTATCTACAATTAGATAAAGTAGTTTTAAGAAATAAATAAAATATAATTTATTACTGGTCGCCAAATCGGATTTATGTGTACACAATAGTCAGTATCGGAAATTTTCCAAATCAGGGCGACGGAAATAGCAGGACTTAGGCCCGTATCTATGGTCGGTACTTGACTTGTACTTGACTCGGAACTTACTTGAGCATAACTTGTCAAGAATACTCAGATCATGTTCTATAGTCCATGAATCGGGTGTTCTCGGCAAAGAAATACTCAAGATTCTGATGCGTCATGCATCTAGTAACTTTTTGTTTCAACAGTTGCAAGTTGTTGACACCTAGAAGGCACACCAGAGTAATATAAACATCGTGATTCAAATGGTACGTATTTTTTGTTAATAATTTATTTGAATTAACTGAAACAAATAATTAAACAAGTCAACTATTGTCGTTTATTTCGAAATTTATACTTCAAAACGCAAATACAATGGTTTTGTTCGCGGAAGATTATGGAATTTGGATGTGCACCTTTATGATAGGTACAGGCGCTCCTAAATCACGAAATGATTTAAGACAGGGCCCATAATTAAATTGAAAAAACAAAAAAACAGCAGGTTCCTGGCATGACGGAAAATCCCAGGCGTAACACCACCGGATGGGGGTGATACGGCCGTCTCATCGTTTTAAAACGAGAGTGCCCCGGCACTCCTCATTAACCCATCGAAATTTTACGGCATAGTCAAATTATTTAAGCTTTCTAAAGTGGAAATTACTGTGTGTGTGTCTGCCATGTGTTCACAATATTCACAAAATCCGCGATTAGGATTCCAAGTACCAACGAAGAGACGGCCGCAACATCATATAATTTTCATAGTGTTAATTAAATACAACCATGCACAATCATTGTAATATACAGATTATTAGTTATCAAAAATTACGATTTGTATCATTATTAAGTACATATTTTTTTCTGTAGATATAGAGCGTTGTTTATTCTAACAAGGAGAAAATATTTTTGGCAGAGTTAGTTAGGCAAAATCCTATTATTGAGAATAGGAGGACAGATGGATCCACAATATGTGAAAAAAATGAAGCATGGAAAGAATTTACTATCTAATATAACAGCCAGCCTGAAACCGGCGCAAAAAGAATGGCGCAACAATTAAAAAAAAAGTGGAACAATTTGAAGCAAAAGTAAACATTGATTACACTAATAATTATCTTTTATTTGTGCATACTGTAGGTGGAAACTTTTTGAAAATTGGTATAATTAAAAATGATTTTATTCGTTTCTAGAAAACGCCAAGAAAATACTATATTAAAACAGCAAATGATAAAGACAGGTGGTGGTCTAACAGAAAATGCTCCAGTAGATCCAATAATGCAAATGGTGCAAATTGTAGCTCCTCACATGGATGTAGTTTTTCAAAATTTGGGGGATTTCCAATAACCATTTTTTGATGATGAATCGTAAGTATTTCAAAATAGTTCAAAAAATATTTACCATGTAATGTAATGTTAATCATAAGGTTATGTCAATATGTCAATATTTTTAGTTCAAACGAAAATAATAAATTACGTTTCAACAGCCACTTTTTAATTACAAAAATGTATACTAATATATTTTATATTGATTTTCTCTTCTTTTTGAGGAGGTCTTACTGGTAGAATATTTCAAACTATTGACCAATATGTCAAAAGTTTCATGTTCTCGTTTCAGAGAACGCTGAAATAGAAACACCCACATACACTCATAACAATGATGACTTAATACCAATGGACGAAACAGTTATAACAGATACTGGCATGAATCAATCAAATATATCAGTTGAACCTCCAAAGCATGGTATGTCAAGAATTCTTATATTTAAATGTTCAGGAAACTAAACCGGCACCATATTTTTCAGATGAAATATCAAAAACTAACAGTGAAAAAGATCTGAGATTAATAAAATTAAAAGAGTCGATTCAACAACAGAGAGATGTACATAAACTAAAAATGGAAATATTGCAAATGGAGATGGACAAAATCAAATATGAAAGAGATCGTGCGAAGATGGAATTTGAAGCAGCTAAAATAAATACTTTATAACGTAATATTTAATTCATTCGGATTTTTGATATTAAGGTTTTCTGTTTAATTGTAAATCAAAATCTATACCTAATAAACATGTATATAATCTTTATTTTGCAACCGGTTTCTACCTGCAGTTCATGTCATCGACACACAAAAAATGCCAATATGTGCACAAAATCGATAATGTTATAACGGGTTTTCGTGCTTTATGGTCTTAGGTATGTATTTTGCGAATAAACTTTATACACGTAAGACCATACAGTATAAAAAAATCTGTTATAACATTATAGATATTGTGCACACAATATCATTATTTGCGTGATGATGACCTGAACTGCAGATCGAAATCGGTTGCAAAATGAAGATTATATACAGATTCACGAATTTATTAACTTCAACTATTAGTAGAAGTTTTCTTCGATAAAAAGTCTTCGATATTGTAGCCCTTGGGAAAATTGGGGTTCATTTATTTGGTGCATATCTTGTATATGGTCAAAATTTTCTTCGTCCTCGTTTAGATCATTATGTAAAATAGCTAGGTTATGCAACAATGCCGTCGCATTTATTAAAAGCAATGGCGTCTCTAACTTTGTTAGAAGACCCCTATGCAGACACGGAAACCTCCGTTTCCAGACTCCGAACATTCTCTCCACAATATTTCTGGTCTTAATGTGGGCAGAGTTATATCGGCGTTCTGCATCTGTACCTGAAATTAAAACAAGACATGTTTACTCTGACTGACATATATTGAAAGTTAAATATTTCATGACGTAGACTAAACCTAAAGATTATACTATTGCTATTGGTCTTACTCCCGATAATCTCATTAAATTGAAACAAGTAGACGCCTACTTGTTCACTGGTGTTGGCAGATATTGCCTGCAAGCGTAGCCGTTGTCACCAAGTAATAAACCAGGAATATGGCTATCATGGTAACGCATATTGAACGCACTTCTTTGGAAGATTACACTGTCATGGCAAAACCCTGAGCTGCTTGCAACTAGGTTCAAAATTTGGCCCTTTGGACCGGCCACAGCCTAAAACGGAGGCTTAATTCATTTTTGTGTTACTACTAGTTGGCAAAATTTACTTGTACATTAATGGAGAAATATCCTTTTCGGTTTCTAAATGCTTCGGCATTTTCTGCACCATAATTTTTAACTTTAATGTGGGTGCAGTCAATGCATCCAGATACATTTGGGAAATTTGAAATTTCATAAAACTTTTGAGTATTGTCCCTATGCCCATAGACAGTATTGGGATAATTCACATATCTCATCATATTACTAGAAAATATTGTGGACACCCGAGCTATTATTGTGGATACTGTCGTCTGGCCAACTCCCCGTAAGTCTCCACAAACTACCTAAAATAATATAATGGAATGAACAATAATCACAAAACTCACAAAAATAATGTCCCCCTTACTTAAAACTTGCTTGTTGCGTAGAACCTTAAACAGGTTAATAATTGCAGCATCGGCAAAATGGGCAATCCTTTGTTACTTGGTTTTTGCAAATCAATTCGAACCAACGGCAACAGTATGTTTAAAACGGTTCGTTTTGTAAAACGATACCGTTTCTTAAACTCCACATCATTAAAAAAATCCATTGGATTTTCCATGTCCCTTATGTATCTGTTAAATGTGTATTAAAATTATCGGTATTCATTGTATAAAATAATGAATATACTATTAATATGGATTATTATGTAACAGTACATAGTACTTACCGCTTAGGAATAAGCACAGGATGAACATCATTCACTTCTTTATCTAAATTTTCAAAATAATCTTCAAGTTCTTCTAAATTCTGCAAAACGTTCTCAAATCTAATGACGTTTATATTAACCTAACCTTAAAAATCGTACTTGAGTCGATCCGAGAAATGTCGGGTAGCGACTTGTACTTGACTCATACTTACGGCGTCACTAGCACACACTTTGTCTTGATTCTCGTTTATAGAACACACGCCACCCAAAAATACGTACTTAAGTAAAACTCATGCTCAAGTACGGACGATAGATACGGGCTTTACTGGTGTGGAGATTATGGTGGATGATGTACTAGTTTATGGCAAAGAATCAAACAAACCAGACGCAATCAGGGACCATGACAACAACTTGAAGAGTCTCTTTAAACGTCTGAGCAAATTAAGCTGCAAGTTAAATACAGACAAAACCAAAATATGTGCGAATGAGGTTAAATCCTCAGACGAGTCGAAAATGAAAGCCATTTAATGTTTTCCCATCCAGAAAACAAATATGACCTGCTAAGATATTGGCATAGTCACGTATCTACATAAATTTATTAAGAACCTCAGTTGTGAGTTCAAACACCTGAGGGAGCTGGGAACAAGACTCGAGCTTAAAGTGGTCTAAGACAGAGAACAAAGAGTTCTGCAAGATCAAATACCTAGTGGCCAATATACAACCGTTGAGTTTTTTCAATAGAAACTTATCCATACGTATCGAATGTGACGCAAGCCAATAAGGTTTGGGTGCTGTCTTACTACGAGAAAACACAAATGTGGTCGCATACGCCTCGCGCACACTTACACAAGCAGAAAAAAAAATGCACAAATAGAAATAGAACTACTATAAATAGTCTACGCATATTCTAGATTTGACCAACTAATATTTGGCAACCACGACGTAATCATAAAAACAGATAAGAAGCCGATCATGCAGATATTTGGGAAACCGTTAGTCAATGCCCCAAAAAAACTACAACGAATGTTGCTTTAACTGCAACGCTATCGAGTCACCATAACATATTTACTGTTAACTCTCTGAGCTCAAGGGAGGTTCAGGGCTATACGTACGATAAGTCGGTTGTGCCGGGAAAAACGGCGAAGTTCTTTCTTATACGACGTGGATGGAATACTCTTTTGACACCGAGCGATCCTTTTCCTCGGGTATTTTGCTGACAAATCTCCATGATACGTTTATTTTTTGTCCACTTCTCAGATTGCTGTGATCACATGTCCTTACTCGCAGTGGTAACCTAAATTCCATTACAGATTCCCAAATTACCATGGACCATATCGTTTTGATAAAATGCATTTGTTACATTGTAATTTTATCCCTGTTGTACAATTCTACCTAAACTAGAATTTACATTTTGTTTGATTGGCCTACTCTCCATGATATGGGTGAAGCATTTGCACATTGAATTTTCCCCTTAATAATTCTCCCCTTTCATTTTCCAATATGTAAGTAGAATCCCCAATTACTTGGTTGATGGTATATGGCCCTTCGAAAGGTAACGTGGGTGTTTTACATTGATTTCTAGATCGAATAGCGGTTCGAAGTTTCCTCTTTATTACTTGATCCCTGACTTCGAATTTAGTCTTCTTCCGCATCTTCTTATCTTCTCGTTCGATATATCTTTTAGCTGCCCTTGACATTTTCTTGCGGCATTCTTCCCGTCTTTTGTTTAATTCTTCGGGTTCGTAGTCCGGTTCCCAGGGTCTGATAGCATTCAAATTTTTGGACAACTCGTTAAGTGCAGTTTACGCGGTGGTGTTTGGGGTTTCGTTGATAACATTTTCGATCAGTTGTAAGTGTTCAACCCATCGTTCTTGTTGGTGGTGTTCTAAGTTCTAAGTATTCTAAGTGTTAGAATGCGTAAATATTTGCTCACCTCTCTGATACAACGTTCACTGGGGTTTCCTTGAGGATGTGTAATACTAGTATAGGATATTTTAATTTTAAGCCTCTTCATAGCCTATGCAATCCGTTTGTTCGTTAAAACGTTGCATTGTCCATAATAATTCGCTCGGGTCTTCCAACTTCTTGAACATATGCATCTACCCGGTTAATTGCTGTACTAGTATTGCATGCCCACCCAGAATAGAAGTACCGTAACAGACATTAACAAAGCAGAAGAAAGCGGGGAGGCTATAAACCGGATATACCTACTGGGAATAACGGCATCGAAGAGGAATGGACAGAAAGAGAAAAAGAACAGAACGAGGAGAAGACCTTCAAGATGCTAGAGACACTTAGGATAGCACTTGACAAAAAAGGCGAAAAGAAAATAGCAGTAGCGGATACTACCGGCAACGACATCATAAGAATGAGGAAGATGTCAGAATGCATACTACAAGGAAGCCAAATAGAGATGGTATAGCTAATCTCGCAAAAGAAGCAAGAACAACTAGAGAGAGAAAATAAGGTAGGGGAAAATGGCAACAGACCATACCACAGAAGAGTAAAACAACCCCAAAAAAAACGATAGAAATTAAACCTGCAAACTATAACACAGATACCTTCGCTAACATCCTAAAATGATGAGGCAGGAAATAAACATAGAAGAGGTAGGAGTACAGGTACAGGATGTTAAGAAAACTCGGATTGGAAATGTTAGAATCACGGTTAGAGATAAGAAGGCAGGAGCAATAGACCTGTTTAAGGTAAGAACACAGGAAACCTTAAAAGAAAGAGCAACAACTATGGAAGCAGACGCAGCCAAGAAAGTCATAATAATCAGAGACATAACAGAGGAAACCTCTCAAGAAGAAAGCATAGAAGCAATAGTCAATACCCCGAGCGTTGAGGTACAAGAGAAAGACAATAAAATAAACACCCTAAAGAACGCAAAAACAGGAGGGACAGTGGTGGCAACAATAAGCCTACACAAGAAGAAAGGTGAGGAAATTGTTACGACCGGGAAAATTGAAATTGGATGGAAAAAGTGCGCAGTAAATGAAATACTCATCCCAACTAAGTGCCATAAGTGCTTAAGACACGGCCATGTAATGACAGATTGCCAAAACGAGAAAATAGATATGAAGGACACGTGTTATAAATGCGCAAAAAAAGGACACCTAGCAACAAACTGCAACAACATGTCACGTTGCTATGAGTGCGGAGAAGAAGGACACAGAGCAGCCACAATGGACTGTGAAAAGTACAGAAGGGAAGTGGCCTAACTACGGAAAAAAACCAAAACAAGAAGCGACAAGGGAAACATAAACGCGGAAAAACTAAAAGGACCGGAAAAACATCCCAACAATGTCTATAAAAATTTTACAGAGCAACCTGAACAGAAGTAGCCTGGCGCATGAACTATTAAATAAAACGGAGCTAGAACTACAACTTGACATCGTGATAATATCGGAACCAAACCTTAAACATCTTGAAAAAAGGACCGTGGTTCTATAGTAAGGAAAAAAAAGCCGCAATAAGGAGCTACAGTAAAGACAACAGAGTTGAAATCACAAAAAGCATGAGCGGAAACGGCTTTGTGTGGGTTCAAATTGGACACATCATAATATATAGTTGCTACTACTCATCTGACATAAACCAAGAAGAATATGAAAGATGGATAAGCGAGCTAAGACGGAGCATGCGAAGCAATACAAATGAAAAGGTGGTCGCAGGAGATTTTAATGCGAAGTCGAGAATATTGGGCTCAACCAAAGGGGACAGAAGGGGACAAGTTACGGCCGAGTGGCTAGCAGGGGACGACTTGGAAATAATTAATACGTGGGATGCCCCCACTTTCGTCAGAGGAAATAGCGCGCCACACATAGACATTACTTTCAGCACGAACAGCCTAAGCAACAAGATAAAGAACTGGCATGTCCTAAAAACAAAAAATCTGAGTGACCACCGATACATATGTTACGAAATAGAAGAAGGAACGATGGAGATCGAAAGAAAGCGGAAATGCACACGTTCAGACTGGAGACTTAATCCTGAGGCTCTACAAGCCTTTGGCAGAAAATATCAGCAACTCGTAGAGGGAAAAGAGGCAACTGACAGAGAAACAACACCAGAAGAGTTTATGAAGCTGATTGTAAAAGCATGCAACGAAACGCTACCAAAAAAGGCAAGCCGGCCAGGAGACAGAAGACAAGTGTACTGGTGGACCGACAGTATAGCAAGGATACGTAAGGAATGCCTAACCAGAAGAAGAAAAATGACAAGGATGAACGCAAGACCTGAAGCGAACGAGGAAGAAAAGAACCAATACAAAATGGAATACCTAGAACACAAGAGAGCGCTAAAGAAAGAAATCATGACGGCAAAAAACAAAGCATGGAAGAAAGTCTGCGAGGAAATAAATCAAAACATATGGGGTGCAGGTTATAGAATTGTATGCAAGAAGATAAGGGTAGCGCCGAAGATCCAGTTAACGGATGAACAGATGATGGAAGAGGCAGACAAGCTATTCCCAAAGCACTTCAAGCTAAAATTCGACGAAGTGACCCAAGATTTTACTCCAGAAAATCCGCTCCCTTTCACCATGGAGGAATTGACTACAGCGACAAGCAGACTGAAGGCAGGGAAGGCTCCGGGACCAGACGAAATCCCGGCAGAAATAATTAAGGCAGCAGTGACTAGACAACCACAATACTGTCTTGAGGTATACAATGGCCTGCTGCTCAAAACTAAAGAATTCCCAAGCATCAGGAAAAAATCGAGGCTAGTACTCTTGGAGAAACCCAGAAAGAACATAGACGAACCACAGAAATACCGCCCACTCAGTATGCTTAACACGGCAGGCAAGCTACTGGAACAACTGATATGCAGAAGACTGGACGAGGAAGTCCAGCAGAGAGGGGGGCTAAGCGAAATGCAATTCGGGTTCAGAAAGGGTCGATCCGCAGTGGAAGCTATGAAAACCGTTAAAAATATCGCTGCGGAGCTAAAAAAGGCAGCTACTGCGTTATGGTCACACTCGACGTTAAAAACGCTTTCAACAGTGCATCGTGGACAGGGATTGTACAAGACCTGAAGGAAAAGAACATCTCCAGCTACCTAATAAAACTTATGTGCAGCTACTTTGAAGACAGGAAAATAAAAATTGGAAAAGAGAAGAAAATAGAAGTGACATGTGGAGTACCGCAGGGATCCATACTTGGCCCATTATTGTGGAACATCTACTATGACAGCGTATTAAAGCTACCAATGCCAGACGATGTAACACTGGTAGGTTACGCAGACGATCTTGCAATAGTAGCATGCGGGAAAACGGGAACACTGCTCGAAAATAAAATGAACATCGCCGTCACAAAGGTTCAAAACGAAATGAAAAGAAAGAAGCTAAGACTAGCGCCGCATAAAACCGAAACGGTACTGTTAGCAGGGGGAAGAACAATAAAAGAGCTGACGATAGAAGTGGACTGAATAGAAATTGAAACAGTTAGAGCCCTTTGACCATAATGCGAGGATGACCACTCACGTCAGAAACATAGCAAAAAAGCAGAGGCAGTTTCCACCCAGCTTGCAAAGATAATGCCCAACATGAGAGGGGCAAGATCCAGTAAAAGGAGAGTACTATCATCGGTGGTATACTCGGTCATTCTTTATGCAGCACCAGTATGGAAGGAAACACTACGGCAAGCTAAATATGTCAGGATGCTGGAAGGCGTGCAACGAAAGGCTCTTTTTGGGGGGCGGGGGGGGGGGGGGTTAGTCGATACACGATGAACAGCCGAGGCGTTCAAAAGCATTTCCCCCCGAAAAAAAAGTATTGCATGACCAGGTGGGATACACCTGTACTTGTTTAGTAAATATATCCAGAAACACTAAAATGTGTTTATATCCGTATACGCCTCTGATCAGGTTGGGATAGGATATATAGTCGATGGCTCCTAGCTCTCCCTTCTTATTCGCTTGTATGCTTTTGGGTGTTGCAAAGTTAGTGTAGTTTTTGACCTTGGCCAACATACAAACATGACAAATGCGTATAATCTTTTTCACAAGGGAATCATCGTTCTTGGTATAGTACCGTTCCCAAAAAATTAACCAGGTTTTTCTCCCGCCAATATGTATGAACTGTTCATGAATGTCTTGAATAATTTTTTCAGCGTTTTCTTGATCCAGCACGATTAAATTCTTCTCACCGACCCTTTTCCGTATGATCCCGTCTACCACAGTGTACTTATTAGATGTATTACTCTCCCGTATCTCCTGCATGGCATTCGTTGTTTGTATGCTTCGTATATACTCATCCTGATGAATACCTTGGTTGTCACGTAATTAAAGCATTCGCGGTGGTGTTTTCCTTTCCGGCAATGTGTTTGACATAAAAATCAAATTCCTGTAAGTGTAAGTCCCCATCGATAGATTCGATTATTGGCAAATCTGGTGTTTAACAAATGTGTCAGCGCAGCGTTGTCCGTTTCCAATATAAATTTCTGTATAGATAGGTAAAATTTAAATTTCTTGATCGTGTGAATGATAGCTAGCATTTCCTTTTCTCCAATGGTATAATTCAACTCGCTATTGCGAAGAATCCTGGAGGTGTAACTAATTGGTTCTTCTTTCTCTTCGCTCCCTTGTACCAATACTCCTGAGATTGCGTTGTTCGATGGGTCGGTTCTAATAGTGAACGTCAAAATATTGATGTATAAGAGTGAGTTGGTCAAATAAGCATGTTTTCATATCCTGGAAAGTGGCTTCGCAGTCGTCATTTCAATTCCATTTCTGTCCTTTCTTCAATAATTTGTACGACATCCAAGATCGCTCCGCGTAACCTGGGATAATTTTTTTACGGTAGGTCATCATTCCCAAAAACCCTCACTGCTGTCGTAAATTAGTAGGTCGCTTATATTACTTGCTTTTAACGATCTGGCCCGATTCTATTAGAATACCGGTTGTAGTCAGTCGATGTCCCAAAATTATCAAAATTTACACTTTTTAATATTGAGTTTTAGAAAAAAAATCCTTAGCTCTTCAAGAACAATTTCTAGATGTACTTTGTGTGTTTCTGGGTCCTGGCTGAATATTAGTATGTCGTTAATATAATGCATGCAAAATTCTTCATATTTACCCAATATTTTCTGCATTGCCCGTACGAAAGCGGCGCTTGAACTTAATAAACCGAAAGGTACTACGCGAAACTGATAAATGTATCCATCTATCATAAAACCTGTAAATTTTCGTGAAACGATGTGTAATGGAATTAACCAAAATAAATTTTCAAATCTAATTTGGAGTATACCATGTTATCTCTGCAGTTACTTCTGCAGTTACTTCTTATCATGGTTTCGATTGTTTTTGGCGTTTCATATTGAGGTATGGTGATCTCGTTTAATTTACGAGCATCAAGGCACATCCAAATTTCACCGTCTTTCTTTTTAACAATTACTATGGGGTTAATGTAATTAGTTATTGTTCGATCAATTATACCATCTGTAATAATTTGAATTAATTTTTGATTGACCTTAACCTTATATGCATGTGGAATATGGTATGTTCTCCCATTAAACGGTTCGGTGGTGACTACTTCTAACTTATGTTCATGGCCAATTGCAATTGTGGGCTGCCTATCTATTAATTCGAGTTTATCTTTTCTTTTAGTTAATTCTCGACACTACTTTTATATAATTCCTTGATTTCTATCCCCACCTTTTCTATCTCTACATTATTTATAACCTTATCTTCTTCATCTTCTACTTTATTATCTCCCTTAGGCACATCTAACTTAACCGTTTGCCCTGCAATTTCCATTTACTATTTACTTAAATCTATTATCACCTTAGATTTGTCTTAAAAGTCGATTCCCAAAATCACCTGATGCTTCATCGATATAATCAGAAATGTATGTAACGCGTGATTAACTGTCGCATTTATTTTTATTACAGGCTGACATTACCTTTATTTTCCGAGTTGGGATTAAGAAACGTTTCATTTGATTAATTTTTTTATCGATAAATGCTTTGTTTATCATTGATGCTTCCGCTCCTGTATCAACAAGTAATTTAGTTCGTTCACCCCCTATATTACACTTTAAAAATGGTAGTCCTATTGAAATATCGTTTGTTTCCTCATTCATTTTAATACATACATACATAATCCATCCCTCTTTTACCCATTGGGTGTCGACGTTTTGTCCTATTATCCTGACGTCTGTCATTGACCCACTTCCGCTATTCACTTCTGTCCGCACTTTTAGTCTTTGCTTCCTTAAAATCTATACCACTGTTTTTTTTTTTAATTTCACATATTGTTTCATTCCATGTTTTTGCAGGTCTACCTCTTCCTCTTTTTCTAACCGGTCTTGCTTCCCACATTCTTTTTGTAAGTCTTGTTTCCTTCATTCTGTTAAGGTGCCCCAACCATCTGAGTATATTTTCCTTTATTTTCTTCTTTATCGGTGCTACCCCTAGGTTCTTCCTAATATCTGTATTTCTAATTTTATCCAGCATTGAAATGCCCTCCGTTCTTCTCGGATACTTCATATCGGCTGCTTATAGTCTGCTCTCTTGTCTTTTATTTGTGACCCACGTTTCACTTCCATATGTGAGTGTTGGAATGTATATTGCATTAAACACCACTATTTTGGTTTTCTTGGATACTTCCTTGTTGTTTAGGAACTTAGTTCTTAGGCTATGGAACACTTTCGCGGCTGCTGTTACTCTATTATTAATTTCACCTTCCAAATAATCGCTCCAAGGTACTTGTATTGCGATACTTGCTCAATTTCTTTGCATTCTATTTTTATTTTTAAATGTCTTTCCCTCTCATCTTTTGCAATTCTCATCACTTTCGTTTTCTTTTCATTAATTTTTAGGTTAAAGGGGGCTAGTAGTTTCTCCAGAAAATTTATATTGTGTTGTAGATCCCTTTCATTCTCTGCAAATATCACCATGTCGTCTGCAAACGCGCATATGTTAACGCTCACTATCTGCATGTTTTTGTATCCCACACAAAGTTTCCTCATCTCAGGTACTGATTTTTTTATAACTTCATCCAGTGCTGTTATGAAAAGCAGTGGGTTTAGTGTCCCCCCTGCCTAACTCCTTCGTTTGTGGTAAATATTTCCGATGTCATGTTTCTTGTTCTCACATAGTTTTGATTCTTATGGTAGATACTCCTTCTTTTACACAGCTTCTTTTAATTATTCTAGTATTCCCAATTTTACCAAGGTCTTGCAAATCATTTTCCTATTTACTCCATCAGATGCTTTCACCAAATCTATGTAACACATTAATACTTCCATATTGCGTGCTCTGTATTTTTCTATAATTTGCCGTATAGTAAATATATGATCCCGAGTACTCCTTCCTCTCCTAAATCCACTTTGATTCTCCTCGAATTCCTTTTCCACCCTTTCTCTAAGTCTTCCTTCAAGTATAGATTCGTATACTTTTCCCGGTACCGATAATAAGGTTATACCCCTATAGTTGTCACAGTTCCTTCTATCTCCACCATTGTATACTGGTATAATAATGCCATACTCCCAATCCTTGGGTATCTTTTTTCCCTTATACACGATCCTAACTATTTGATGCAATTTTTCTAACCCGTGATCGTGTCCCGCAGCTTTCCTTGTTCTTGTTCTCTGTGTAGCATCTCTCACTACCTGTTCAGTAATATTTTACCCCTCTTCTAACTCACTGTCCTTGGTTTTGTTGTAGCTGCTTTTTGTCTGTGTCAGATTTTCCTGTATATCTCCTATATCCCTTTCCACTAATAGTTCTTGGAAATGTTCTTTCCATCTTTCCAAGACATCCTCTTCTTATACTAAAATTTCCCCTTCTTTATTTCTTAATAGATGTAACGAGCTTGTCTTTTCCTTCCTGAGACTTTTTATAACCTTGTAGAACAGCTTTCGGTTGTCCCTTTTATTCTCCTCCATTTTCTTCCTGAAATCATTCCAGCTTTTCCTCTTCGCTTCGTCTACTGTTTCTTTGGTCTTTTATTCTTTGTGCCTTGTACCTGCTGTTTTTCTCTGCCGTCTTTGTTTCCGAGTATTCATTCTACCTCTTCTTTTTCTCTTATCTCATACTTGACTTCGTCTGTCCACCAGGCGGTGTGTTTTTTCTTGTATCCCAATTTGGTGGTGCCGCCAAGTACAATGTTTTAAAATTTCTGTCATTTTTCTTCTAGGTTGTTTGCGGTCTCGGTTTCCTTACTAAATTCGCTACTAAGTATGTCCCTGTACTTTTCCTGCACGTCTCGGATTTGGAGTCTATATCCTTTGATTTTTGTTTTTTCGGTTAGGTGATAAAGCATTTATGCTTCCGCTGGGAAAGATGGCCGCACCTATTGACAAGACAGACGGTACTGCATTACCTGCATCTACAAACCTAAAGGTCAATACAAGCCTACCTACAAAATTTAAGGACTACCAGCTTTACAATCTAAAGAAGGAAGGTTGTTGTATATCTGGCTGCATACCTCAGAACAAGGAGGTCGCCAGAGCGACGTGACACGGCATGGCGTTGACACACACAAGATATACTCAACACGTTATGGGTTAATTGTTAACTTGTATTGTTGTAATTGTTAACTGTATCTTTATTTTAATAAACAATAAGTATAAAACATAACTTATTATGTGCGAATACACAAATTTGTTGGAATTTATAATTGTGATTTATTTTATAAGTTACTATTAAAACGTATTCTTATAAGTACCTACATATTCACTTCGTGTAATAATGCGGCAATAATCATTTAGTATATTCTGTTCTTGTGCTGCTAACATTTAAAATTGAGTTTTATCGTAGTAATATCGGAATTTTGTAGTAATTTTTTTGCTATAGTGTTAGATTATTTTAGTATGTATTAATTATTGAGAGTAATTATTGCAAAAAAAGGTGCACATGCTGTCTGGCCACTGTTGATTTTCCTTGAATTACGTTGCATGTTAATGAAATAGTAGCGATCGGCGTTTCTTTATAGACACGATACTGATATACGACCAAATTTACCATTTAACGATTCGCAGGCTGAAAACTAGTATATTTTCTTACCTCAGGTCGAACAAGTTTAAATTGTGCCGCGATATTTTATGTCGCTATAATACAGCACGTATTTCCTGGGTCAAGTAAGTGAGGGGCGTGGGAGCAAAAGATATATCTAAAATTATATACGTTTTGATACATGTACGTTAGGCCTTAGGCATTAGGCATGTTCCCTATATTCTAGTCACCGAGTATATTTATTTATATTTATAATTGTAAATATATTTATTATAATCAATTAGTTTTTTATTCATTCTTTATGTCCTTTATTAGACTTTAAATTAGTTTTCTAGAAAACAAAGAAAATCGACTCTGATCGTTTTTCCCCGTGGGCCTTCATTTAATTCAGGGCGTAAAATGTGTAAATAGTAATTTTAAATTAACGAGAGATTAATTTTAAGTTAATAATGTCAGTATAGGTTGAATTAAGTGACGTACGTATGCAAAATATATAGCTTTAATGATCAGAGATTCATTTGCGGATAAGAGTTAAGATTGACCGTACAGTTTTAATATTACAATTTATCATTACAGATTGAAATCTGTGAGATAAATGAATAAAACATATTGTATTATTGATGAGACATTTATTTGGCGTTAGAAAATTTTACATGACGCCAAAAAGTAGTGCTTTATCTATAGGTTTATAGTGCAGGGCGCGACCTAAATCATCTTTTATATAGGCGGTGGTACTTTTGAGCGCTGTTTTATCGGGCGTGAGGATCATTAATCCCTCCTCTCGTCTTTTTACCCCCGCGATTCGCAGAAATGATTTGTACCCAGCAGACAGATTTATCCGCATCATGCGGAATATTTTATTGGCGCGCTCGACCGTCGGAAAGTCCCACCACACTAAATCTAAATAATACAATTCCTTTTAAAATTCACGTGGAATCTTCTGAATTTACGAGGCAACTTTATAGGGAACGGCCACAAAATATTACCTAGAGCGGCGCGCTGCGATATTAAACGTGACTCTCTTCTGCCACCCCCACGCAGCCCCCGACCTCCTGGAGTTGGACGCAGGCCAAGAGCCCGGAACGGGATAAGGGAATGCGGGGAGGACTTAAATGGAAAATAAGGGCGAGACGAGGAATATTTAGGGAAATATATGAGCGCATAAAGTACGATCCTCGTGAAAAAGTTTATAGCGATATTTATTACTCGCTTGCTTACGCCATCCAAAGGACAGTATTTCGTCTAATTGAAACGAATACAGGATTAGCGACGAATTCAATCCTATATTCCAGGCCACAACTTGGGCTGTGTTCTAAAATAAATTAAATCAATGCCGTTGCACATATCTCCTATAGATGTATTTCACATACAATGAACATGCAGGGTGATATAAACATGGATGAGAAATATAATTATTATCCATTCAGATGTAATGCTTCGTCAGAATTTCTTCTATAGTATTTCAGTGTCTGACTTTTTGTTTTCTTCAAATACCTGAGGGTAAGAATAACAAAAATTGCGAAAATATTTCTTTCTATATAATTTCTGATGCACCTTAATGTGCTGGTAATCAAAACATGCTATGACAGAAGCCGGGCACTGTCAAAAAATTCACGCCCGCCACATCGTCGGCTTGGTGTTACAAGGTTGTATGTAACATCTTATAAGATTTTGAGAATTGGGTATTATAAGATTATATGTGTTATAAGGTATCTTTTGCAAAGGTCTAATAGATTGCAGCACTTGTCTGAACATTTTTATTTACTGTCAAACAAAGTTGTATGTCAAATTTGGCACTTACACTTTAGTGTAACATAGTTGTATGTAGACGCACACAACTCCAGCAGAGTTTGTTTTGAGAGTCTTGCAAAATATGGATCAAAGTTGCGAAATCTATGAGTGATGATTCTATAAAAGATGATGATCAAACCTTACAAAATAATACAGATGCAGGCAATTGATTTTAAGAACTTCCAAGAATGCGTGACTTTACTTAACTATACTCTAGTGCCGTATACAAAGGTTCAACAAATTAAGTTTTGCGGATCTGTATTTAAGATTTACTACAAAACTTCCCATGCTGACGAAGAATTTGTCGAACAAAGCATAAAACGTGCTATTGGCAAAAAAACTGATGTCAACGGGTCAAACTAAGGTAGACTTCCCTGTACCCAAGCAAGCAAAGGAAACTCTTAATAAGATATCGTAAAATAAGATTGATGCAATCAATTCAATGTACCGGTGGATGCCTACAGTTTATAACGACTATTTGGACGCAATTCTTATGAAATCGAAAACTGGTGACAAAAAAGGAAATAATGGAAGAAAAACTATGTAAATTTAACAAATTTAAAATATTGTTATTGAGTTATTGCGTTAATGATGTTAATTGTTAATACATCTCGTATCATAGGTATTATCAACAAATAATTGAAAAATAATGTATTAAATCACAGTACGTAATAATCAATGGCTTGCCTAATTCATAAAACGCATAATTAAACAGAAGAAAACCATTTAGGAGTTTCCAGAAATGCATGGGCTGGAATTTCTGGTGACGATTTAATTACTTTTATTGCCATTTTATTGTCCGAATGGGGTTATCAAGAGAAGCTTTATAATAGTATATTATTCAACGAGTGAGAAATTTGGCCATTTCTCACGAGTTCAATACTATAACAATACTATAAATAACAATACTAAATACAATACTATATATATTGTTACGACGCAAAAATATAAAAAGGGGTAAAACTGAATATCTGTGTATCGTTTGCTTGGAACCAGTGCAGAGGGTGTTCTATTTATAAAACTCAGGGCCACTGGTATGTAAACACTGGACCGCTCCCTTGCGCCCTACAGAGCGGCATTGAGTGAGTGTAAACGACGCTGGCAACGTCAAGTATTATCAAACTTTTAATAAGATTATATTGTTAGTGTCCGTTTGGATAAATTGAAGGCGAGTCATTGTATGGTTGTATGAGAGTTAAGGTTGACCCATCGTTGTCCCATTGTCCCCGATGTCCAGTTGACCATCAGCTGTATAAGATGATAGCAATTGACCAAGGATAATTGTTTCACTGTAATTGACCAAGGATATTGTTTCACCGCAATTGGCCAAGGATGATTGTTTGACCGTAATTGACCAAGGATATTAGTTTGACCAATTATGCTCGCAACAACAAATATACAATTGTCTCACTGACTTGTAAACTCACGACCACTTTCTAATTGTTACAGAATGACGGTCGTTGGAAGGAGCAAAAGAAGAGAGCGATTGCCATATTTTATTATACGATTATATAACCTTTTATATTTTTGTATCATTAGTTTGTATTAAATAAATAAGTTTCATTAATGTAAATAACATTGTTTACTAATCGACGTCTTGACAATACAATTAATTACCTATCATAAGAATAAGACAGCAGAATTAGTATTGAAACTGTTTTTTATGGATTAAAAATAGTCAGTATTAAGCTAAAGGTAATTCGCCGGCCTAAAAATATCTGAATTGGGTTAACAATATCAGAAGTGGTAAAAGTGGAGCTACCAATATATATATATATATATATATATATATATATATATATACAGAGTGTATCAGCCAAATGGAATAAATTCAATAATAAATAAATGGGGGCGTGTTCGAAACAACGCTCCGACACGTCGATTGTTAATTTTGGTCAGAGAATAGACATGGCACGTTGTGATGGTGTGCTGTTAGCACACCATCACAACCAGGAACCTTAACCAGGAAATTGTTTTAAACTCACCTGACCTACCTAATCCCCAAAAAAATATTAAAGAAAAATAAAAATGAAAAAATATAAGTTACCTGTCGTCCACAACGCATCAACCAAGCAACACGCCACAAAGACGATCTTTGTCTCTGTATGTATACAGTGAAGTGCGCCGTAAAATGGACGAATATGAATCATATTCCACTGTCTATTATTATGATATCTGTTATTGTCTATTATAACCTTGTCAGTCTTCATTTGAATCTTGATGTGTAAAATTCATTATTTCCTCTAAATTGTGTTTTAACTAAAATAAATCTTTTTTTTAAACATAAGCCGTGTCTTACTAAACGTAATTGGCGCAGTCGGCGACGGATTTTCGGCAGCCTAATTTTTGAGAGCATATCAAAAATTACCGATGTTCCGTTTTTACGGATTGACCAAACAGAACCTGTGGACTTCACGATCGAGGAGCTATTCGTTCCCCAAGCATCACAGAAAGAACGAATTACTTAATTCGTATAGCGACAAACGCGATTACTTTAATTTAAATAATGAAATAACCAATCTTAAACAGAATCAAAATGAGTCCCCTTTTGATTTTAACAATAAATTGCAACATCTATTGAATTTGCAAAAAGCTTATTTAGCAAATCACGTCCCAGACCAAGTTGAATGACATAACTTATCCAAATTTTTTAGAGGTAACGCATTACGTACACTTTTGCGCGGCTTGAGAGACCCAATTGGCTCTCAAATGCGAGTCAAAAATCCCGCTGATTTAAACACTGCTCTCCATATGTTAACGAACGATTTCCAAGTAGAAATCGCTTCAAACCATATCAATAAAAATACAACGAACTCGCAACGGGCTTATGTGCCTAAATTTAATAATATTCTGCACAAACCTGTACGCAATTTTAATTTTAATGCACGACCTCAATTTAATGCGAATAGAAACTAAAGGGTGGGCTATTTAGTGGTTTCTTTTTAAATCATAGGTTATTTTGACGCTGGCAGCTTTTTCCCGCTCGAAATCTTAACAGAAAGTCAGTATCATACCTCCGCGGTACGAAATGAGTCGATTTACGATTTAACAATGTTGGGAAATATTGCAAATTTATTTCCAAAGTGAGTGCTGTGTAGCCCAAACAGTGCGTTTGTTGAAAAAAAGTTTTGGCCGAAATGAATCACCCATTGCGCCTGCTGTACGCAAGTTTGTGCAAAAAGTTTGTGAGACTGGCATGCTAGTGGACAACACTCATAATCCTCATTCTCGTACGGTGCGCAAATATGAGAATGTGGCTGCTGTAGCCTTCAGTGTGAGATTCAATCCACGAACATCAACTCGTAGTCGATCTCAACAGCCAGACATTTCACGCACTAGCCTGAGGAGAATTCTGCACAAAGATCTCGGATTATTAGCTTACAAGGTCCAATTGACTCAGCAATTGAAGGCGCACGACCATTCGCTTCGTTATCGCTTCGCAGTTTGGGCCTTAGAGCAGCTTGAATTGGACAATTTGGATTTTAGGAGAAAAATCATCTTTTCTGACGAGACGTATTTTCATCTTTGCGGCTGCGTTAACAAACAAAATTCCGCATCTGCTGCTCGGAAAACCCGCACGTTATTGTCGAGAAGCCAATGCATCCACAGAGCATCATTGAACCATTTTTCATCGAAAATTAGACTGGGAATAACGTTTCGGTCAACGGTGAGCGTTACAGAGCCATCTTATCCGACTTTTTTTTACTGAAATTAAATACATGGATTTGCACGACCTTTGGTTCATGCAGGATGGCGCGCCATGCCACACAGCCCATGCCACAATCGATCATTACCCACCAAATTCCCAAATCGTGTTATCAGCCGTCTTGGCGATGTCAATTGGGCGCCTCGGAGCTGCGATTTGACCCCGTTGGATTTATTTTTGTGGGAAACCGTGAATGACCAATGTTATGCCAACAATCCAGAAACGATTCAAGCAATTTAGGCCAATATCATCCAAGCAATCCGTGAGCTACAGCCCGAAACCATCAATAGGGTCTTGGAAAATTGGAGTGACTGAATGAGCTACTGCGAATAATTAATGGGAATGTTTGCTCTTACTAATGAAGCCATAATACATGGAAAAAAAAAATTGTTCATTTTATTGCATTTTTAAAAAGAAACTTGTATCTGGCCCACCCTTTATACAAATCCCAACTATCGCACGAATAATAATAATTTTGGTGGCAATAATTTTTCACGATTTAATAACAATCAAAACCCACCAAATACACCACAAAATAATTCAAGGCCTGTTCCAATGTCAATTTCAACTAATAATACAGCAAGGCCCCAAAATCAAAATTTTGGCCGGTTGGTAAATGTTGACGAAGAGGCACCCGAGCATTTTTTAGAGATGAATGCCTCGAACAACCAGTAAATAATCTCATACAATTAAATTCCCTTATGAATAACGCCTCCATGTTGCCATATATAATAGAGCCTATTCATAAGCTGAAAATAGTCATAGATACTGGTAGTAGTCGCTCCTTCGTGAATCCTGATATTGCTTATATATTATTTAAGAATAATATAAGAAATGATCCTATCGATGTGGCCAGCGCACATGGCTCAACCCATGGACATTTCAGCACGATTATTCCCTTACAGAAATTATTTATATCACGAGAGGCAGCGAAACAAAAAAAATATTTATTCGAATTCCACTCAGCATTCGATATATTATTGGTACTCGACAATTTAATTAATCTTAATGCCATTATTAATATACCTGGAAATATCCTAAGTGCACGAAGATGCGAAATAACTCTCCATCGCGGAGATAGTGAAGGAATTGATAAGAAGGTGCAACGTAGACCAAAGGCTACGTATGAAGCTCAGAAGCCGGTGCATAATACGAGAATTAACTACAATGTGATGCGCGCAAGGCCGCAACAATACCTTGATATAGATAATAAGTCGAAAAGTAAGGCGAGCACAAATTGTGTGCGCGCAAATTCGCAAATCTCGAATTATAAAAATGCACAGGTAATTAATAAAAAATCAATTAACAATGTGAGCAACGATGCGACCATGAAGTGTATAGTAGTGGGCGCACGATCACAACAAGTTATTGAGATCGACGTATCAAATGTAAAAAATGGCAATATAATAATACCGTATACAAAGGTAGATAAACTCGAAGTACCCGAATGTATAACACGTGTAAAAAGTGGCAAAGCTTTATGCACAATTACTAATCCCTTAGAGAAGGATGTTAAATTAAATAAAAAACCATTTGTAGCGGAATTGATCAATGAATATGATCAAAATATTTCCCCCAATTCAAATAATATTTATTCAGAAAACACTGAATTTGATATCTCCCAAGTCCGTTCAGAGCATATGAATGACGAAGAGAGAAATATGATTAATACATTAATTAATGAATTTGCAGATATTTTTCCCGTGAGTAGTAACAATTTAACTTTCACAAATAAAATTAAACACGGAATAATCATGAGTGATGAAATTAAAGTCTATACAAAATCGTATAGGTACCCCGAAATTCATCGGGCGGAAGTTAATAAACAAGTTCAAGAAATGCTTGAACAAATTATTATTAGACCATCTTATAGTCCATGGTCGTCCCCGATTTGAGTGGTCCCCAAAAAAATGGATGCGTCCGGGAAACGCAAATGGCGAAGAGTCATTGACTATCGTAAGCTAAATGAAAAAACTATTGGCGATCGGTACCCGTTGCCAAATATTACTGAATTATTGGACAAACTTGGTCGTTGCCAATATTTCACTACATTAGACTTAGCGTCAGGTTTCCACCAAATAGAAATCGAAGATAAGGATATTGCAAAAACAGCGTTCAACACTCAGAATGGTCATTACGAATTTCTTAGAATGCCACTTGGGCTTAAAAATGCCCCAGCGACATTCCAACGCGTAATGGATAATATCTTACGCGGTATTCAAAACAAAAAATGTCTAGTTTATATAGATGACATTATTATATTCAGCACTAGCCTACAAGAACATATCAATCGGTTAAGAGAAGTTTTTACTCGATTGAGAGAGTCTAATTTTTAAATACAGATTGATAAATCCGCATTCCTGAGAAATGAAGTTGCTTATCTGGGACATATTGTGGCCCCAGAGGGTGTAAAACCAAATCGCGACAAAATCAAAGAAATCCAAAATTTTCCTATACCAAAAACTACTAAGCAAATAAAAGGCTTTTTAGGTCTTTTGGGTTATTATAGAAAATTTGTAAGAAAACCTTTGACAAAATGTCTAAAGAAAGGTGCTGTAATAAATGTTAATAATCCTGGGTATCAAAATTATTTTAATACATGCAAAAATGTGCTAATTAATGAACCTACAATATCCAGGTTTTAATAAACCATTTATGCTCACAACAGACGCCAGTAATTTTGCGATTGGCGCGGTTTTATCACAAGGAAAGACCAATCATCGTGGAATAGATGAAGTAGAAGCGCAAATAAAACGACGTTTTTATTGGCCTAATATGAGACGTGATATGCAAAACTTTATTAGGGAAAGTGAAATTTGTTTAACTTGTAAGTATGAGAGAAAACCGTTAAATTTAAAATATAATCTAACACCGGACAAACCGTTCGATATAATTCATATAGATAGTTTCTCTTTAGAAGGAGGCATATTTCTGACTATTATCGATTCATTTTCGAAATACGTCCAAATGTATAGATTGAGCTCTCATCAAGCAATCGAAGTTGCTAATAATTTAATTATATTCTTCACCCACCACGGAATACCAAATCAAGTAATTACAGATAACCATCTAGAATTTAAAAATAACGTAATAAAAGAATTACTAGCATTACACAAAATTAAATTACACTTTATCAGATCACAGCACCCGGAATCTAATGGTATGATTGAACCAAACCACTCTACCATAATTGAACATGTTAGGTTAATAAATAACCAGGAAATATTTGAAAAGGAACCGGTAGAAATTAAAATAAATTATCCACTACTCACATATAATAATTCCATTCACTCGGTAACAAAATTAAAACCATGTGAAATAATTTCAGGACACATCGACACCGAATGCCCCTATAATATCAATCTCGAAACCCAACTTGTCAACAACTATGTGAGAAACCATAGGGATAAAATTAAATTACTCTATAAAAATATTAATGAAACCTTTCAAATTAATAAAGAAAAGATGATTAATAAGCATAATAAAACAAGAGAAGAATTACCAGAAATACTCGAAAAGGTATACGTAATGAACAAGCAAAAACAATCCAAAGGTAAAAATAAGTTTAAACTAGAAACAGTAGAAAAAATTGATCTACTCCTGAAAATAGGTCAATTAATAGTTAAACACCATAATACTGTGTCAAAAATTCACCTATCAAATGTAAAAAGGCCCAGAGTTAAAATTGAAGGTAGTAACAATAAAAAACTAGACGTATGTACTTACGAAGGATTCAAAAATTATTTAATTGAAGCAAATATAGAATCTGATAAAAATATAACCGAAGTACAAGATGACCTATTCTTTGCACCCAAAGAATTTTCTCTAGCACATTGTGTAAGCGCAGACTTACACATGAATGCCGGAAATGCCCTGCAGTTTAAATCCACATTTGGAAACGTAGACACGCTTAAGGCACAAAACGCCAAATTAACATCATTATGTTATTTAAAGGATGACGATAGATACATTATTTATCTAATAACAAAAAACAAATACTATAATAAGCCAACCTACGAGAATTTATTTAAAACCTTGATAAATATGAAGAAGTTTTGTGAATCAAAAAATATTACTCAATTAGCCATTCCCAAAATAGGATGTGGCCTAGATAAACTAAAATACGAAAGAATCAGATTAATGATTCAATATATATACAGGCAATCAAATATATTTATTCAAATTTATCTTGACGCACCTAAAATTGATAATTCTATTGCAGGTTGTTCCTCGTTATGCTAACGCAGGCCAAGGAAATAAGAAATATTACCAAAAATCTTAGTATACTCCCAATTAATTTAGAATCCGCAAAACTATAAAAATCGGATCATACTTTTGTACACTAAATACTAAATAAAACTAAATACCCAGTATGTATTACTAGACTTCACAATTAAAAATGGGTCGAAATACGAACGTGATTTTGAAAACTAAAATAAAACCTTGATATTTATTCGTAGAACAATTAATGACAAAATTAATTACATTCGCAGTCATGATGCAACAAAGTTGAGAAATAAAAGAGCACTTATTGACGGATTGGGAACTATTATAAAAACAGTCACCGGAAATTAAGATTCCAGAGATGGCGAAAGAATAAATAAAATAATAAATCAATTGCAAACAAACGAGAAATGTATCACAAATCAATTAAAATATGGTTATAGTGTAAATGCCCAACTAATTAAGAATTTTAACGATACTACAAAATATTCAACTACTTTAACTACTTTAACAATAACTACTACAAAATATTGAACATAATGAATCAAATCTAAAATCGAGAATTTTACAACTCTCTGCAATATTAAAAGACGAAATAGACCACCAACATGTACTATTCGCTAAGGACCTATTTAATCAATTAGTTATTTTATATAACACTATTTTAGATATACTTGAAACTATCGAAAATTCGATTACATTTTGTAAACTCGGAGTATTACACCCAAAAATTATTAGACCAGATAATCTTTATTTAGAACTTCAAAAAATTTCAACTCACTATAATCAACAATTACCTTTTGCGCTAAAAAGAGAAAATATTCAAAATTTCGAATCAATTTTAAAGGTACGTTGTAAAATTGAAACAGCAAAAATCATTTATTTCTTGTCAATCCCTATAAATTGCAAACATGACTTTGAACTATATTATTTACACCAAATTCCTACAAGGTATGAATCTGAGTTCGTAACAATTATTCCAGACGTCAAATATCTATTATAATCAAAGAATGAAAACAAAATTTTGCCTCTAGAACGCATGTGTACCGAAGGAAATAAACATTACCAATGTCCTGACTATTTACTAACAAGTCACAAGGCAGAAAGTGAAAAACAAATTTTACTTGGCAAGACAACAACGAATGTCAATACACGATGATCAATATCCAATATCTTATCAAAGAGGGAAACTGTGAACTTTCTACAGAAACCAGAGGATGGCATACCAGGACTCTACATTCGGCAGCCCTGTCGTCATCAACATGAAGGAGCTACATCTGCAAGAAACCAACTTCACAACGTTCAAAATTAATCTGAAGAGATTAAATTTTTAAGACATCCCAGGTATACGGTCGATGCCGGCCTACACCGAATTTCCTGACATGTGCGTTTCCAGTATGTGGACTACTATACTATATGTAGTACTTTTTGGCATCCTGATGTACCTTGTCACCAAATGGGCCAAGAAACGGAAACTCCAGACTGAAGAAATACAACAAACCAGAATCTACACCTGCCAGAAGGTGCCAAAATCTAGGTGGGGGAGGAGTTACCTGACGTCCACAACGCATCAACCAAGCAACACGCCACAAAGACATCTTTGTCTTTGTATGTATACAGTGAAGTGCGCCGTAAAACGGACGGATATGAATCATATTCCACTGTCTATTATTATGATATCTGTTATTGTCTATTATATTATAATATTATATAATCATTGTTCTTGTATAACCTTGTCAGTCTTCATTTGAATCTTGATGTGTAAACTTATTATTTCCTCTAAATTGTGTTTTAACTAAAATAAATCTTTTTTTTAACATAACCCGTGTCTTACATAACGTAATTTATATATATATATATATATATATATATATATATATATACAGTATGTCCCCGGATTGAGTTTACAAGAGGAAAAACTTTTTATCTTTTATTTTACGCCAAAACTTCAAAGGAATAAGATTTTTTGCTTGTCCTGAAACCAGCAAATCTCTAATTAAAACTTAATTATTGTGACTCAGTGGAAAGAAAAGTTCATTTTTCTTTTGATTTCGGACTTTCTCTGCTTTTTAAATCCCATCACATGGGCCGATTTTTTTTTTGACGATGTCACTTTTACAAATGAGTTTACGCAAGTTAAATAACAAAACTGTTTGTGAAAAACATAATTTTAATAAACAGCAACTCAAATAAACCGCTTTAAGATAAAAAAGTCATTTTTAACAAGAACGTTTTTTATTTCTTATCCTTTTTTACATTGTTTTCAGATAAGCATAATAAAAAAGTATCATTCATTAAACGTCCAAAAATGGATTTTTCCGTGCATGCATGACTTGCATGACTTCCCGTGTTTGGCTTTGCCTCATAAGAGAATTTGTCATGAGGACGCGGAAAAATCCTTATTTCCAGACTCCTAATGAAATATACTATTACTCGCCTAGGAGGTTAAATATTTGTGTATGTTTCTAGACCAGTGTGTTTCAGGAGCTCTGAATATTCTACAAATTTCATCAATCACTTTTTACTTCTAGTCGAACACATCAGCAGTTGAAGCTGGAGCTGCAAGTGAAGCCACTGCTGGCGATACATTATGCGATGAAGATTTCATGTCAGCTTTCGATGATCAGTCAAACCAGGTAATTGTATTCTCAATCTATTTTTCTACTTATAACCTGTTGTACTGTAAATATCGTGCCTGATCTGGGTGCTAGATAAGGTGGTAACCAGAGTATTTCTTGGATTTCAGTTTTATTTTGTGTTGACTTCTCCAAATAGGTTTTGTAGGTCACTTGCTAGAAATGTCAAGATACTCACAACAGATGAACAGTGCCATTGCTTTATGTTAATTACAATCATACAATCTTATATAGACTACTTCGAGAAAAATCACAAAAAGGTTCATAATGTACAGGGTGTTCCAGTGAAACGGACTCGAGAGTGGATGGGGTGGAAACTTGTTCTTTGTCACATAGCCACTCTACCATTCAGTCATTATGGAGTAGTGGTTCGGACCTCAGTGTGGCGTCGCCTTAAGAACTTATTATGAAATCGGTCAACGTAGCTTACACAAAGTGCATTATACATATATTTAAATATCCCACGAAACCGACCAGTTCCGTCCAGTCATATCTTTAGATTAATTACTTAACCTATTCTGCGTTAGTAACATGGAGTAGACAGGTTCAGCAGGAAGAAAAAGAATAGGAAGTGCAAAAACTGCACGAACGCCACAACATGTTGAACGGGCAACAGAAGCCTTTCTTAAGAGTACAAGCCATTTTTTTTTTGTCACAATGGCACAGCTTTCAACATAGCTCAGTACATTGAATAGAAATTTTCGTTTTTATCTGCATTATCATCCGTAAATCCAAAGATCCGTAGATGCAAATTGTTTAGGCTCTAAATGTAGCAGATTATCCCATTCAATTTTATTTTTGCGAGCGAATGTTGTACCTAATTTTTTTGTTGTTACTTAATCCGAATCTGAATAATGAAAATACATATAATGTCCTACAAATTGCACAATTTAGGTTTAGTTTTTTTACGAACCGTTAGGGATTAAGCGCCAGTTGGAAATTTTTGTATGGTTCGATGATTTAACGGGCTTTGGCGAACTAAATCGAGTTATCGGAACATAATTGATGCAATAATAAAAATTAAATCTAACTTCGTTAATAATCACTTGTATATATATAGAAGCTTTCATAGGCCTTGCCGGCCCATTGCTGTTATTATGTCTCTCCACTATTTACGGTCAGAAGCTGTTTCCTTGAAGTCTCGTGCACCCATTTTTTCCAGATCCTGTACCACTTCTTCTTTCCATCTATTCCTCGGTCAGCCTCTTACTCTTACTCCTATTGGTCGTATCTTTGTTATGGTTTTGGTGATACTGGTGTTCTCCATCCGCTGCACATGTCCCAGCCAGCTTGCTCGTTGTTTGATATGTTGCACAATGCTTGGTTCCCCGTATAACTCTTCTTTGCAAGACTCCCGCTTCTTTACACCCGCCGTAAATTCTTCGCAGCATTTTTCTTTCCCACCTCAGCAGTTTTTTCACCTTTACTGTTTCTAGCTTCCATATTTCACATCCGTAAGTTACGGTTGGTCTCAATACTTTTTGTAAATCTTTAATTTGGCACTTACTGAGACATGCTTAGATCTTAGTATGTGACTTAGAACCCCTGCTGCTTTATCTCCCTTCATCATCCGTTTTTAAGTTCTTGTTATTCTTTCCCTTCTTCCGTGATCTGTACTTCTAGGTATGTGAATTCGTTGACTTGTTCTATTTCCATTCTATCTCTCCCTGTTCTTTCTATTAGCAGATTCTCCTTTGTAATTGTGCCTCTTCCTAACACCATGTATTTTGTTTTCTGATAGTTAATTTGGAGCCCTACTGTCAACGCAATTTCTTCCAAGGTTGATACTGCTTTTGCGTGGTCTTTTTTTGTGTTCGCTAGTATTCCCATGTCATCGGCATAAGCTATACATTGGTGGTCTGTGTTGATTATGCTTCCTGTCCTATTCAGTTTGCTCGTCCTTATGACGAATTCTAGTAGTATGTTGAAAAGTAGTGTTGATAGGGGGTCACCTTGTCTTACACCATTGTATACTCTGAAGCTTTTGTCTTCTTTCCTCTCCATTTTACTCTGTTGGTCGTGTTTTGTACTGTCATTTGAACTAATCTTGTTAGTTTCCTTGGGATGCCCAGTCTGCTCATCGCTTTGAATAGTTCTCGCCTTTTTACAGTGTCATATGCTTTAAAAAAATCTTTGATACCACGTACACTTTCTTGTTGTATTCTCCAAACATTTCTTGGGTCTCTTTTAAAACAAATAGTTGGTCTGTGACTGAACGATCCGGTCTGAATCCCTCTTGGTACTCTCCTCTTTTTCCGTGAATTCTTGCAGTTTGTCTCTTAGGGCGGTAGCTAATACCTTGTACATCGTGTCCAGCAGTGCTATTCCTCTGTAGTTGTTGTATTCTGATTTGGTCCCCTTCTTGTGTATCGGAATTATCGTCGCTTCAGACCCATCTTTTGGCATCCGTTCTTCATTCCATATTTGATTTATTAAGCTGTGTACTCCGTCTGTGATATTTTCTCCTCCATACTTGATTAGTTCGGCGTTCAAACCGTTTTCACCTGGTGCTTTTCTGTTCTTTAGTTTCTTCAGTATTCTGCTTATTTCTTCTTTTGTTGGGGGTTCTGTATCGTCAGTGTCTTGTGATTCTTCATTGCTGTATAAGTTGCCATCATTTTCCCCTTGTAAAAGTTCTTGGAAATAGTTTTTCAATCCTTCTAATACCTGGTCTTCATCCGCTACTCTCCCTCCCTCTTTGTTTTTGAACGCTGTCGGAGCTTGATGACATCCTCTCCCTCTCCCTTGTTTGACCTCTTGGTAGAAGTTCCTTATCTCTTTATTCTTGTAATATTCTTCCATCTGCTCTGCTCTGTGTTGCCAGCATTTTGGCTTGTTCGTCGGCTTTTTTTGTTTATAATCACTTGTATTCGGATTAAATCATTAATGCCCGTCACTGCTAAACTCATATATATATATATATATATATATATATATATATATATATATATATCATTTTTATTATCAACATATACATTAACTCAGTAGTGAGTGAGATGTCGGAGAGTGCGGACGTGTGCGCGAGCTCCCATCTGTGTACAATTGTGTTCCAATAATAGAACGGTATCACTCGCGCGAGGTCCGCTAAGTTATCGTGCAAGCAAGCAAATAAATGTAAATATGCCTGGAAATACACACGAGCAGGCGACGAGTGATTTAGTAACCACATCTACAAAGGAACAGGATAGGATAACCTAGATATACTTAAAGGTCAGATCCAGCCAGTTCAGAAAAAAAAAACTAAAAACAGCCCGAAAAACTCCGATGAAGAAGAGGAGATCGTGAATCAAGAAACAGCATGGCTGTAACCTAAAAACAAAAAGCTTAAAGCTAGTACATCTCCTATATTAAATAAAGAGAGTCCGCAAAAATCAAATAACAGCAACGTCGCAGAAGTTGAAAAAAAGCCGCCGCCAGTTGTGCTGAGCAATGTGGAAAATTATCAAGACATCAAAGACAATCTTAAAACAATAAATATACGGTATAAGGCAATATTGATAAACAAGAGCCAAATCAAAATCAACGTCAATTCTGCCATGGATTACCGCGTCCTAACAAAGACGATGAACGGTGCTAAACAACAATGGCACTCATACGAAAATAGACAAAATAGACCCATTAGGGTTAAGGCCAGAAACATGCACCATTCGTGTTACCTCGAAGAAAATCCCTTGATCCCTTGAAGAAATCAAACAAGAACTGCTAGCCAAGGGATTCAAAATAATATCGGTGGAAAACAAATTTAAAAACTAGAAGAATCGAGTGCAAACAAATTTATTAAGCTACCTATGAACATATTAACTTTCGATAAATCGCCATGCCATCAAAAAAATATACGAAATAGACTGCTTTGTTAATATGAAAATCAAAATAGAAGCAATAAGAATGAACAAACTAATTCCACAATGTAAAAAGTGCCAAAGATAAAGGCATACACAAAAATACTGCCAAATAAGCCCTGTATATGTAAAGTGTGCAGGTAGTCACCTTACAGCTGATTGTACTAAGCCCACTGATACCCCAGCCAAATGCTCAAAGTGTGCTGAAGCCCACACGGCGAACTACAGAGGATGTACCATCGCAAAAAACTACAGAGCAGAAAAAATCAGTTAATTCACAACAAAACACAGCCAAGAATTATAAGTGGCAGGAAAATCACAAGAGGCGTCACATGTGCTAATGATACTCAGCAGCAAAACCCCCAGCAAGAGAAACACCCTCTGGGAAATCAAAAACAAAAAACTACATTGAATAAATGCTACAACAAATGTCAAGTATGAAAAATCAAATCTCTACTAGGCTAGACCGAATAGAGGCCAGAATATATGGCCCATGAACTGAGATAGAAATGAGCAATACAGACTTAATAATTGGACTATGGAATGCCAATGGCATTCTAAATCACAGACAGGAAGTTGAGCTATTTCTAAAAAATGAGAACATCGATATACTAATAATCTCAGAAACGCATTGTACTGAACAAACACACTTCCAAGTCAAGGGATACCAAAGCTACCAATGTACTCACCCCGCAAACAAAGCAAAAGGAGGAAGTGCAATATTAATTAAAAATAGTAGGGATCAAATCGAATAACTAAACATTCAATCTAGGTGCGCTCTATTGTTCATCCAGACATAACCTCAAAAGAACAGAATATCTTAAACTAATTCAGCACATGGGTGAAAAATTCATACAGGGAGGCGACTTCAACGCAAAACACAAGGACTGGGGATCCAGAATAACTCAACCCAAAGGGAGAGAGCTCAGGTATGCAATGGAAGTTACAAACTGTAGCTACCATTCCACAGGAAAACCTACATACTGGCCAACAGATCTAAAAAATACCCGATCTACTGGACTTCTAGATCGCAAGAAAAATATCATCAAATATTTCATTGAAGTACAAGTAAACTTTGACCTCAAGAGTTAGCCTTAAAACCAAGGATCAACTGGACAAAGAAGCAGAACACCTGATCAAAACTATACAAGAAGCTGCATATTGTAACACTAGACAAATAACCAATGTCACGAAAGGAAACAAGTATCCCAAGGAAATCAGGAAAATGGTCAGTGAGAAGAGGAAAGCAAGACAAAAATGGCAACAAACAAGAAGTCCTACAGATAAAACCGAGCTAAATAATAAAACCCAGAAACTTAAAAGAGAAATAAAAAAAATTAAAGGAGATAGATAAGCAGGTAATTGAGGGACCTTTCAGCAGATGCAGAAAAGGATTAATCATGGTGGAAAGCCACTAAAAAGATCAAAAGACCCATTACAACGATTCCACCAATCAGAAAGGAAGATGGGACATGGGCTCGTGACAATAAACAAAAAACTGAAGTTTTCGCTGAACACCTAGCAAACACGTTCGAACCAAACCAAACACATCCAGGTATAGTACTTGAAGAAAACCAACATCCATACATCGAAAACATTCCCCTAATTACAACTAAAGAAGTGGCCCAGGAAATTTAAACAAACCTAAACCCAAGAAAAGCTCCTGGCATAGATCGTATTACAGGTAAGATTCTAAAGCAGCTCCCAAAGAAAGGAAGAGTAATGCTATGTGACGTACCTGAAGGGCAGTCGGCGCGTTAGGCCGTGGAGCGAGTGGAGGGTCCCTTTGAAGTAGTGACGAGGGCCAGGCTCTCGGTGTCAGAGAGTGGGGGGGTTAAAAAAAGGCTCCACGTAATTTTACCTCGTTGCTACTTCGTCGCAAGGGAGGCTCCACTCTACCTGCGTGGGTGGACGGCAGACAGTCAGCGAAGTTCAGAAATCACGAACTGTCACAACGCTGACCGTTTGACGCCAACACCACCAGGTGTAAATCTCGCAGTGAGAATAGAAAACTGTAAAACTGTAACTGAATATAGAAAACTGTAAAGAGAAAACGTGGGGGGGGCAAAAAATAACAGCTGTGAGTTTGGTATGGTAAGATGGCGTTTATTCGCACACACAGATCAAGACGGACACCGTGTCCTGCGCTCCTGAAAACAAATACCTCCGAGCGCCACCCTTTCGCGCAGGGTTTACTTTATTCGGCCGAATAAAACAAGCTCCTAATCGCGCGATTGAAAGGGCAGAGGGAGCGACCTTTCTCGTACACTAGCGCAAACACGTACGACACAATTTACACGTAGACGCAATTTACACGTAGACGCAATTTACACACAAAACAATAATCGGTAAAGATGGCTCAATCGAGCACACAAAAGAATTATATTATTGGAATTTTTATATCTGGCCTGCGTTCCGGGTGGTCGTCGCCGGTGACTGGTACAGCTTCCGGAAGGCCGACGGCTCGCGTCGTGGACCTGAAGCTCGCTTGCGACCTCCAGCCAGGAATGTTCCGGCCGAGCTGCTTACCCCGCTGCTAGACGCCTAGGAATGCACGGCCTTAATCAAAATGGCCGGACACGTGGCTTCACGAAGAGGAGAAGAGATAACTACTTACTCGGGTGTTACGAGCGTGTTCCCTGCCCTGTAGTCGGTGCCTCAATCCCCCTCAAGGGTGGTTAGCTGAGAACCGTTGATTATTCCCGTAAAACGGATGGTGAAATACCTTATCTGCAACGGTTCTTCTGACACGATCTATCTCGGGCACGAGTCAATGTGGTTCTGCTCGTAGTGGCGCTTATGCCGGTGAATTTAAAAATCGCTCACCGGGGAGACGCGTCACCACAACAAAAAAAACGCAAGCATGGTTGCCTACCGTGTAGGTCTACACGCTAGTTAATTTATTGAAAGCCGTTCCTGCCGAACGCTATTTTGGACCGTTACAGCTAACATACTTGTTCAATGCAGCAATTCGACTGAAGTACTTCCCAAATGTATGGAAAAAAGCGGAAGTCATAATGCTACCAAAACCTGGTAAGCCCCCCAACGATGTTAAGTCATATAGACCGATTTATCTACTCCCAATTATCTCTAAGATTTTTGAGAAGCTGCTCCTGAAAAGAATGAGGCCAATAATAGAGAAGAATAACCTAATTCCAGACCACCAATTTGGTTTTCGCCAAACGCACTCAATCATCCACCAGGTGCATAGAATCACTAACATCATAGAAAATGCTCTGGAAGAAAAGTCTGTCTGTGCAGCTGTGTTCTTAGATGTTGCACAGGCCTTTGACAAGGTATGGCACGAAGGACTAATACACAAACTGGGGAAAATGCTACCTAAACAATATGCTGAAATACTGTCATCATACATAACAGGCAGATTATTTCGCATAAAACAAGAAGATGAACACTCTGAATTGAAAGAAATAGGTGCAGGGGTGCCACAGGGAAGCGTCCTTGGACCAATTCTGTACCTCCTATACACTTCGGACATACCTGAGACAGAAGGAGTAACCACAGCAACATTTTCTGATGATACAGCCCTACTTTCAGTCGGGACAAATGTGGAGAGCGCCTCTACAAAGCTCCAAAATACATGCAACGAAATACACAAATGGACAACAAAATGGAACATCAAACTAAATGAGAGTAAATCAACACACGTAAACTTTACCAACCAGAAATTACCTAATAATTTGAGAATCAGCATAAACAACACATCAAAACAAAGCAAAGTATTTGGGTATGAACCTGAATGCCAAACTGAGGTGGGTTGAACACGTTTAAAAAACGTATGGAACTTGACATCATATACAAACAATATTACTGGCTTATTGGAAGAAATTCTAAAGTACAGTTACATAACAAATTACTTATCTAAAACCAAGTCTTAAAACCGATATGGCATCATAGAATCCAGCTTTGGGATGCAAAGTGCTTCGGAATATGGTAGATGCGCCATGGTACGTTCGCAACAAGGATCTACATCAGGACTTACCTGTCCCAATGGTTAAAGAAGAAATCAAGAGGTATGCTGGCAACCATGAAGCCAGACTGCACCGCCATGTTAATGCAGAAGCACTCCAACTATTAATCAATCAACACCACATCCGAAGACTGAAAAGAACGAAGCAATTCGATCTTGTTTAGTGTGTAGTGTATTGTGAGCAGAGCAGAGCATTGTGCGTGACTTCAACACTACACAAACCAAACAAACTAAAGAGCAGCGATGGATAAACTTTAGATAGGAATTAAGTTTAGGTTAAGACGTATCCGAGGTAAATTAATGGTTGGTCATATGTGATCAGTTTTAATAATTATGTAACATAATAATAATACATGTTATTAAATATATATATATATATATATATATATATATATATATATATATATATCTATATATATATATATATATATATATATATATATATATATATATATATATAATAAAGTCCGCGACTGGTCAAAACTTCCCTCTCGAATTGCTTATAACTTTTTTCCACTACTGAAGTTGGTTTAATTGTTTGTGTTTGATTAATTTATTTTCGCAACTTGAACAAAATATCCGCGAGGCTTTGGTTGTTAAGACTATTTTTCAAACAAAATGTGAGTGTCAGAAATTGCATTCTTTTAGTTGTAAAATTAGTTCCAATGAAAATAAACAAGAAATGGCAATTGAAGAGGCTGCAGATGCAGCCTGTTCCTTCTTACTGCCGGAGAAGTCGAATGGGCGTTATCAAAATGCGTGTAAGTGTTTTAATGAGTGGTGCCAGAGAAAAACGCTACAGAAATCTCTTTAATTACTTCCCTGAGGGAGGTAAGTTTTTACTTACCTCCCGTTGTTTATAGTAACCAAAGCTTTAACGGTAAGTGGGGCTTACTTCCATCAAATCAATGTCACAACAGTGTACTTACCATGTAGGGTGTTAAAAAACATTTTGGAATCCCCTGAACAAGAATTGATGATAATAGATATGAAACATGTTTGTGTATCTGTACCACGGGATGGACCTAAAATGGAAGAAACTAAAAAATATTTAACTTACTTACAATTATCTACTTTCTTCTTCTTCATGTGCCGTCTTCTTTTAAAAGGTTGGCTATCATCATGGCGATTTTAACCTTAGATGCTACGGCTCTCAACAATTCAATGGAGCTACTGTTGAATCAATTTCTGAGGTTATTCAACCAGGACATTCGTCTTCTTCCTATATTTCTCTTTCCCTGTATCTTCCCTTATATGATGGTTTATAGCAGTGCATATATCTCTCCTCTCGTCGTGTGGCCAAGGTACTGTAGTTTTCTGCTTTCGACGGTATTCACTATTTCTTTTTCCTTCCCCAATCTCCATAGTACTTCATTGTGTGTTGTTCTGCTCTCCCAGCGTATTGTCAGAATTCTTCTATAAGCCCACATTTCTAATGCATCCTACCGATCGGTGTAATTTTTGAGCATCCAAGATTCCATAGAAAATAATAGTACTGGGAACACGTAACATTTAAGTATTCAGATTTTAAGATGTAGACTGAGATCGTTGCTACATAGTACGCTCTTCATTTTGTTGAATACGGTTCTAGCTTGTCCAATCCTTAATCTCAATCTTTCCGTGTACTCATTGTTCTCGTTGACTATTGTGCCAAAATATTTGTATTTGCTGACTTTTCCCACTGGCTCTCTCTTGATCCATATTGTTTATTGATGTTGTTGTTGTGTCTTTGTGATTATCACAAATTTCGTTTTCTTAATGTTTAATGTGAGTCCTCTCTCTTCGCTGGTATTGACTACTAGGTCTTTGCAGGTCTGCCAATTCTTCTGCAATGCGTACCGTATCGTCCGCATATCTGATGTTGGTGATACTTTTCCATTAATTTTCACTCCGATTGTTAAATGTTCTTCTAGTGCTTCTTTTGTTATGTCTTCTGAGTACAGGTTGAAAAGTAATTTCGACAACACACATCCCTGCCTTGCTCCTCGTTTTATATTGACTTCCTCTGAGAGTTCCTGATCTACCTGTACCCTAGCGGTCTGGGTAAAATAGAGGTCCGTTATTATTTTGATATCATGCATGTCTATGTTTATATCACTCAGTACATTTATGAGGTAATTATGGCAAACCTTATCGAAAGCTTTGTTATATTCGAGGAAGCAAACATATACTCGATGGTTGACGTCCATGCATCTGTGAGTTAACACGTTTAGAGCAAACAACGTTTTTCTTGTCCTCATTGCGTTTCTGAATCCAAATTGAGTTTCGCTAAGATCTTGTTCAATATTCCTAAAGATCCTCTGATGTATAATCTTCAGGAATACTCTGAGTGGCTCATGAGGGTGACCGTCCGATGGTCATTGCATTCCTTTGCATTCTTTTTCTTAGGTAGTATTGTCACGAATGTGAGAATGACCCCGTATATATATATATATATATATATATATATATATATATATATATATATATATATATATATATATATATATAGTTGAAGATTGCAATGCGACCTTAGCGTGGATCCGGAAGATCCGCGTGGGTGTTGGTATAATTAGCGACAGGACGGAAATAGATAACGATGGGCTGCGGCATTGAATATAGAAGAATCGCAAAGATAAGCAGATAACAGTACTTCTTTAGTGATCATTCGCTAAAGATCGACATGCAGCCTCAGCTACCCGCCGTCCCTCATTCTCGATGTTCAGCACATTGCCAAAGTCATCACCGAGTCCGTTCGCAGCCGAATCTTGTTCACCAGGTCTGTCAACCATCACACAGTTCCGTCGACAGCATTGCAATCGCCGACAAAGTCATAATGTGTATCATGAGGTGTGAGTTAATAAATTGATTTAGTTACTGTGCTGCTTTTGAATATCATCAAACCCCGGTACACCTTACGGTCAAGCTCCGCAGGTCTTGCGAGTAAACCCCATATAAGTCATATAAGCAAAGCGCGGATTTATAAGCATAAAAAAATACAAAATAAGCGCTTAAACATGCATAAAGATCAGAATATGTACAAAAACGCAGAAAAAGCATGAAAAGGCATATTTTATTTTTTATGAAAATACAGAAAAACCAAACAAAACATAATTTTATTAACAAGAACTCACTATAGGTAGATAAAAGTAATATTTTAATAACATTGGTTTTGGTGATTAATATTAATAACAAATAATTATTACTGCTCATTTTTAAATGAACTAATAATTAAATGTTTTTCTAAAGTTTCAACGGAAAATCCCATTCTCCTATCACTGAGCACATTTTTTAAGTGTGAAAAGCTTCTCTCCACATCCACACTTGTAATCGGTGCATATTTAAATTTGGGAACAATTGTAATATTTATCAGCAAATCTTCCACGAAATCTCCTTTTAAAACTGTTTATATTTTTTGTAACTCGCCAAACCCTTCATTATTTGACAAAACTGCATCACATTTGTTTTTAATAATCTCTCTAATACATCCCCGTACGTTTGAGACGTCGTTCCTAAAATCTTCAACTATTTAAACCGCATCTACCAAAGTTGTGTCCTTTGCTTGGAGTTTATCAATCGATTTGGGTACGAAACTGTAGTTGGTTTTTAAGAATGCTAAATTTTGTACAACACTCCTATCTTTAAGAACTTTGTGGCATTCTTCATTTGCCTCTGACACATTTTCGGGAAACTCTACCAAGCTCCTTAAATGAATCGAAATGGTCGGCATAATAGCAAGCAGCATCTAGCCACGTACCCCATCTAGTTATAACCGGTGCGGGAGAAAGAGGTACATTTGGCATTCTTTCCCTAAACATTTCAACCCTCAGTGGAGCTTTTAGGAAAATTTTCTTCCCAGTTTATAGCACATCATTGTATCAGGTGAAATTGCAGTCTAATCGTTTCAGCAACTCGATTAAAACCATGTGCCAAACAGGTACAATGCATGAATTGCTCATAAAATACTTTTAAATTACAATATGCCTTCAACATATATGTAACAGTATAAGTCGAAAATTTGGGAAAATGAGTTTAAGTCAAATTATATTTCAGAAAGCGATGCTATACATTGTATTTGAAATAGTATAAGTCACATTATTCAGTTAAGGCTTTTAAATAGTTTGGCAGTTTTAGTACAACTTTAAATGCTACGATAATTGGAGGGGAAAAAGGTATACTTATACCTTTTTACCGACTTTTACCGACTTAAGTCGACTTGACTTATACTATTTTAACGTAACAATATGTTTCATAATAAGAGACTCATACTATTTGACGCTAGGTGGAGCCCAAAATATTTACAACGGATTGGAGGTTATGCATGAAAATGATGAAGACGAGGGAAACCACGAAGAGGAGCCTATAAATCTAATATTCGGAGACAAAGTTGAGGGTGATCCGGCCGAGTGCATTCCTAGACAATCTGAAGACACTAATGTTATAAACATCAGTGGGTTACAGCAATGTTCTGATGTTATACCTAATGATCTTGAAAATCTTAGTTCTGATGATTATGATAGCGTGAAAGATAGGAATTATGAACCAAGCGATAGTGAAGATGACGTGCAAATGCTTATAGGAAAACGTATTAATGGTGAGAAGGAAATAGTATCCAAGGGAAGCAGGAAGCAGTGTTACGAGTAACAAGAAGCAACGGAATAAAGACGGTAGTAATGCACGAGAAAAGAGGACTGAGAGGAAGAGTAACAGAAATACGGGCCAGCAATATGTAACTTCAAAATACAAAATAAATAAAGCATGGAAAAAGTAATAATTACCTAAAGCCTACACCCAAAGCGTGCCGAAAGAATTCAAGAAGATATAAGACAAAATATATTTAATGAATATTGGTTTCTAGGGGACCGCGATAAGCGGGTTGTTTTTATTGCAAGTAGTGCAGATTCGAAATCAACTGCCACCAAGCCAAAAAGGACGAACGAACTTTCCCGAAAAAGAAAAAAAAGAAAAATGTAACTCATTGTTAACATTTTAAAGTT